>VZSC01004055.1:347316-392034 GCA_013398225.1 Steatornis caripensis
TTTTTTTTTTTTTTTTTTTTTTTTTACAAGGAGAAAGGGGCAGTGGAGGCACCTGATACCTCCCTATAATTAGAGACAGTTCCTTATCCCTAATGCCACTGCCAGGGCACTTATACCCAATTTGAAAATGCTAAAGTATTGCCCAGCTTCATTAAATTATCCACCTGGCCCTCCCCTGTTCAATTCCCTACTATTTTTCCACTTTAATGAGCCCAGCCGGGTCAAACTGTGACCAGTTCCTCCTGAGCAGGGATCAGACACCCCTCCGTTCCTCCCCCGAGGAATCCGGTGTGCCAAGGGCTCCAAAGACTCTCCACGTATCAGTTTTCCTGGACAACCTCCTTCAAACCATGGGTATACTTAGCAACAGCAGTCGTCCCAGCAAGGGCCCTCGAGACCCCTCTGAGGATCTGGAGAATTTGAGACAGCTGGGGAGAGACATGGCAAAGAAAAGCCCGGGGCTCGCTGGCGCAGCGGAGCCTCTCCCCCGGCAGTGACCGTACATGGGCTGCCGAGGCCTCCCTGCCCCTCACGGAGCGGGAAACCCCAGGAGGAAGGGGACGGGACAATTTAGGACAAACCGATCTCTCATCTCAGACCTCACAGGCAAGAGAAACCTGCCTCGCGAGCCACGCTCCTGCTTCGGTGCAAACACCCCGGGGAGCACAGCCCAATCTGTAGGGACGTGCACGGCCATAGCCATAACAAGTAAGGTCAGGGCTGCCTGAAGCCTCCAGAACTGCATGGAGAGTGCTCTGAATAACAGACCTAGTACGTATTGGGTTGCCTAGCCCTGGCGTAAGGCAGGCTTCCCCCATGCCTCGGGCCCACAGCCTGCCACCATCAAGGCAGGAGGGCTGGCTCCTTCGCTTTGCACCGCACTGTCCCATCAGGGCAGGACAACCCAAGCAGCCAATTCGCTGGTGCCCAGCCAGCTTCTCGCTTCTTTTGGAAATGCTTCACATGAGGCTTAACACCGCCGTGGTTTCCTGTATAGCAACTCCAGCTTGTGGAAGAGAGCACAACATCAGTCTGGTTTAGGTGGTGTTACGCTGGTGTTGGCAAGACTTTGCCAGCAGGTCCCCATTTGTATGGGGAAACAGAATAACCTATGTGCAAATTAGGATTTCTAGGGCCTTTTTCCAATGCAAGCTCCTCTTCTGTATACACCGGGTAAATAGGTACAGTTCATTGTTTAAGCAAACCCAGCACCTTTTTTCTCCCTGTATCCCCTCGCTGTGCTTTTACACCAGGGAGCCTTGAGATTTACTTTCCTGGCAGCTCCATCACAAAACTCACCGCTCGCATCTCCAGCATGCCTTAAGCTGTCTTGGGAGCACCATCCTGATTCCATCCATACACCCATGAGCTTGAAAAGAGCTTTGTCCTCAAGGAGAGGAGATCAGAGAGCCGAGCTAGCCACACGGTGAGAAAAGGTAGCCCCAAACAGCAAACAAACACTTCCTTCCTCCATTTTGGGAGGGGAAAATGACAGAGCCTAGCAAGCATTTAAACAGTGAGAGCAAAAGCAGGAGAAGCTTAGAGCAGCGCATGAAACTGTTACACAAGTTTGGAGAGAAAGTAATTCTCCACATTTTAAAAACAAACAGGAAGTTACTTTCGCTTGCCATTGCTTTTCCATCAAGTTTCATATTTTGTTAAAACCCAAAAACGCAGCTAAGGAGGAAGGCTTGTGCCACCCTGCCATCGGTATTCACACACACACGGTTTTTTTAAACAAGTTTTTAAAGGCTGTAAGGGTTGGAGCAGTACAGAAGAGACCCCTCCAGACTGCCTCCTATTTAGCTGAAACTCCAGCAGAAAACAGAGAAGGAACAAGCCGACCCTGCCTCGCTAGCAGGCCCCACACGCTGATGTACCCTGCACCCGCTGCGGCACCAGGGCAGCAGCAAGGCTCTATCGCCTTGCTCCTGCAAGGTGAGCTGAGCATGGCAAAGGCACAGCCAGGCTGGAGCGGTGCTGGGAATCCCATAGACCACGCTGAGACACCTCCACACTCCCCCAGCAGCCAAGGCTTCCCCTTTGCTTCAGCAGAGAGGCACTCACTGGAGCCTTCCAGTGCCTTTTGAAGCTTCCAGTCAAGTCCTCAGCCGAGGCTAATTGCTGTCAGGTGTCAGCCAAAACACTTACTGCACCCATTAGTGACAGGAGATGACACACCTTTCTCCTCTCATCATCGCTGAAGGTTGGTTTTCTTTCCCCCCATCAACATTATGCTGCCTGGCTTTCAGAAGCCTCGGGGAGAAATGCTAATACAAGCTTTGGAGCTGGAGGCGAAAAATCAGGCAACCCCCCAAGCTCCCTGGACGCTCAGCCTGAATCCAGGCCAAATCTGAGTACTTCTGGGTGATACACCTCGCCGAGCTTATCTCTGCCTGCCTCCGCCACAGACAGATGTGGTCTCCACTAGCGGGCTGTCTGCTTTTAACCCCCACGGAAAGCTGCCCGCGTGGGAGCAAACAGACCCCAGATTTTACAATCGCCTGGTAAAACAACAAAGCAGAGCAGCGGCACAGGGAGGTGTTTAACCTTACAGCAGCTAGCCTGAAACATTGCCAGGGTAATTTGGTTAGCGGCATAGCGGGGCACAGCAAGAAATCAGATGCACCCTGCGATTGCTGCGACGGGAGGAGGCAGCCAATATCAACTGGTCTTCAAGATGGGACGGATTTCAGCTGTGGGGAACNCCTTTTAACCCCCATGGAAAGCTGCCCGTGTGGGAGCAAACAGACCCCAGATTTTACAATCACCTGGTAAAACAACAAAGCAGAGCAGCGGCACAGGGAGGTGTTTAACCTTACAGCAGCTAGCCTGAAACATTGCCAGGGTAATTTGGTTAGCGGCATAGCGGGGCACAGCAAGAAATCAGATGCACCCTGCGATTGCTGCGACGGGAGGAGGCAGCCGATATCAACTGGTCTTCAAGATGGGACGGATTTCAGCTGTGGGGAATGTCCAGGTTGCCAGACCCCTTGCTGAGCTTGCCTGCTCCTGGAGCTGTGGTTCCCCACTTCCAAAGGCTTTGAAGTTCAAAGGAGACAAGACCTTTAGGAAGTCTGAGTCTCTCCCTAGCCAGAGGTNAGGCAGCCAATATCAACTGGTCTTCAAGATGGGACGGATTTCAGCTGTGGGGAACGTCCAGGTTGCCAGACCCCTTGCTGAGCTTGCCTGCTCCTGGAGCTGTGGTTCCCCACTTCCAAAGGCTTTGAAGTTCAAAGGAGACAAGACCTTTAGGAAGTCTGAGTCTCTCCCTAGCCAGAGGTGCTTGTCAAAAGCCCGACAGAACATCTGACCCATTTCAGCCTCATGGCTCATCGTCATTTTGGCCACACATCCTCCTTTCCCACCATCACCCCCCCACAATTTCCCAGCCTCCCAGTCTCCCGGGGACTGGAAGGCAGCCGTAGCGTTAGGGTACCCAGTCCCCAGGCCTCACCTCTCGATCTCCCCCAGGGATTCATCTCCCACTTGGCTGACACCTTCCGCACCCTCCTGGCACCCCTCTGAGTCTGACATCTTCTCCCCCGGGCTGCACGGTGGCCCCGCAGACAGCTCCGGCGCGAGGGTGCCGCCGATGTTTCACTTTTCCTGTGCTTGGCAGAAGTGAGCTGTGCCGGAAACTTCATGGGCTGAGGGTTTGGGGGGATGGGAGAGGATCAGAGGGAAGGCAAATTTGTGGGTTTTTTTTTTTTTGTTTTTTTCAAAACCATTGGGACTATTTTAAGGTTTTACCTCTGCTGGCAGCTCAAAATCAGAAAGTGCTGGACTAATCCAAAGGGAAAGCAGGGGGCACAGCCGTCCCCGCCGTGGCAGGGACGGGGTGAACCGCCGCTTCCCCCAGCTGCTCATGCCACTTTTGGGAGAGCCAGCATCTCTAAACCACAGCACCCTGCAGTGCACCAGGTACCAGGGCGCTGCTGCAGGAGCTGCCAAGGCAGCCCTGACTTTGCACCTCTCGAAGCCCACTGCAGCCGTCACCCCTCACCTCCCTTCCCAGCTCTGCCCCTTCCCCATGGCTTCCCACCGTTGCCACCGTGGGTGGAGGTTCTGCAACACCTCCTGGAGCTTGGGCTCTTATCTCTTTGTCTCTTCGCCACCGGTGAAGGACATGGCCAGGATCGCGTGGTACAGCCTGGTGGGAGGATTCCAGCAGAGCATGATAGTACGGCCCCATCCTTTCCTCCCCACAACGCAGGGGATGAGCATCCCCAGCTTCAGGTGGGGACCAACAGCAGAGAGGTCCCCCATCCCCGCAGCACGGCCCCTGCCAAAGTGTCCCCATCCCCACCAGGACCCCCCATGGCGAGGGCAGATCCTGCACACACAGGTTGGGGTCTGGCCCCCCCCAGGCAGGCAACACCCACCTCTCCCGCCAAAGCTTTATTTACACCGCTGCTGCCAGGACGCAGCTCTTTGCAAAACCAGAGAGAAACAGCACCCGGTCAGTGCCCTTGAGCCCGAGGGGATGGCGGGGACAGAAGGGAGCAGAGGATGGGTGCAGAGAGGCAGGTGCTTAGGACTCGCCAGCCTCAAACATCTTCTTCCTGCCCTCCATGCCGGACTTCTCCTCGATGTTCTTCCTCCAGTCACCGACATCACGGAGGTCCTTCTCCTGGGGGAGGGATGGGCGTGTGGGTGTGAGCAGTGCCCCCCAGGGTAAGAACCCTCCCAGGAGGGGCCCTTCACCCATCCACACATGGAAAACCCCATGTGAGCTAGAGGAACCCAATTCCACCCGTGCTGTATGTCTTTTTTGGGCCGCATCCTCCTTTTTCAGCATTATGGGTGCCAGAGGAGGAAACACTGAGCAGGAAGAACATTACAGAGAAAGGCTCACGCTCAGTCCTGTCTATCACAAAGGGAGGCATGAGACCCCAACACCCAAGGACCAACTCCTGCATGGGCACAAGGGAGAGGGAAGGAGTACCTTCTCGGTGTCCTCCTTCTTGACTTGCTTCAAGTTGGCTCGGAGGTCCATGCAGACCTTGTGCTTGGAGCCCAGCAGGGCCCGCAGCATTGCGTCAGCGGACATGCGCACTCTGCGCAGAGGTGGCCTCTTGAACTTGCCCCGCAGGTCAAAGAGCTTCTGGCTCAAGTCTTCCAGCTGCAGGGGGACAAATCGGGCAGGGGGGGAGCAGAGAGAGAGCGGGGTGTGGGTTTCATGAGACAGAGCCAAACAGCGCAGGGAGACACAAAGGAGGGGCTGGAGACTCCCTTAAGGAATGGCTCTGGCAGAAACTCACCTCCTTGTTAGTCTTCTGTAGCTTCACCTCTGTGTCGTACCTGTCCTCATCCACTGACTCTATCTTGGCATGAAGCTTTTTGCACAGCTCCTGGGAAGAAAAGCAGAGAGGGTTGATGACCGCTGGGACCCACATACATGATTCCTCTTTCCTGACTGCTCTGGCTCTGAAAGACACCAGTCCAGAAGACCAGATTGGGCCAAGACCACATGGTGAAAGGTGGCTTGCAGGCCAACTCCTGGTCTCCGTGGTAGTGGCTTCATGCAGATGCTGCCTCAACACATGATCAGAAACACAGCTTTCCTGCGAGCCAGACCCCTTTTCTTTTGCAGAGAGACCCCGGCTGTCTCTCAAGCCAATTCCACATCCAGCCAGCTCCAGGGGACCCACGGGCGAGAAGGGGGTCAAGATGGGAAGGACAGTCTAGATCCACCAGGCTGACTGATGGAGCCAAATCCTTTCTGCTCTGGCACAGTGAAAGGGTTAAAGAGGCCTTTACCTGAAGTTCCTGCATGGACCCCGGGAGCGACAGAGGAGGGCAACGCTCTGCCAAGTAGTTTTGCTTTTCCACTTCTTTAGCAGCTGCTTCTCTTTCTATTTCGGTGGCAGCGAGCTGGAGCATAGCACTCTGGAAGGCGGCAGGAGAATGGTCAGAACGGAGTGGGGGCGAGGGAGGAGGGCGGGGGGTGGCAAGGGAAGGAGAGCCCTGATGGAGAGGCAGCTTGGGGAGCTCCCCATGAACACCAGCGTCTCCAAGAAAGGGATACTGGTAATACTGGGATTACTGATACGTAGTAAGGAGTGGGGAAGGTTGTGGGGGAGCCCCCAGCTTGTAGCCTCTTCCAGGAGGGAGAGTGCTGAGAGCTGGCTGGCTCAGGATGGGAGAGGGGATGGTTGGGACACACCTCACCCAGCCCCAGCAGTGCCACGTACCTTCAGGTGCTGCCGACGGGCAGTGGCTGCCCTCCTTTTTTTCTGCAAGTGGGAGGAACAAGAGAAAAGCAGGTTATCGGGCGCCCATTCCCCTTTCCGTTCCCCTTGCCCATACAACCCCACAGCCTGCCGAAGACCTGCAGCCGTGCCAGGGAGTTGGCTCCAGCAAGGATGTACAGATCGATACACGGCTGGTCCCCAAACCAGCAGCACTTAAAGAAGAGGCTCCCCACTGAACCCAACTTTGTCAACCTCAGGTAGCTAAAATCTACAAAGCTCCCCAGGAAAAGATAATGCATGACCAACTTGAAGACGTGCATGTAAAATACAACTTCAAACTTGGCTTCTCGGGACTTTTAGCTTTTTCTCTAATTTCCTCTTCACTCAGACATGCGTTTTGCCCTGATGCCCCTGGGCACTCAGGAGCTGTGGGATGCCTTTCTAAGCTGTCCCTGGCACACACAGTGAGGAGGGTGGCCAGGCAGCTGAAAACATGAAAGCCACGCAATTTCTGGAGCTGAAAGACTCAGTGCAGGTGACGCTGTGAGAAACACCGACCCCTTTTACAGCTCTTCCTCAGCCTGGCAGTTACGGGCATTTCAACGTGCTGCGCTGGGGCACTGGGGAGGCAGGTCCAGGGCTTGGGGGGTTAATCGCAGCTGGAGGACAGACACAACCACCGGGTCTGCAGGCCTGAAGGCTGCACTGGCCAGGAGAGGTGGAGGGCCACAAGGCTGTGTCTGCAAGACCCAAACTAGCTTCCTCTTTCCTGGGATGACAGGTGAGCCTGGAAGACCAAGCCTGCCCCGCTTCCATACCTGTGATGTGCTGGAACAGCAGCAACAGGTCTCCTATTTATAAAAGAAGTTACAACCTTGATGCGCTGCTGCATTGCAGCTGTTTCCTCAGCGTTTTGCCCAGAACACTGAGCAAGGCTGAGTGCGGCTAGGGCAAGGGAAGCGTACGCTGACATCTGATATGCTGTGGTGGAAGAGTAAGAAAGCAGCTTTCAGGTCTGTGCCTGTGCCGCATAGAGGAGGAAGTGGATAAGGATCCACAGAGCGAAATGTAACAAAATCTGACGTGTTTTGCACATGCAAGTGGTGCTTGGGCCCTCCTGACAGAGCTGAAGGGCTCTGCAGAGGAGAGGCATCCAGCTCAGGGATGCAGTGCACCATCAAGTGGGAGGATTTTGCTCATACGAATCTGACCACAGACCGTGAGAAAGAAGATCCCTTAAGCGGTTAGCCCAGGGCTTATTCTCCATCTGAGAACTGGTACCTTAGAAAAGAGTGCCTGCCCTTCCAGCCTTGCCTGGGGGCAATTCGGTTGGTGGGGAATCAGGGGAGCTGTCGGACAACAGCGCTGTGTTGTAGAGTTTCTACGCGTCCCTGAAATCCTGTTTTCTCTTGGGGAGGACAAACTTGAACTTGTGGTGTTTTGGACATATGGGGAGGTGTCAAGCAGAGATGAAGGATGGAGCAACTTGCTAAGAGGAGATATGGAGTGACAAAGCCACGCACAACTCTTCCACACCTTCCCTTGCGTTTTCCCAGCCACCCCCAGGCTCCATGACCAGCACCGCTCCGGCTCTGCCAGAAGCCAGGGAGAACTTGCTAAGGATGCAACCTCCACGCCGCTCACACTGCCCTGGATCCAGGGCTCACCAGATCACCTTTGAGAAGCAATTTGGCAGTACTCAGCGCGTAGAAAACTAGGGGCTAGGTGTGGGGAAGGACGAGAGGAGGCTTGGCCAAGGGCTGGGTGGTGGATGGGTGATGATGGAGAGGCGGCTCTACACCACCACCTTCCCAGCACCATCTCGTGGCCGGCTGGAGAAACAGGAAAGGAGGGAAAAAAGCATCTAACTCCAAGCCACCGGGCAGAAAAGACCCTCAACAGGGATTTTTCTTCTGCTTCCCATCTTTACCAGGAGGAGTCAGCAAGAAAGCCTTGCCATGAACCATTCTTACACATACACACCCAGCAGCTGCTTTTCCTGAGGAGGAACAGCGAAGCCAGGCTTGATGTCATGAGCATTGCTAAAGGAAAAACCCCAGCAAGACACGCTTACCTCTTCACTGTCCAGGATGAGCAGATGGGCAAGGAAGGGAAGGAAGAGAAAGGGGAGAGAAAAGGCAGTTAGCATCCTAATCAGAAACAAGCAAAGGAATCTTAAAAAGCGTAAAATGCTGGCAGCTGAACAAAAGCTTTTGAATGCCAGCAACATATTAGCAACAGAAAAATGGGAACTTACTCAGACATCTTGCTTTAGATGGTTGCGAGCCTGCAATGGAAACCAAGGGGAAAAAAAGGTTCACAATTAGTCATGCTGGTGGTGACCTTCTTGGGTTTAAAAGCAAAGCAAGGTTCCTCTAAAAAAAAAAAAAAAAGAGGAACAGGTTTTCTCTTCTTTCCCAACTTCTCCAAATGTTCATCATATGGGGAACTAGGCTGCAGTTTGTGGACGAGAGCCAAACATGTGCCTACTCACAGCCACACAAACCTCAGCATCGGGGCACTTCTGGCCCAGCACCCTTTGGTCTGGTCACAAGGAGAGATTTGTGACAGCAGTTCCTGCAGGCACAGTTCGTGGTTGACCCCCAGCAAACCATTTTATGCGATGAAGAAAGAAGAGGAAAAAGCTATTTTGAGTTTACAACTTCACTTCACCGTGCAGTCTTGCCCCACTTCATGAACAAGAAACAGGCCAAATCCCGCAGAGGGCTGGAACACCCTGGGAACTGAGCCAGGCAGTGACACCAGGTGACAAGGAACGCCCTCTGAGGATACTGCTGCTGGAACACGCATCCACTGCGTGGGGCTGCGGAGCCGGTTGGCAACAACCTCAGCAGAGATGACGTAAACCGGGGTTCGAAGTTGCTGTTGAATTGGTAAAGGCACAAAGAGTTTCCCCATGCAATTTCTTGCATTTCATTTAAGTGGAAATGTTATGGGTACAACAGAGCATATTAGGGAAAAGATAGGAGAGCACCTTTGTTTTACTCTAAATCATTTCCCCATAAATAGAGTTTCAGTTTTCTAGCAGAGCAATATCTCCCGCTTGTATCTCCTAGTGGAAGGACACAGGAGTGTCAGCCAAGCGCAGACTAAGCCAGTCCTTCACAGAGTAGGCAAGCCCCCAAAACAGACATCTGCAGACCACAGAGGCTGTGTTGGGAGGTGAAGTGTTAACGGGGGCTCATGCCCGAGGGAGGAGGCACAGCTTGCAGGGCCAAGGAAACTTTATCCTGGAAAATGTGCAGGCCCATCACATTATTTTGGGGAGGGGGGGGAAGGAAAGTGCTTCTAAAAATGGTCAGGGAGCCGCAGAAGGAGCTGCAGCTGTCTCCTCGGACGGCAGCCTTTCCCCGGTGCCAGCCCCCGTGACTTGGGAGGTCAGGGCGATGTGAAGCAAAAGCCACCGCAGGTGGCTGGGCTACAGCTGAGGGACAGGGCGGCCGAGGAACGCCAGCTATTTTTACTCGCTTCACTGTCCCGCGCCCGCACGCACCCGCTTCGGCAGCAGCGATGCTGCAAGCGCTGAGGAAGCGAGGGGACGACGCCAGGCTGCAGCTCGCTGCCTGCGACAGGGGCTTTACATCACCTGTTCTTAGGGGGAGGATGACACAGTAAATTTGGATGTCATCCCTGTCCAAGGGTGGTTTTTGGGGAGGAAGGCGCTGCAAAGACCGGATCGGGTGTAAGCAGGGAGCATCACTGAGTTGCTGCAGGCAAGGATCCCACACCCTGTGGCCTGGGGAGGTCAGCATTAGGGAGCGTGCAGCTCCGCTTGCCCTTGCCACTCAAGCCGGAAAGCAAAACAGGACAAGGGAGGGGAAGGCATGAAACCAAAGACAAAGAAGGTCGCCGGAAAAGACAGAGGGAGGCTTTCTGATGCATGGACCCTCTCCCTCAGGCAAAGGATGGAGAAGGTTTTATTAGCGTCTCCATTTCTCCCAGCGGGTCACCCACCCGGCATTTATCTCCCCGAAATTCAGGTGAGTGTATCTGCTCCCCTGTCAGCCCCTACGAGCAAGCTGGGTCAGTAAGAGACATGCAAAAGGGCTCACCCAAGTCTGGAGGAGAACACCAGAGCGCGCCGCTGGCTGGACAGGACGGACTGGCGAGCCGCAGGCAGCTGGCTGAGTAAGGAGGTATAAAAGGGCTTCTCGGGTAGCTCAGCAGAAAATCCACCTTCTCTTTAAGGGCATGGAGACCTTCTCAGACCAATGATGTGCAAGAGCCCCTGGTGCACCTCCCTTGGCTGGGGCAGGCCAGGCAGGCAGCCCCGGCGGAGAGGGCAGCCACCAGAGACGGAGGCGTGGGGAGGGGGAAGACATCTTCTACCCGTGGGGTGGGGAAGCAGAGCCAGCCTGGAGGAGTCAGGGAGGTGCTCTTCCTTGGGAGTGCCGAGGAGGGAGCCTTCATCCCCTTCTTCCTCCCATCAACCTGTGACACTAGATGCAGCTTCAAGGTTGTGAGGAGCCCAGGCTCCCTGCACACAGTCGTCTATCCACAAGGCCTCTAATAAAATCTACTGTTGGAGACAGAGTGGCTTATCGATGGACAGGCACGTGGCTCCGTTCACCTCCAAGGGCTTGGGAGCAGCTCTGCCTTCCAGAAATGAAGAGGGGAAAGAGCGTACACCCTGCAACACACCGCCAATAGCATATACAAGAGTAATCCCCAAGCAAGCCATCCATCACTAGCACACTCTTTTAACCTCACTTACCACACGGGAAGCATTTGCAGCTCCTCCCTGTGTGAAATATTTCAACAGAACTAAGGTTTTTTTCAAAAAAACAAACCTGTGGAGCTGCTGCAGGCAGCCTCCAGGCTCGCTGCGGTGTGGGAGAGGCAGCAGAGCACGGGGGAGCAGCCCCTACACTACCAGCAAGAAAGGTAACCCCCTGCGTCTGCTGCGGGGTGCCCCACGTCCATATTTCTGTGGGTCTGAGGGAGAGGCAGGTGGAAACGTAGCTGGAAATATTCATCGGCCCCAGTCGCAGCACATATAGTGCATGTGCGTAGGGGATCCCATGGAGACAGGAGCCCAAACAGCTCCTGCCCTCCTCCCCCAGCCCAGGTGCTCCCTCGCCTTTCAGCCAGCATTTTTTAGGCTGATTCAGACATGGCCCTGACAATATCTTCCAGGCGCCTCTCAGAGGTTATATAGATAGCAGCAAATCCGCTGCTGCAGGCTTCCTGTTTCACCACCTTTAGCACCATGCAAGTAATGCTGCAGATGCTGGTGAAGGAAGAGCAAGTCCTTGAGACGGGGCTGGTGTCATGCAGGAGTTTGCCCTGGTTGGTGGGGGAGAAGGGAGAAACCCCTAGCATGGGCAAGGCTGGGTCTGCTCAGGGTTTGTCCCTCTGAAACGTCAAGAGGTGGACAGTTTGGGTAGCGAACATCTCAGTATCAGTGTATGCTGGCTTGTATATCTGAGCTGCCCCCTTAGAAATCCACCATGAGACTCCTGGAAACGCACAGGGAGGGTGCAGTTCAGCAGAGGTTTGGGCTGGTTTTGCCCTAATCTGAGCTCCCACGCAATGGCTGTGGGTCAGTCCCTAGTGAAGGAGGCAGGCTTGGGAAGAGCAGTAACAAGGATCTGCCCGATCCAACCCTCCTCCTCACCCATCTCCTGCATGTACCCGTCTCCAGGGTGCTGAGCTCTAATGGAGACGGGGGTCTGCAGCTCCAAGCAGACCGAGTAAACATGGAGCTTAAGCTCCAGCAGCTTCTGCCCCCCCAGAAGCACTGCTCACTGCAGCCGCTGAGGAATACTCATTGATAGAGGCATGACTGCACCCAGCACCCACCTGGACCTCAGAGAAAAACAGTTTCACAGGAGGAATGTTTGTTTGTCCCATCTAAAGCCAGTTTTTCAGAAATGAAAAAACAGAGACCAAAAAGCAAGCACGCTTGCAGACAGACAGCGGCCACGCTCAACAGCGAACAGCAGAAATCACCCTTTCAGGGACAGCGTAACCGCTTCACTTCTCCTCTCAGTGCCAACTCCATAAGCCACGGTTGACTCTAGAATTAAACCGACTCTTTATTACTCTTTCCAAAGTCTCTACAGCTCTTTTTAGCTCCCTATGCAGCTATGCACATTCCAGACACTGCCGGCCCACTGGCGCTCCAAACAGCAGCTCAGCTCTTGGCGGAGGGATCACAACTGGGAAGGTTATCCATTCAAAAATTCCCCACACCCAAGGAGTTTCCTTCAGCCCTGTGAAATGAAGGCTTTATGAACCTCCTGGAGTTCAGGCATGCAGCACAGCAAGAGATTTGCTCTGAGATCAAGGTTTTGGTTATCACGTTGTGATAGAGAAGTGCTGGCCAGAAACAGTCGAATAAAGAAGTCCAAAGGAAGAAGTCCCACAAGCAAAATTTTGGCTGAAACAGATGTGTTTGTAGGATAGGAAGGAGCGGATGGTGAGGTGTGGTAATGGGGTGAGCGGAAGGATGAGCTTCTGAGTCTGCATAAGGCTTTCCCTGGAGCTGCCTTGCAACAGAGGTTAAGCTGCAGGGCAGCTCTCCCAAAAAACAAAGAGGCCCCAGACCTAGAACGCCATGAGGAAGAAACCCAGAGAGGACCAGCAAGAACAGAAAACCAAAAATGTCCCAAAGTAGGAGCTACGGTTAACACTAAAACCGACAGAAGTTTCCAAAGGAAGTCATGTAGTGTTTGAGTGACGAATGAACACATTCCTTGCAGAAAAACTCAAGGACGACATAAGGAAGCTTCAGGCAAGTCCTTCAGAGAGGTGCTCGGCTCTGTGCATGTGAAGTATGAGCGAGAGTATTGCACAGGGGCTGGGAGCGAACACACCGTTCGCACTTGGGTACCTTTCCTGTGGAGCAGATGACCTTGTTCCATTCCCTTGTTTCCCATCGCTTGTGCTAGAGGAATGCACCGTGAGTGTGGCCCACCGTTCCCAGAACACTTTCACCATCCTGCAAGGCAAGACAGAGTGAAGACCCGGAATGTGCAGGAGGTTCTGCCCTATGCTTTAGAGAGACTCGGGTGCGGCACTCCAGGGAACCACCATGTGTTGGAAGAACTAGGCTGACAGATCCATGCAAGCTGTCCCTCTTGGCCATCTCCTACACCCTTACACCCTGCCTCCTCTTCAACATCCTACAAGCGTCAAGTGGACAGGCACTATGGACTGACATTACACCAGATGACACTGTATCTTATTTCCAAGGATGGCACTGTTACCGGGGGAAAAAAAAAAAAGCCTTCTGCTCAGCAGTAGTTGAGCTCATGGTAAACGCTCAGGCAGAACCACTGAGCAAACCAGTGTCTGGCTTTCCTTTGCTTCCCCAAAATCATATCAGACCAAACGAAAGCACATGGCTCCCATCCTGCCCAGAACACTCCCTCTCCCTCCAGTACATCCCTAAAACAGCTCCTCACGCTCTACTTCTGCCGACACCAGCCTCTAGGAACTGCTACAAAGGAAGGCCATCGCTTTTGCATCTTGTGCCAGTGCTGTCCTACGTACCCTATACAGCTACAGTCACTTCATTCACCCATGAGATGAAGTTAAGGCTTTTGGCTTTTTGCTCTTCAAGGCTGCTGCCAAACAACATAGCCACCCTGGCCATTTATCTCCACACCATCTTCCTTGACAGGGAGCGCTTCAGACATGTGATGTTTATGCCCCCAGGCTGCAGGGACATCTCCAAACCCACCAGCAGGTCCTGATGACACTCCCGGATGTTCAGCAGGTACGATGCCCTCACGAACTCATAGGCCACCAGCAGCCTCATGCTGTGCTTGACCATCAGGTACTGAATGACGCAAGTAGGACCTAGAGAGTAACCATCCCTGCAGTGGATGAGAACACACTTTCCTTTCTCCAGTGAGGCTTCGATGCACTCATTGATGTCCCAGAAGCAGGGCTGCCCCATTTTGTGACGATCCCCATGGAGCAGAGCCTGGATTTCGACCTTGAGGCGTGACCAGCTGTGCCTGAACCCTGCTCATGGGCACGTGCAGGGGATGATGCTCAGGCTGCAGTCACTGGGCAGGCTGCTCATGTCAATGATGCCATCAATAGTGTTGGTGCACAGTGCCCACCTGCTGTAGGCAGCGTTGAGGTTCCCGAGGTAGATGCAGTCAGTTATCTGAGTGATGACGGGTCCTGTGAAGGAGGAAGGCTCTCCTGATTTTGGACCGGTGGGCTCCTCAGGATGTGAGTTCTTCTTCCAGCTCCCCCTAAGGGATTTCTTGGAGCCGGCATGGGGCAGGGGGCTGGAATTGGGCTTGGAGCCCCACAATGGCAGCAAGAAAATGGAGAGGCAGCTGGAGAGCTTGGCCTTGGAAGCGGAGTCCGCTGGACAAGGCAAGGGAGGAGCAGGGCTGGGGCTGGATCTGATGGCACAAGAATGGGATGCCCGCACCAGGGACCCCGTGCTGTGGGCTGGCCTTCCACCATCAGCCTCTTCCATCTGCAAAAAGGTAAAGGGCTAGTGAGACCGCAGAAACTCAGCTCTCCAGCCACACAAGCAAGGAGGCACGAGCTGGCTGCTGGCTTTGCCCTTGGCAGCACTTGGAGACACCAGAGGTCCTGAAGACATTGCACATCACCAGCCCAAATACCCAGCCGTCCCGTTCCCCTGGGACAGGCATGAACACGCCGTAAAGGCTGACCTGGACCTGCAGACTGCTCTGCCAGTCCTGGGATGCCAAATTGCTGGGGCGGTCATCCCCTCCTGCTGATGGCACTAAGCGGAGTGACCAGTGTCTCCTGCCAGGCTGCATCGCTACGGACACCACATCCTCACCCTTCTCTTCATGCACTTCACTTCTACTCATCACCAAGTTTGGACAAGAGCCTGCAGGAACAGAACAACTCCGTATGGACATGCACAAGTACTCACACACAGGCACTTTCGGTATAAACACTGGCCTTGAAGAGAAACAAGGCATTTTAGTGATCCCTTCCACTCCAGAGGGACACTCCTCAGTTGGGGCTGCTGGAGGGGTTTGCAACTCATTGCAAGCTGGAGCCAGGAGGAAGGACGGTGTTTTGAACTGAAAACACAAAGGGGTGAAGAACAGCTGCAGGGAGAGGGCAAATAACAAAGAACTCCTCTGGATGAAGCCCGTTCTGACCACAGCAGCACCCGGGGGCTTCAGCCTTCAGCGATGGAGAGGCTGCCTTCATAGCCAGGGTTAGGACAGCTCAGTTCCCAGCTCAGCGCCAGGCACAGACCTCGCTCTTTGCAGGAGCTTTTCTCTCTTCCACCCAGAACTCTTGGACCAGAAGGTGCCTCATATCCTGCCACGGCCCAGCCCTTTCTCCACAGCCGCAGGCTGAGTTGGCAGGCCTTCTGGAAAGCCAACCCTTCTGCCCAGCAGAGGTCCGTGCCGAGGCCTCCAGCAGCTGAGGTGATCCCTCCAGCATTCCCATCAAGCCTGCCCCTGGATAGTATTACTGCAGTGACCTGACACCTGATCACAATCGTCCGTGGTTTTGTGCATTCTCAAACCCTGATAAAGACCAGGACACGACCCAGAACGTGTCTGGAGAACAGGCTGAGACCTCCGTGTGCTCAAATGAGTGTGGTTGCAACATGCCTGCACTCCCAAAAGGGCTTTCAGGCTCTCTGTGCCAAAGCGAAGCAGCAGTGAGAACACTGTGTTAGTAAAAGAAAAAAAGTGACTGCAGACCTCGAACAAAAAAAAGAAAAAGAGCAATAAAGCACAACTCTCTTCTCTCCCCAAGGTGAACGACTGCCCCACAAATCAGTGCCCATGTAGAGAATGATTCTCCAGAAATTATCCATTACAGGCTCACTGGCTTTTTGCAAGTGCTGTGTGACCCCAGCCACCACATTTTATAAAAAAGCTGGGAGCCACAAAGACCCTCAGCAGCCTCACCTACCTGCAAAACACCGACCGTGCACCATGGGAGAAGACAGCTGCAAGGCGATGGGCCTCTGGAAGGTCTTCTGGAGGTGCTTTGCAATCAGGCCTGGGAAGGGAGGGGATGAGCTCAAAGTAGGAGAGGGCTGAGCCAGGAAAACTCAATACCCAAACCCACTGAGCATCTTTCAATGCCACCCCCAAGGCTGCTTACTTCAGGGTGTATATGAGACGAGTTTTCCCTTATGGAGCCACATTTGAGTTAATCACGTACCCAAGAGTCAGGAGTGGTGTGGAATGAGCGCAACCAAAGCAGAGAGACCTTTAGAGGATTTTGTGTCTGGCCTTTGCAAATGTGAACGTGTCCTTTGTCACATCCTGAGTAAAGTTCCCCACCAACTTTCTGTAACACTAAGGCCAAGCATTTTAACTGGGCTGTCTTAAGCGATGCCCTTCATGCCAAAATTCAGGCTCCTCTGTCAAAACTGCTCTGACTTTTATGTAAGTTAAGAGGAAAATGCTTCCCATCCGGGGCAAATGCAGATGCCAACTGGGCAGAAGCCTCCACTGGAGCCAGCCACCTCCTTCGCAGGTGATGAGAACTGGCTCCTCCAAGGGTGCAATTCTTCTCATGCTAAACGAAGAATGAATGATTCGCTACTCAAAGTAGTACTGATTCACTACTCAAAGTAGCCCCACAGAGGGCTTGTTGGCCCCAGATAACTGGCTCAGACAGTGATATCTGCAATGTCCATGTTTATGAGCACGGTGACGAAACACTTGTTTGCAAAATACCATCTTCCAGGACACCGCTCATGGGACTTAAAACACGATATGGACTGGAGTGTTTGCAGGTCAAGACCTCACTTCATCTCAGCTGAAGTCGTGTTCCTAATTGACTTTGTGCTTGCTTCTGCTCAAATTGAACTGCAATAAGTGCCCGCAGGCGTTTCATCACCTTTGCGTGAAGTTAGCAAGGCTGGTTTAGAAATCCCCATCTTGTTGACATGCAACAAGTCATCACAGATGGGCATCCACTCACCTGGAACGCCAGTCGTCTTTGGGGGACACCTTTTGCCCAGCAGCATGACAGAGAAGAAATCCTTGTGCTGCTTCTCTACTGGCTCCATCGCGCCAAGCTCTGAAATATGGAGAAGTGGGAGGGTTAGGTTTTTTAGGTCTGCCCACAAAGTTCAAATAGAAGGAGCTATCCGGAGCATCTTTGTGGATCTTTTACCATTCCTGTTCCTCGACGGGACTGTTTGGGGCAGGAGGCTGCTACCCCACGAGGGAAACCCTCCTCCCTTCCTGACCACGGCAGTGAGAGGTTCACCGGGACCTAAAGTGGTCCAAAACACACCTCCGTGTCACCAGACTGATCCAGGAGCAAAACAAGCCCAGTGTGGGGCAGGAACAGTCCCAGAGGCGAGAGCTCCTGCAGCAGTCAGGGCAGGGGCACAGTGGCAGAGAAAAGAGGTAGGGACGGGGCAAAGGGGCCAGGAAAAAGGGGGGAAAGGGTAGGAAAAAGGGGATAGAGAAAGGAGTAGAGGTAAGGGTAGGGATGGGGAATGGCTCCTTGCCTCTGTCTGAGAAACTGGAAGTCACATCTGCAGCAGACTCAGCCAGGGTAAAGGGAGCAATCCCCACGAAAGGCAGCAGCGCGCCATCCCACAGGTGCCCTCCCGCTCCCCTCTCCAGCACAAAGCCCCCCTCCCCTCCCTCCCGTTCACCTCCCCCCGAGACCCCAAGACCCAGTTCCCACTGGCACCTGGAAGGGGGGACCTCCCAGCACCCCTTCCCAGCACCCGTCTTTTTCACCAGAGCTTCCCAGAGGCCACTTGGCCTACCACAGCCATCCCTCCCGCCCTGCATCGCGCAGGACCCTTCAGCAAAGTCCTGTCCGCCCACTGTGGTGCTCTACCATAGGCAAGGGCAGGATGCCAGGGCCAGTGGGTGCCCGNTACCACAGCCATCCCTCCCGCCCTGCATCGCGCAGGACCCTTCAGCAAAGTCCTGTCCGCCCACTGTGGTGCTCTACCATAGGCAAGGGCAGGATGCCAGGGCCAGTGGGTGCCCGGGGCTGGCAGCTGCCCCCCGTTTTCCCCAAGCAGCCCTCCTTGGGGAGCCGGCAGTGGGGCAGCATGCCGGGTGGCCTGGGAGTTGTAGTTTCAGGAGGCAGAGTGGCCCCCGAAAGCGAGCTGCACACAGCGTGGTGAGGGGACTCTGGCTGCAGGCCTTGCTGCCTCACCTCCCCTCCACTGCTCTGGATGGGGGCTACTGGGTTTACCCCCAGCCACCTTCTAACCACAGCGGCAGCTGGCAACCCTCGTGCCGGGCCTCCCTCCGCTGTCGCGCACTGCCGGTGTCTCATGGTGAACCCAGGGCTCATGACATGGCCGGGTGGCTGCCGGGATCCCTGCTTCTTTGTGAGAGCCCCAAACAAAAGCCAACCATCCTCTCACTTTGCCTCTGGATTTTGAGCCTGGAGGTATCCTGCTCTTAGATTATTATTTTTTCCTTCCTCTCTGCAGCCACAAACGGTAAAAATGTGCTTTAAAAGAAAAAGCTGCAAACCTGCGTAAGACTCTGCAAATCCAGGAGCTGGGACTTTTAAAAAGAGA
Organism: Steatornis caripensis; assembly: GCA_013398225.1. Classification (NCBI taxonomy): domain Eukaryota; kingdom Metazoa; phylum Chordata; class Aves; order Caprimulgiformes; family Steatornithidae; genus Steatornis; species Steatornis caripensis. The sequence goes on from VZSC01004055.1 coordinate 366,022, forward strand.
CTGCTGCATTGCAAAGTATAGTTTCGCCATAGAATTGCGAGACATAATGATGCTAGTTATCGAGTATTTATAAAACGGGCACGCTTGCTCCTTGTGAGTAAAGCTTCAATACTCTCTAGCTCTCAAAAACCGTGAGACTAGCCAAAAAATCTGTGGCTGGAGGACAGCCAGCGCATACCCAGGCTGAACGATGACAGCCCGTAATAATTTTTGTCACACGGCAGATGACTGGCAACAAGCACATACAAGGCTCAGCCTTCTCCTGGTGCAGCCCTCCTGTTTTGATTTCCTGAAGTGCAGGGACAAATATCATAAAAAACACCGAACAAGGGAATAATTTGCTTTGGGAGGGACTTCTGGAGGTCAGAAGTCTTGGATCGGGATGTGAATAATTGAGATTATAAATCTTAATAGCAGATATCTCAATTTTCAATACTTCTTGACTCCATTAACAGAGCTCTGCCTGGCCCAAGCTCTGCTTTTTGCCTTTCCACCAACCTGCAAAGCTGATAATTAAATGCAGAGGGACTGTCCCTTGCGTGAAGCAGAGGAACAAACTCCCATCTGCTGCCCAGGCTCCACAGACTGGCTTTGGATGCCTGCTTTTGCTCCCCTTAACCCACCAGCATAACCTCCTTTGCCCCCACGGTGCAGGAACAGGCACAGAATGGCTATCGCCGCCTGGAAAAAGCTACCTGGACGCTTCCAGCATCACCACAAGGGCACCAACCCACTCTGTGGCAATGAGAACAGGCTTGCGCTACAGCATCACGCTTTCTCTTTCTCTCGCACACGCGCTCCATGTCCAGAAGAAGAAGTCTTGGCTGGTGAGGCTGTAAGAGGGGCCACAGGCCAGATGACACAGAGACCCAGATCGGAGCACGTACCTGCCCTGCCCTCTAGATGCAGACGGGGGAATTCAGCACAGACACCAGCTGAGGAGAAGCTGGTTTCCCCCTCCTTTGTCTTCTTTTCTTGTTGCATCTTCCACTGGAGAATCCTCCTGCTCCGGGCCGACGAGGAGCGTCGGTCATGCAGGAGATGCTCAGACATCTGGTCTTGGCAGATGGGGACAACTGGCCTTGGCAGATGGGGACAACTGGCCTTGCCAAGGCCATGGGGGGGTGAAAAGGAGATGTCTGCACACTGGACAGGGCCATCCTCCTTCCCGTGAACAGGATCCCAAGCAGGCTGTGTTCACTTTGGGTGAATTAAGCCACAAAATGAAGCCCAGCTCTACCAGCCCTGCTTCAAACACCTGCCAGCAGATTCAAGAAGAATCCTGCTGGAGAAGGAGAGCCCTCAAAGCCTCCTTGAAAAAAGCATGAGGCACACTGAGAAGGAGAAGCAAGGACAGAGGAAGAGAGCTGCCTTGGCAGTGCACTAAAAACTGGAGCTGGGTGGAGATCATCCCCACCCCCTCGCCTCTCCCTCTTTAGCAAACAAATCAGTTTGAGTTTTACAGCACCAAGGCTCAGCCCAGGCTGCCGGGAGCTGGCCTAGCCAGGGACTTGCTACCAGGGTCTCCGGCTTCCCCCCAAAAAAGCACCACAGGCTTCCCTCACCGGCTCTGCGCACCCAGGGCTGTGCCGGTGATCTGGGGTCTGAGCAGGGCCAAAGCTGGGGAGATGAGTGGTGGGCACTGGTTCTGGGAATAATGTTTCTCAAGGAGGGGATGTCCCCGCACCTTCTTCAACCGCATCCATCTTGGGCCTAATAGCCACGTGCTTTTATGCCTGGCCCCATAAATTATGCACCAAACCTCAAGGCCACAACTTCAAAAAAAGAGGCTGAAAAAAAAAAAAACCACGCACACACACAAATAAGAAATGCCCATTCCCAACACCTCCAGAAGCCTTTCTGGGTCCTGCACGGCCCTAGATCACCACAAAAAAAACCTGGCGATGGATTTGGGACCCCAGACCCAATTCAGAGATGTTCCCTTCTGCACAGCCCGTTCCAACCTGATTTAAGGCTGAGAATGAAGGTTGAGACATTAAAGCATCTCTTCACAAGTCTTTTCTCAGGTGATTGACGTCCCCTCCACCTCATTAGCATCTGCCAACGGACGCTGTTTGCTCGGAAGCCACACTCAATTTGTCACAGCCATCTTGAAACCACCCCATCATTTCTTCCCTCATCGCAGCCATGGAGAAACCTGGAGAATATTTACCAAGAAGCAGACACAGCAGCTTTCTATAGTTAACCCCAGATCATTAATCTCTGTCAAGGGTTTTCATAATCTTCCTCAGCTTCACTGTGTTGGTTTAACTCTCAGAAGGTCACTCTGTGGAGCTCTGGGTAATTGCAGATCAACAACTTTTCAGTATTAATGGCTCTTCATTAACACACCGGGCTCTCTCCCCTGTTATTATCATATTTTCCTTTAGTCTCTTGGGCTGAAATACAATGATACGAGCCCAAATCTTCCATATGGTATGGCTGCTTTGTAGCGGAAGTATTTCAGGGCAAGGGCGATGCCGTCCTCCAGCCAAACGCAGCGAGCTTCCTCCCACAGATGGCTCAGAGGAGCTGCTCCCAAGCCACCCCAAACTGCAGCGTACTCAAGGATGGGTAGGGACATTGGCACCTCTCCGATGTCCTCATTCTTCTAGGAGGAATCTTTACTTATGTAGCACCCACACCAAGGCCCCACAAAGCAGGGCAGGGCAGGGCAAGGCACGTGGCCACAAAAACCTCCCAGATTACAGGAAACCTGCCCAGAAGTGGCATGAGGGCCGCAACCCCGCCATCATCAGTGTGACCTGATCATGCCATGAAAGCGAGAGCCTCAGCCTCTCCACCCTGGCAGCACCTCCAGGTGCTGGGGATGCAAACCTTGCTGCGCCAATAGAGCCACACTGGGTGGATGGAGCCAACACTGAGCTGTATCGCCTGTGTGGTCCATGGGGATGGTCGCTGGCAAGTCCCATCCTCCAAGGCATATCCTGGGGTGCACAAGTCAGCACAGGCTGGGAATGGGCTAAGAGTGAAGTCACATGGACAACCAGTGGCTGGTTTTACTGTCTCATTTAGCCTCTAGCCTGGACAGAAAGCATGCTTATCACAGAGGCACCGAAGAGCTAGTCTTGTATGCCCAACACCTTCCTCACCAGCCTGTCCTCTTTCTCTGCTCTGAAGCCTCTGAGGGTGCTTCAAGACCTTGGTCTTGCTTAAAAGCCTTCCTATAACACATAAGGCCTTCCCAAGAACTCTCCTCTTGCCAAGTTATTCACAACCAAAGAAACTGCCCACATCATGCTGCCAGGACATTAATCCCCTGCTTTAAAAATACCAACAGACTTGGTGTTTTTGCATGAGCTTTACACTCTGTGTATTTGTGGCCCCCGGCCCACCAGTGGCTGGGACGAGCTGGCTCCTCCCAGGCCATCCCCTCCAGCATCTTCTGCTCTGCATCCAGCCTTGCTCCGGGGTGCCAAGCTGCTCTGCTCCAGGCATTACACAGGGCAGGAGCTCCACCAGCAGCCACATCATCTCTTGGCCAAAAAAGAGTGCCCAGTCCCCTATCTGCTGACACCGAGCTGGGCCGACACACCCGGATGCTGCCAGGCAGAAGCCCCTCGCCCCTCCTCAAGCCCTCCGACTTCCCCTCTGGGTGCTGGAGGAGTCCTCCAACTATCTGGGGGGCAGGGGCAGCTTGAGGTGGGACTTCAGCCCCAGGGCTTTGTCGACCACATCCGGGGGCTGCAGGCTGTGCCACTGGGCGAGGGGCCGACGTGGGTTGGACAGCATGTCAGACCAGTGCCGCAGCTGGTTGCCTGTGGCCCGGCAGCCCAGGAAGAGTTTGCCGATGGGCTCATTCTTGGTCACTTTGTCATGATCCCAGACGGAGATGACCACGTCCACATTCTGCGGGAGTGGGACACAAGAAAGAGGGTCAGAAGGAGGGGGCTTGCTTCAGTGGGGTCCCGCTCATCCCTGGGTGCTGCAGGGAAACCCACCTGGATCTGATTGAAAGGCACTTGAAAAACAAACACCTCATTGAAGTAAGGGCTTAAGGTGTTTTTCTTGATGCTTGTTGTCTTCTTCTTCCATTTCTTCCTGTTCAGGATGAGATGCACCTTGACAAAAGGGTCTGAGGAGAGAGAGAAAACACATGGCTGGCACAAGTGACAATTTTCATTGAGGATTGCAGCCACAGAAGGATCTCAGCTTCCTTGGGCCACTACCAAGCAAAGCATGGCGTCCCACTTGTCACTCCTCGTGGTGAGCATCCACCCCTCTTCCCCTTGCCAGCCACCCCAGAGCTCACTTCCCAGTGCCTCCTCCTGCCATGGGTTGCCCATGCAATCCAGTCGTGACACGTCCTCCTGGGAGGTATTTCCAGCTCTGCCCAAAGCTGGAGTGATTGTGCTGGGGACAGCTAGGCATCAGCCAAGGGCTAGGTATGGCTGGGGGGAGGGAAGCAGGTCTCTGCACCAAGAGCTTTCAAAGCTTTACAGCTCTGGATGCCACCGTTAAGGCCTGGGTGGGGATAGGGAGATCTGAGCACGAGCAGTCTGTGCTGACCTGAGAGCCCATGGGAGTCCATCCGCTTCAGCTTCTTGGCTTCCAGGATGAGCACTGTTAACTTGCCGGTGCTGGGGACGTAGCGCAGTGAGAAGCAGATCTCACCCAGCTGCTCTTCCTGATGGAGAGATGCCAGCGACGAGCACCAGGCAGAGGAGCCAGCTCACCTGGGGCTGGAGCACCAGGCTGGCCCCAGGTTTCTCAGGTCCCCTGCACGCTCATGCTTGCCCCCCAGGGGCTGCTTCTGGGGGTGGTGGCAAGCAAAGCAAAAGCAACAGCGTGTCCCTCCTAGCAGAGTTCCCCACCCACCGGGACCAACCTCCACTTTACTGGCTGCCACCAGGTCACTCCACTGCTCGATGACATGCTGTAGGCTGACACTAGCCAGGGGTAAGCGGACCTCACCGATGATATTGTGCTTGGCGAAGCGGTTGAAGTCGTAGAGCTGCATCACCAGTGTGGATTCAGGCACCTCTGCCTGGGGTACCTGCAGGGGAGAACTCGAAAGCCTGGACTCAGTCCTCGGTGGCAGCCCTGCCCCACAGGACAGGGTGGCAGATGCAATAACGGGTCTTACTCTAACACTTCCCCATCCCAATTGCAAAGGCATCTCCCAGCCTGGAGAAGTTTGTTCCCAGGGAACAGTGCCCACGCAATGCTCTTGATGGGACCATAAAACCATCATCAGCTATAATTTCCTACCTGGAAAGTGAAGCTCTCATTGAAGATGGGGTTCAGGGTCTTACGGTAAACCTTGGTCTCATATTTCTTCTTCGTATCGGACATTAGGTAGACAATCACGTACGGATCGGATGTGCCTCCACTATCCATGGCCTTCAGCTCAGCTGCCTGCTTCACGCCAACTTTCAGCTTAAAAGGAGCGATGCACAAGGTCAGCAGGTGGAGGACGATGGGGCCAGATGACCCAGGGCTTGGTAGGAAGCAAGAAAGTGCAGCCGGGAGGATGCCTCCATGCCATTTGGGCGCGAGAACTGGCAGGCTGTGGGCAGGGGGGAAGGTGCAAGAGGGTATGGTCCGCCTCAGTGGGCAGCAAAGAGGGACCATGCAAGAGCAAAGCCTTTTCCCCGCCGTGCCGCAGCTGCGAGCATGCCCACCTCCTGCGTGCGGAAGTTGTACTCCAGGGAGTACTGCAGCTTTCCGCGCCCTGTCTGCTCCACACCCCGCTCCAGGTCCTCCATCTCGGGCTGGACCTGCGGCAGAGAGCAGCACTACCCTCCAGACATGCTCAGCCACGTCCCCGGCCGTGCCCCCACCACCCCTGGGACCGGGCAGCATGGCAGCAAACGCCTCAGGGAGAAGGGAGGTGGGGGAGAGGGGAAGGCGGAACACACGAGGCTGGCTGTAGTGGAGCCGCTGATGGCATGCAAGCTGACTCTCTCCTTCTTCTTGGGCTTCTTCTTGCCACAGCAGCACTTGATGATGCAGATGAGGAAGAGGAGGAGGAGAATGGCCACTGCCACAGCTACAGCGATGAGCGCCCATTTGGGTACTGGTGCAATGTTCAAGGAGTGGAGATGGATAGAAGAGTTAAACCCAAGCTTAAACATGAAGAGTGCATTTAAACCCCTTCCTGGTGCTTCAGCATTAAGGAGTTTCAAAATTGCCCCTATAATCCCTGGACAGGCCCTGCGCGGGGAGGCTGCGACTGGACAGGCAGCAAGGATGCCCTGCGCTCCCAGAGTGGCCCGGTACCAGCATCCCCATCCCAATGGACCCCACTGGAAAAAGGGACTTGGAGGCAGGAAGAAGTGGAGATGAAGCCTCAGAGTCTGGGAACCCCACTGGATAACGGCTGCCTGAGAGAGTGGGGCAAGCATCGCTATACTCACATGGGATCCGGCTAAGCCAGCCCCCCAGGATGCCCGGCTGAGCCGTGGTGGCGACGGCCATGGGGCTGCCGGCGAGTGGGGAGGCTGTTGCCCTGCCTTCCCCGGCTGCCACTGCCATGGCTAAGCTGGAGTGACCTGAGGACACAAGCAAAATTAACAGGGTGGGGACTTCCTTTCCAGTAGCACGTGTGCCACAGGTGACCCAGGGCTCTAATGAGAGCAAACACAATTAATACGTAGAGCCCTGCGTAAGCATTTAGGACTTGGGCAACGAGGTCTGCAATGGAGCAGGAAGGAGCTGTAGGCAGGGAGGGCTCTGCGCCAGCCAGCCAGTTGCCTGTGGACTTTTCATTTATAGCTTTGCAAGCCTGCCTTTGGAAAGAGGAGGGAGGGGGCAGGGGGATGGATAAGGGAATTTTCCCTTATTTTTCAGAAGTGGAATCACCTGGTTGTAGGGGGTAAAAAAAACAAGAGCTGCTTTGTGCTGGCTCCTCCCTGGCCAGGCAGCTGAGCTCACCAAGGGTTTGCTCAGCCCCAGACAAGCCCTGCCATTAGCTAACACCCCTTTTTCCACTATTTTTGCCCCTCTTGTAGGGCTGAGGAGCAAGAGGGTTTGTTCCTGGACTTGCAGTGGGGCTGGTGCCTGTGTCGCAGGTGGTGGTGGTGGTGCTGCTGGGCAGGGGTCACGCGGGCTTGAAACCTTCATGTGCACACGGCAACACTGACACAGCTTAAGGGAAGGCTTCAAATTTAAAGCAGAATGGTTTTTTTTCACTACTGCTCTCCCCATAGCAAGGCCGTTATTCTAGCACAAATGCTTCCACATAGCCAAAAGCTCCTTTGGGTGAGCAGCAGCAGCGCCAGAGGCGTCCTGGGAGCCTGGCTGCACGGCGAGCAGATCTGCAGCCATCGCAGCACTGGCAGCACTGGGCCCTGGTGCCGTGGCCGATGCTCGCAGGGATGTGCCTGTTTGCCTTGGCTGCCCCAGCTGCCTGCCCCGTGTCCAAGCCAGTTCCTGCTCAAGCAGCCAACGCAGCCTCACTCCGCCCGCACTTTGCCCACGTTCTGCCCGCTCCGCAGGGCCATGGCTCCTTGCACGGGGGTCCACCCAGAGACAAAACACCTCTGCACTTCCCTCCACTGAGCCTGCAAAGCCAGCGAGAGCCTATAATTTTTCCAACAGTGGGCTTTGCCACGTGTGGGCATAGGGCTGGAGGGACGTGGGAATTGCCGTTGTCCCTGCAGCATCATCGCTGGGGCAATGAGGTGCAGGTTAAGCGATTTGCCCAGGGCCACCTGAGACGTCTGTGCTATTGGACACCCAAGTTCCGCTCACAGCCTCGCCACCAGCAGCTTTAATGACCAGTTTCTCCTGTCCCTGCACGTGGAAATCGGTGGCTGGTGATGTGCCTGTGATATTTAGGAGGCACCGGGCTGCGGCTTTGGGCTGTGGCGGTGGGTGGACATGACAGTGCAGGTGAGCAGGCACCCACCCAGCACAGAATTAGATGCCTCAGCACTTTTTCCCTTCCAGACCCCCACAGGCTGTGTCACGTTAGTCTGACATTGGCCCTGGTTTAAAAAAAAAACCTCATCCCAGTCCCGCGGGTGACCTGAGCCACTATTCTGGGGACGATGGGGACAGCCCTGCTGCTGCCTGGGAGAGGTAGTGCAGCCTCGGTGGGCTCTGCAGGGAGCATCGAGCATCCCTGCTCATGGAAAAGGGGCTGGGGGAGCCCTTCTTCTCACTCCCACCTTGTGCTGACCGGAACCAGGCTTACCGGCACGTCTTCTTCCCCGCGTCAGTCTCTCCTCCACACGTCGCGGGCTCCCGGTCCAGCTGCCACATGTGGCGAGGGCATGCTGCGGGGTGAGATGGGACCCTGCCAGGCACACAGCTGGGGCTGCAGTGGCGATGGTGGTTGCACAGCACGGCTGAAACAGGAAAGTCCGCTTTGCCAGCCCAGGAACCAGGCGGCCCCAGCAGCTTGGGTGGCCCCACCTCGGCACTGACCCAAGCAGTGCTCACGCAGGTGAACAACCAGCAGGGAACTCCCTGCCAGACCAGGAAGCAAAACCTGCCCTCCTGCCTGTGTGAAGCTGGCAGGCATCACAGTCCGGCTCTGCGCCTGGGCAAATTCACTTCTTCAGGTTATCTCTGCAGCGGTCTGGGCCGGACTGCGTGGCTGCAGGTTCTTGCGGGAGGACGCATAATTGTAAGGGGACAGGTCCATGGTTGCATTCATTTCTGGTGAGCTCTGCAGCTGGGGATTCCAGCTCATCGGCCCGCATGGGCACGCAGTGGTTTAATGCACCACATGAGGGCCCAAGAAATGCGTGCAACTGTGGGGACGAACAGTGATGCTCAGCTCCAACATGGCAGGGAGGACAGATGGGGCAAAGGGCCGCTGCTTGGGTGGATCCATGCCCTGTCACCAAAAGGAGTGGCACTGGGCACATGGCCAGGAACAGTTTCGCTAGCATCCTCGTCGTGTTAAATTTATGTTTGCACACTTCCTCCTTGCTGCCAGTTCAGCGAACTCAGCCCAAAACTCTCCTTGTCACTGCAGAATTTTGGGGTGGTGCCAGAAGCAGGGGGCAATGCTGCGGGTGTCCGATGGCTGACACTGATGCAAGGGGGAAGGCCCCAGAAAACAGACCTGTCCCAGCTCTGCCCAGCCACTCCAGCTCATGGGTCCTGCCAGGTTTTCCTGTGGCCACAATGGCATTGCCACATCAAGCACAGGAGAGGCGCCCGGGCTTTCTCTTGGCCACCTGAAACACATCCCCACTTGCGAGCGCCCTGTGCTCCTGCTGCTCAGAGGAAAAGCATCATCTCCAGGAGCAGGAGACACTTTGGGAATGATGTTGCAGCAAACCTCGGGGGGAAGATGTGTAGATGCCAAAACACTTCTTGCTCTAGACTAGCAGTCCCGGAGGATGCACGGGAGAAATGCATAGTGGGGGACAGGGGAAAAGGGAACGTGCCCCATAAAATCAGTCGGGGAAAGGAGGATTGCACACATGTGCTAAAGGCTGAGCATGTCAGTAGCTCCTTTGGCAGGAGCCAGGCTGGGGAGGCTGCTGCTCTGGGCCATCTTCCAGCAGTGGGGCAGGGACATGCCCCGGCTGGGCAAGGGAAAAGCTGCAGGATGGCAGCCACCCTTCGGTGTCAGCCACCCACCCGCCTACGTCTCACTGTTGGGGACAAAGCGCGTGTTGAAACAGCCCGCCAGCGTGAGCCTCGCAGGGCTGGCTGCTGCGCAGCCTGTCCAGGCCAGCAAGGTCCCAGCCCAAAAATCACCCCTGTGGTGCATAACAGGCAGCTTCCAGCAAAGGGGAAAGGGAAAAGGGACCCCAAAACATTACAGTAGAATTGCAAATGTGGCGAGCCCCACTGCACCCTGCCGCACTCCGCACCAGCCCCTCTCTCTGGCTCAGGTCCCCGCATCCGCCTGCATATCGTTCAAGCTGCTCTTGAACAGGTACCCATGTATTTTCGGTGAAAACCACAACCATTAGGTATTTGAAGGCCAGGAAACGAGAGGTCTGGAGTCGTGCTATAAATACCCCAGCTACAGAAATAGACATCACTGCAGCGCCTGCAGGCAGCAAGCGACGACAGAGCACAAGCTCCGAGGGAGCCCAAGAAGCAGGACCAGGGCTGAGCCCCTTCTCCGGCACCGCGGCCATGGCCAAGGCCAGGCCCGGGCGGCCGTGAGCAGCCTATGCCGCGCTAGCTGGGAAACGCAGAGTGGCCCGGGCACGATGCCAACCCACCCGGCTGCCTACGAATCCCAGCACGCCCAGGGAGCGGAGCTGCGCCCCAGGGAGCAGAGCTGCACCCCAGCCTACCTCCTGCCTGCTTCCTGCCCAGCGCGGGGGAAGTATAAACGGCAGCATCTTGGGCAAAGTTTAGATGCTGCTGCTGCTTGACAGGCTGCACCGGGGAGCGGAGGCAGCGCTCGCAGTGAGTTTGGGCTTTTCTCTCTAGCAAAATGCTGGCCGTGCGCCGTGGGCTAATGGCTGTTCTGTGCTACGCAGCTGTAGGACGAGCTGCGGGGACCAGCAAGCGTCTGTCTGAAACGCTTTCCTGTGTGTCTGGGATTGCACGCGGGGGTCGGGGGTGCTCGCAGCAGAGATGTCTGTGCATATACGCATATCTGTATGTAAACAAGACTGTAGTTATGAGAGTCAGGTAGATGGAAAGGAGAAAGCAGGCTAGGTTTGCAGCACTTGGAAGGGCAGAGCAGAAATTAGCGGTGGTGGTCTGCCTCCAGGAAGGGCTGCTCAGCTCCGCTGCCTCCTCTCATTGCATTTTTAGCAAGGTGCTTCTTTGAAATTGAGTCAGAAGAAAGCTTCTCCCAGCTCAGCAAGACAAGGGCTGGTGGTTGCCACCCTCTGCCCTGCTCTGTGGGAGGAGACCCCTTCCCAGCACTGCTTATGGGTGGAAGAAGCAGAGGGATGCGCTCAGCATCTCCTGGCTCCCCAGTCACCCCCCAGAGAGCCCTGCTGCAGGGCTTTCCATCCCCGTGGGCAGCTGGGGAGCGCACACGCAAGCGTTGAACCCCCACGGCGAGGCTCCAGCTCTCAGGGCTGGCATCAGCCCAGTGCCTTTCCTGGCAGCCCAGGCAACACTTTGCACAGCCCCTGAACAACAAAAATGAAAGAAAGTTGCAGCAAAAGAAAGGCCTCCCTGGGGACCCTGACCTGCCCTTTATACTGTATGCTGGCTTTGGTCTGTGCTTGCACAGCCCCCATACCAATAATCAGGTAGGGGGTGAACTGGTAAAGGAGGTTTGAACCTCACACCCCCCCCAGCCTGTCTGCACAGAGAGGGCATCGCCGCCTCTGCTCTCCAAGGAAACCCCGCAGCACACTTGTAGGAGCTGCTGGGCAGAAACAACGCCTGTGGGATGCCCCTTGGTGGGAACGGAACGGTTCCCATCCCACAGGCTGAATCCCAAGAGTCCCCTTTGAACACCAACTAGTGCACAGAAATGAAGCATGCAGCGTGGTGTTTACAGAAACCACAGGACCCAGGGGTACCAAATTAAATGTGATTTCTTGTTCAGCTGCTGGGCACATGCAGACCGTGTAACCCCCCCGTGACTTTGATCTGCCAGACCTGGGTTAGCACAGCCTGCACTGAGACCTTTAGGGTAGGGGCTGGCTGGCTCGTACGGCTGTGGAGGGGCAGAACAGCCCCGTCAGCACGGTCCTATCCTGCATCCAAGCCCTCACCACACATCTCTACTTACTCAGGCCTTTTACAGCTGCAAATGAGCTGCTCACACAGTGAACTTGTTTATTTGTGGATGCAAATTCACCATTGAACCAAAAAAAGTAGCAAGAAAGGCAATAAGGATGTGAAATAGAAGCCTGCATGTAAGATCCAAATTGTTTTTGGCTTTTTAGACCAAATCAATCTCCAAGCCCTAGTTAAGGTGCATAAAGACAGACTTATTTTGCTGGAAAAGGAGCTCCATGACCACTTTCAGCAGTTCCCCCCAGAGAAAAATACTTCTCGTGGCAGGGAAGCAGTGATCTGTGGTTGGAAAGTAATTTAATCGTATTTAATTGGAACTATTAGACGAGGTTTTCTCCCAGCACAGTTGTCAGCAGAAGCAGGTTCACGTGAGGTGCCCCACTTGGTGGGTAGGACGTCCCCCATATCTCTTCCACTCTTCCCCCTCTCTATCTTGGCTATATTATAACGTATCGGTTTAATGGTATATTCTCTCTTGGAGGCTGAAAGTCGAAGATGGCAGAGCCTGAAAGCACAGTCGTAAACACCGATGTGAAACAGGTAAACGGTTCTTCATTACGAAACACTCATGCTGTATTTCTAAAGCGAGTTTTGAAATGCCACTGCAAGAGAGGACACCCCACGACCTGGAGCTGTGGTGGCCTGAAGTGCTCGTGCTTTGGTTTCCACAAAAGTGGCCTGTCCCAGGGCTGCTGGGCACCTGGTCCCAGTGAGGTCCGTGTGATTTCCACATGGGAAGAGGTTGCAGGGCTAAACCTCCAGTAGCATGGACAGGACAATTGTGTTTGCTCACAGTTGAATTTTGGAGCAGCCAGGGGGAAAGCAACAGCATCTGTACAGAGAGACTTTATTAGACTCTCCAGAACAGACACAAATGAAGAGTAAAACCACCAGTAAATGCAGAGAAACCCAGCAGTGCCCAGCTCGGCACAAACAGGCAACGCAAAAATTATGAAGCAATACCCTCCGATGTGTGCTGTCCTCAGAGCACATGGCACTTAACAGACAGGTTAGGGTTTCACAACTGCCTGCCCCATCCTTGGTGGCCTGAAGATGAAGGCTGGGCTTGGTATCTCTTATCTAAAGGCCCTCTGGCATCAGGAACCATGACGCATGGGTGATGCCTCCAACACCCAACCCCACCTTCTGGTTGGTGGAGCCCTGTGTCCCTCTGCTTACCCCAAAGCTCCTTCTTTGCTGTCCCCCAACCCCTCTTTTCCTCCTCATCCTGCAGAAAGACCCCAGAGGCGCACTGGTCATTGCAGTGACCACCAGAGCCATCTTCAACCTGGAGGAGGAGCACAAGCTCTACCTGGAGAGAGGCAAGGAGGAGTATGCAAGGCACCAGCAGGCCAACCAGGACAAGCCCCTGCCACCAGGCACGGCCTTTGCCTTCATCCAGGTGAGCCCCACACCTGGACAGGCACACATGCAGACACTCGCAGGATGGGGTGAAAGCTCAGCTTTCCCAGCTTTAGGTCTCAACTCTCATCACAGGGTGTAGATGTGCCTGTTCTGGCCTCTTGGCCTCATTGCAGGGCACTGAGAGCTGTGGTCCTCACCAGTCCCACATGTCCACCTTCCCCCTGGTGGAATACCCTGATCCCTGTCCTCCTGGCAATGACTTTTGCAGGATGGTTGTTCTGTCTGGCTCTCCGTAACATGCCAGCCTTGCTAGCTAACAGATGTAGCACAAGCCACTAAAGTCTCAGTTGTGAAAGAGCCCTGGCAAAGCCATCGTGGTCATGCTCCTCCAAAAGAGTCTCATCTGCTCCTTGCAGGCAGCGCAGTATGTGAATGAGAAGATCCTAGAGAGTAACTCAGCAGAGAAGGACCTCTTTGACATTCTGGTGCTCTCCAACAACAGCCCAGAGAGCAGCATGCGCATCATCAACAGCGCCAAGCACTACGGTAAGGGGGACCCCATCCCCAGGGGTGTCTGCTTCTCCCTGGGCAGCTGCAAAGCAGCAGCTAAGGCACCACAGCTGAGCATCAGTGGCAAATAGAGAGCCAGGGGAAGGGGTTATTTTGGGAATAAGCCCAATTCCTACCAGCCCCATGCAGCTTGCTTGGGGTGCTGGAGAACATCCAGTGTACAGGCTCCTCAGCAGACCCTGGCTCCCTTTGGCCATACCCTCTGCACCAGGGGTCTCACAGCGTTTTGCACAGCCTGGGCATCCTCAAGCAGCTACTAAAAAAAACAGTTCTTAAAACTAGAACTGAGAGTGCTGTCAGGGAGAGTCATTTAAGGGAGGGATGAAGGGAATGTTTAACTGCGGTGTGCAGTTTTGTAGGAACAACAGGGAAAGAAGATGCAGCAAGAACACGGGCGGGTTCCCCACACAGCACTGGGAAATGCAGCAAAGCAGGCCGAGACCCGGGGAGGGAAGAGGAGGCTACGAGGAAGATATTGCCCCATAACAGACTTTGCTCACATCCCCTGACCCGAAGGCCTTGAGATCTCAAAGTTCTGCTTCGTCAGCGACGAGGACTCCACGCAGTACCTGAAGTCCCACAGGGTCAAGCTCTTCCTCTCAGCTGACAGGACAGATGTCTGCAATGCCCTCCGGAGAGGTGCGTTCTCCCCTCCATCCCGCGTTGCCAAACTTTTCTCAAGCAGCTCACTGCCGAGAGGGAACACCAGAGCCTGCGCTCTCACAGGGCCAAGGGGGCGAAAGGCATGTTGATTACCAGTATAGTCCTGAACGGTTCCATCTCCTTTTCTGTCCCCAGTAGCCTGCAAACACACCAGGGTTTCTCAGATGCCTTCACGAGTCACCGAGTGCTTTATGCATAATTCTGGCCATAGCTCTGCCGTGGGCTGGTCATTCCCTGCCTGATATTTAAGCCTTTCTAACCAAAGATGCTGCCCATTGCTGCTCTCTGAATCAATGAGAGTGCGCCAGTGATTCCCAGGGCTTTGGGAGGATGCTATAGAAATTTGCTTTCTTGGTACATGCAGAGTTCCCATGCGCTCAGTGATAGATGTAAGCACATGCTTGACCTGAATTGGAAAGAGAGCAGTGTCCCCAACAGCTCTAATGGGGTTAATTGCCTCCTTATTAATTTGCTTGGGTATGAGAACATCAGCTGGCCAAGGTCCTTGAAGGTCAGGAGTAAGCCATCTGCAGCCTGGGCTTTCCTTCACTACACAGCACATTCCTGGAGCCTCCTTGAAGAGCATCATTGCGCTGACAAGTGTCTGTCATCCAGGGGCCTGGGTCCACAGATAGGGCTGAGCAGGAAGCAGCTTGTAGGAAGAGACCTGCAGTTAAGCCAATTACCCCAATCAAGTGAAGGTGCCAGTCCCTGTTACTCACAGTACAGACTGCTAAATCTAAACATTAAAGCCAGGCTTGGCAGGGCGAGCGAGCACCAGGATGAGGGCTGCTCATGCATACACAGCCACCCATCATCTCTTAGCACGCCTCAGTAGCTCTCCACATCTCAGTCTCTGATCAGCAGTGCCTTCTTGCCCATCCCATGGGGGTGTAGCACAGACCTAGAGGAGGGTAAAACATCCCTAGAAAGGCTGGGCTGACCCTCACAGGAAAGCCCCTGGTTTGGAGACCCCAACGTTCGCAGTGTGGGACTGGGCTGCAGCACATGCATGGGGAGGAGCTGGCCATGCACGAGCTGCCCCCAGAAGGGGTCACCCCTCCCAAGCCCCGCCTTGCTCTGTCTTGCAGGGGTCTCAGCAGCGCTCGTATTCCAGCAGCACGTGCAGGCCCCCAGAACCCCGCTCCGCGTGGTGTTCGATGGGGACGCTGTACTCTTCTCCGACGAGACGGACCAGGTCTTCCAGGAGCAGGGGCTGGAGGGGGCAGTGCAGTACGAACGGGCAATGGAGGCTGTGCCCATGGGAGAGGTGAGCAAGCCACCCCACTTCTATGGGCATTCACAGGCTCTGCACCCACTGTGAGCATCTCCTGGTAGGGCTTTGCCATGAGTAGCCAAAAAAAGCACAAATCCTTACAGGTTCCTTGGCATCCACCACTCAGTCCCTGGTGCGGGCCTGGTCTGGAGTCCCACTGGAGATGGATCTGGCCCAACGTCTCCTATAAGTGAGCATCAGCTCCCAAATATCCAGGGTTGTGGTTACCCCCAGTGCCACCTTTTGTAGGCTGGGACATCTTGCTGTGCAAGCCCCTGGAGGACCCAAACCCAGGGGTGCTGCCCACTGGGATGTACCTTCCTGGTCACTTTGGAATTAGGATGAGCACCCCAATGCACAGCACCAATCCTAGCACTGCCCAATCCTGCACCATACAGGTGTCCCTGTGCTCTGTAGAGCCCTGAGAAACCCAGGGAGAAGAACAAGTTGCTTGTACAGGCAGAGAAGATGTCTCCTTATTTCCCATCCACTCCCAAGTGTCTGCTGTGCTTCCAGGGTCCCCTGAAGGCTTTTGCCATGCACCTTGGAAAGATGCGCAAGAAGTTCAGCCAGGAAAACTCTCCCATCCGCACCTACCTGGTGACTGCCCGTAGCGGCCGGGACATGGGCACCCGAGCCATCAAGACTCTCAGGGAGTGGGGTCTGGCCATTGACGAGGCTTTCTTCATGGACGGGGCTCCCAAAGGCCCCATCCTTGCCCAGATCCAGCCCCATATTTTCTTTGATGACAGCCTTCATAACATTCAGGGGGCTCAAGACGTGGGCGTACCCTCTGCCTGGGTCCCTTCCTGCTGCTGATGGGCTGCAGGCCAGCAGACCCCCCTCCCAGCAGCACAGGGGACTGGGCCAGTTGAATGCAAGCGTTCTGGTGAAGGGGAAGGATTTCCCAACCTGCAGCAAGCAAGCCTCGAGGAAAAGGGGCGAGAGCATTGCATGAGAGCACAGACTACCAGGCAAGACTGATTCTCATTTCCACTCCTGATACGAGGTCCTTTAGGTGTTAGGATAAAGCTAAAAAATGCATTCTACTCCTGGAAGGAAGGACACTTTTGCTGCAACACTGACAACTATCACCTACATAACCTGTAGGACCTGGGGACTTTTCTGCAGAGAAATAAATGAAGCTATTACCCCACATGTGACCTAAAGGAAGCATGAGACCGAGCACTAAAAATGCTAGCTAGGCTGCGCTCAGTCTCCAAGATTCATTCCCAGGACCTCTCCCTAGAGGAAGCCCTCAAGACCCAGCCTCGCCGGACACGCTCAGGGGGGTTTCCTGGGGAGGCTGATGTGCTAGTGAGTCCTTCAGGCAGCTCCAGCCAAAGTCAGCAGAGGGAGAAAAAAACTTCAAAACTGTAAAAGACCTACAAACTTTTCAGAAATGGGTGACCAGGTTGGAGAAAGAAGGCCCAAGATGTTCCCCTTTATAGAAGGGATTATAGCACAAGTCACCTTACCTTAGGCATGCAGGCTGCTCACCGAGTGCCCTCAGGAGACCCAGACCTGTAGGACCATGCTCCTGGAGACGCAGGAGATGGGCCAGGGACAAGGCTGCAACCCAGGTCTGAGGTCCATCGAGGAGACAGAGCTGCCACGTAGCTCTGATGTCCCACCAGGAGAGGGCACTGGAGATGGGCCGCCTACAGCACCGGCCACGCCGGGGTCACGGCTGCAGAGCAGCACCCCCGGAGCCAGGGCAGGGCTGGCTGCCTGCGCCTGAGCCGAAATGGGTCTCCAGGGCTGTGGGCGGAGGGCGTGGGTGGGTGCCCCAGGTGCGGGTGCTCAGGGCAGACGGGGTCCACGGGTGCGCTCAGGACCCCGCCTGGCTCCAAGCCCCCTGCCGTGCAGGGATGCCTCTCCTCTGGCAATTTGGACTCCGCTCCTAATTTTCCTGGGGAGCAGGCAGCCCCCCAAGATTCATTTGCAAGTTTCTTTCCCCAGGGCTGGATGTGAGCGGTTGCCACTAGAGGCCACTGTGCCACCCAGGACATGGCACCCCAGATCCCTGGGAGCTCCCCAGAACTGCCTCGTAAAAAAATACTAACTGGCTGCTCAGGGCAGGGCTTGCTGGCTGGCAGTGGGATTATGGATGGAGGAGATAAAGGTGATGGTGGCTTCGTTTCTTTAATCTCAGCGTAATCAAAAAGTGGGGTTTTTTTTAAAGGCTTCACAAGCATCACTCTCGCCAATGCTTTTCCCCCGCCAACAAACAAATAAATAAATGAGCATCCCTGTGTGAGCTCTTGTCCCTCATATCCTGTTCAGTGGCACAGGAGGAGGTCTGGGGTAACTCCATACTGTTTTTCGGATGTGCAGTGCTTTTATCTGGTCTTACACGCGTGCATCAAGATGAGTTAAATACAGAAGAAACCTTCAGTGGACTTTGGATTACACCCCTGAACATCTTCTTGCATCTGTGTCCACATCCACTCCCCCCGCTGCACTACCCCGAGCTTGAGGGCTCTGCACATCTTGCCCTAGCAAGAGGAGCTGCTGGCCTCGCGGTGCCACCAGCACAGGTCCTGTCCCTGCCACCGTGGCCAGCACATGGGTCCAAACTCAGCCCTGCCAGGGCAGGGCAGGGCAGAAATGCCTGTGCGCAGGGCTTCAGTAGGAAGCCACCTCCAAAGATGCAAAGCCCGGCAGGGTTTTGCCACCAGCAGTCTGGCCCCTGGCCCTTTTGCTCAGTCCAGATGCTGAAATTAGATGTCTTGAGGTAGCAACATCAACAACATCAGCCACTCATCATTCACCAATAATGCTAAGCACCCGTCAGCCTCAATTGCTGAGCAAACATTAATTACGGGATGCTCAAAACATGCCCAGTGGCATGTGAACAGAAGTTCGGCCCACTTTTGTGCAGGTCAGATACTGGCCGGCACAGTACTGGGATCAGAGTACCCATCTCCAGCCCCGCTCACCATGCACGGCCAACTGCTTCAGTGGCAGCTGGAGATGAGGACACAGACCCAGCGGTGGTGGTCCCAGGCATCCTCCGCCACTCTGACCCGTCACCTTGGCCGATGCCTGGACAGCGCCGGCAGGAGCTTGGTCAACGCTTTGGACGAGGAAGAATTAGCTGAGTCAAGGGTGGTGGGGACAGGCCCACGTGAGCCATTGCAGCGTGCAAGCTGCTGAGGCAGGGGGAAGGCAGCGCGTGCCTTCCTCCAGCACCATCAGCACGGCAGGGGATGACGGGGCTAAACGTGCCCGAAATGGAAAAAAAGGAAGGAAGCTCGGCGTCTTTGGGATTGCATCATATGGGGCCAAGTGCAGCTGCTTTGGGCCATGGCTCAAAGGTGTAGCATCGGTACTGACCCTGACTGCCCTGCTCCAGAGATGGAGCATCAAAAACACCCCCCGACAAGGACTGTTGCAGCTCCGCAACCTGCTGCAAGGGCAAACTTGTTGTTTCTGTCTTAGAGACATCTGTAATAAATTCATTAATGTTTGGGATGCTCCTTAGGTCTTGGCTTTCTGAGGCATTGTAAGGTCCCTCTTTCAAGGGTTTGCTGGTGCCCAAGGGTCTTCTGCTGCTGTTCCAGCCCAAAGTGGGTTTAGCTGCTGGTGCTGGTCATGGGATGCTTCTCCAATATCTATCTCAGGTTTTGAGGGCCAGGAAAAGGTGGGAGCAGGTCCCATCACCATGCCACCCACAGGGACAGACTCCCTCTGAGCCCTGACTGGGTTTTACACCTTTCCACTCTGGGAAAAGAAATGAAGGGCTGAAAAGGGGTGTAAAGGGCTGCAAAAGGGGCTCCAAGGACGTGCACTTGACTCTGGCCATTGTTTTCCAGCAACCCCATGCCATCCCAGCTGAAGCTGCCTGGTGTCAGGGTTGCCCCCGCCCAACGCTGACCCACCAGTGCTTGGGACACCCCCATGACACCCTCCGGATGCGGGAGGGAAGAGGGCGATGTCCCTGCTCTGCTCAACCACAGGCAGGCCGGCTGCCTCCTCCGCTGAGCCCAGCTTTGCCAGCAGTGCCAAACAAGCGGCCCTTGTTTCGGGGGGGTTTGCGTGACCCCAGGGATCAGAGGCTGTGGCTGGCTGGCCCCGAGGAGTTTGCAGGAGACCTTTGCCCGGGAGCGTGCCCTTAATCCTCCACTTACTGCATCAGTGAATTTAGGGCCACAATGCCGAAAGAAAAACCCAACTTAGCACTGTGAGAGAGGAATTTTTTATGAAGCAGTGGTGCTGCAGGGAAGGAAGACCGGTGGGTAGTTAGCTGCTAACAGATATCTGCACCGGCAGTGTCCGAGCAGTTTGGCTTTATTGACTCCTGGCTGCAGCGGGAGAGGATGCTGGAGGCTGCGGGACCCGGGTGCAGCTGCGGTGTCTGCCTGGGATGCTCCCACACCTCCCTCCACCCATAACCCACAAGGATCTTCGACCACAAGCACAGGGCAAAGCATCTTCAAATTTTTAACCTAACCCTAAGCCACACAAGTGACAGAGCTCCTCGGGAAACACTCAGAGGTTCCCAGCCAGGGAGGCTGAAATGCCAAGCCCCACGTGCAAGTAATTATAAACAGGGTGTTTTCCATGCAGTAGCTCAGAGAGAGGGTGAGCAAAGCCGCAGACTGTGTTTGCCAAGGTGCTGAAACATGGATTTGAGATCTTAACCCTGGGCACGCACGTTGGAAAAGGCTGGCTGTGGCAGCAAGTGAAGCCAGTGCTTAAGAGAAAGGCAACAATAAACAAGTGGGAATTATGAGCCTTTGTGGGCTTATTCACAGAGCAACACTTGCACTGAGAGGTTGGGATTGATTCAACAAAGAGGAGCCAAGCATTTGCCCCCACTCCAAGGGAGCACATTGCAATTTTAGGCTGATCTTTGGATTGCCGTGGGGTGTTGACCCTCATCTTTCCGAGCCCACCTCCCTCCCATGACCAGAAGGCTCAATTGCTTTGGTGCTTTGTCACATGGAGAAGATGTAATTGCATAAATGATGGTTTTCTTGAGGCAGGTTTGGCTGGAAATTGAAGGAAATGGCATCTAGCACTGGCAAAGAAAGTGAGATGGGTGGCATGCTTGGATGAGGCTGGAGGCACACCTCTGCATCATGCATGGAGATCCCACCTGCAAATCAATACCCCTCGCCCCAAGCTGGGTTTGTGTAGCTCCAGGGATGGTGGCAGGGATTATTCAAGACAGGCGACAAGGTTAGTCGGGTCTCAGTGCTCCCAATCACATCCTGGCGTGGGAGGCAATGAATCAATGCCATCGTTGCCACTTACCACCCCGTTCCATCAGCCACCGGTCACACTGCCTGCTGCCAGCGCCTGCCAAGGCTGTTGTTGCCTGTACACATGCACGGCCCCAGCAGTTTCAGCCTGCTGCAAAATAATTTGGGTGAGGCAATTACCACGAGATCCCTGCCCTGAGGAGCGGATGGGGATGGCAGCCGTGGTAAGGCAGGTCCCCTCCTCCCCGAGGTGGGTGCCAGGCACGTCCCCAGCTGCGGGGGAAGATGGGCCAGGGGACATGGAAGGACATCTGACGCTGAGTGGGGTCAGGCACAGGCAGGTCACGCGCAGGCAGGAATTTGGGCAGGGCCACGGAGTACGTGGGATGCAGGGACAGGTGATGCCGAGTTTAGCAGCAGCCTGGCGAGGCACAGCGACGTACGAGTAAAACCTAGCAAAGGCACCTGCACAGCTCAGAGGCTCAAAGACCATAAGCATTTTGCTGCAGAAGCCTTTTATTTTTTTTTAAATAGCTAGGGGAAAGGCTGGAAGAGCAGGACACGATGGAGAAGGTCCACTGGGCTGAAAGAACCCCATGCTCAAAGGCTGCTGCAAACAGCCCTGATGGGGATGGAGCCACTCTCAGGGCTCCTTCCCATCGTGACACTCAGCCATGACACCCGGCGGCCAGTGAGCCATCTTCACCTGCCACCGGGATCAGGGTTTGCGGCATGAGACACCAAGGGAGCAATTACCACCCAGCCTGAGCCTTTTGGAACTCCACTTAGCATCTTCCCAAGGTCACCGCAGCTCATGCTGGCAGGCAAAAAATGTTTAAGCAGGCTGCCAGGCAGCTCGGCCTCCAAACCGGCCCTAGCGAGCCAGCACCGACAGACCGGGGATCACCGCTGCCTGTGATGCCCAGGACATATCCTCCGGTGCTGCAGCACTGGGATGTGGTGGCCAGAGCCTGGATGAGTCCCTTCGCCGTGCTCAGTGCAACCCGTCCCCTGCTCTTTGGTTTCCCATCAGCCAGAGCTGCTATTAAAGCACCTTCAGGTCTGGTTTTGCAGGTGTCACCCAGATAAAGGGCGTAATTTGGGACGGCCAGCGCAGCTGGAAAACGCACCCTCACCTTGCAAACTGTACGTCGGTTTAGGAAACGGCGTTGGGAGCGGGCGAGGTCCTGGCACTGCGCCGGGAAAAATTTACCATGGCTTCGCTCAGGGGCTCGGAGCCGGTGAATCAGGCTCTGCTAATTAGCTGCGTTCAGCAGCTTCACGCCAGCACCAGGACCTTGAGTCGGAGGCAGGGTGTTTGCAACGAGACCTGCCTGGGCTCGTGCACCTGTAGGCTCCACTCGGCTCAGACCGAGGAATAGTGTTCTTTTTTCCTTTAGCAACGAGCTGCAAAACCTCAAAGTGCATTTCACTGAATTCGAAGACAACGTTCATCCTACAAAAATCCCACCCGCAGCTTTGCGTTTCACGCCTCTTGGCCAAAAAATAATTGGTGTTTCTGAACTGAATATTTCCTTGCCCTTTAGGTCGTTGCAGTTTGGGATATTGGCTACCTCTGTGATAAAATAATTTAAAAAACAAAACAAAACAAAGCAAACTTGGAGGAAAGGGCAAAGGCACAGCCAGATGTAAGGAGAAAGAAGCTGCAGTAACATCCTTGGCAGAGTCCTGCCAGACTGTGGGCAGGGGAGTTGCAAGAGCCCCCTGAGAGAACAAAGTGTTTGAAAGTAAGTGGTGCCAGGTCCCCGTCCGCGTGGCGAAGGGCAGGTGGCACACGCCAGCGTCACCCGTGGAGAGGACCCCAGTCTCCCAGGGCTGGGGCTGGGGTGCACCTCCCCGTGGGAGCTGCGGAGGCTGAGTCACTTGACCTCCCCTTTGGGAATCCTCTTCAGCAGGGATTGAGGTTGCGAAAGCGTGGCCCGCTCCCAGGGGTGCGTCACCCCACGCCCACGGCCGTGGCCGCTGAGGACGGCGCTCCAGCTCATCCCCCAGAGCCAGGGGAGTCCGGGGAGACAGACCAGCAAGGAAAGGGGTTCATCCACAGCACCAAAAATAGGAGTGAGGAGGCACAGGTCCCTCAGACGTCTCTCACACATCTCTGCCTGCTCCGGATGCCTCAGCTGTGGCATTCCGGGTTTTGCTCTGCAAACACGGAAGTATGTGCAAAAATTCCCGAGCCCAGACTCATGCCAGTCTGTCTTTTGAAGATAATACAGTGCAACTCCCACAGTCCCAGTCTCTAAGTAGCCAGACGTGCTCTCATCTCCTCGTTAAACATCCCTGTTGCACCTCTCGAGGCCTTGACATCAGGGCAAACGTCCCACAGAGGTGCTAAGAGAGCCCGAATGAGGAAATCCTGGGTCCTTGCTGGGGCCACCAGTCTCCCAGCATGCAGGCTCAGCAGTGTCAGCTCCGAAACCACCAGTGTTGAGGGCTGGAGCCAAATCAAACGCTCTAGGAATAAGCCCCTTGGCCCCTTCCCACCCTACAAGCACCCAGGAGAGGATCAGTATCGTAACATCCCCGACACAGCCCTGTCCTGCCTTGTTCCCCATAAAACGCTGGTAAGTGTCTGGGGTCACTGGTGTAATGAATCCGTAAGTCACTTAACTACGTCTAAAAGCAGCAACCCTCTCGCAATGGTACCACAGTGGCTCCGGCTGCATACACAAGCCTGGCTACCAGGAAACCCAAGCAAAGGCTCGTTCGCAACAGCTTTGCTAACAGCGAAGCTTGCCCTTAATCCCTTGGAATTACAAAAGCAGACACAGACTGGCTCCAGACTGCTTGACCCTGCTGAGAGACTTTGTTCCGCAGTGCCTGATGGTCTGGGGCTAGCATGGCGCGCCGTCCTCGCCAGCCCATCTACGCACACCAGAGCCCACTCTGTAGTCACGGGATGCTGGGAGAGACTGGCTGGGCCGCAGGCTCTCACAGAGGAGCTGCCGTAGATGCCCCAGCCCCGGGGCCAGGTGCCTGTTGCCCAGCCGGCTACGGTTTCCCAACCACTTCAAAGAGGATGGAGGAGGGCTGGTACCTCTGCAGCTCCATTAAGGGCTCTGGGAGAGCCTGAGAGGGTGTAAAGGAGCCCCGAGCCTGGCGTCAGGACTATCCCTTTTGTCTGCAAAGCACATTTGCAAACGGGTTTAGAGCCCTCAGCTAGGGAGGGTTTGCTCAAGTGGGACTGCCGTTGGGTTCGTTTATGTCTGACCCGCTCCGGCCCGCGGGCGTTCAGCACCAGGGCTGCCATACCCCGTGGGGACAAGAGGAGGATACCCCTGAGCCGGAGCCCACAGCAACAGTGATGCCTCTGGGGTCCGGCTACAGATGCTGGGGACACACCATGCCCTTGGCCCCTTGCCTGAAAAGAGATGTGTGGGGTTTTGCTGAGTCACACAGTGCCGTGGGGCTGGGAGGGCGCTGGGTTTTGCTGACTCACGGTCAGTGGCACTTGCCTTGACCACACGCCCGCGGGGCAGGAGGGAAGCAGGGGCTGGCTGGCCTCCAGGGAGGCACCGCCGAGCACAGCCAAGATAACGGGACCTGGCGGGCTCAGCCAGTGCCTCCGGCCATTGCTCCAGAAAACCTCATCTCAGTGAGGGCCGTGTCACGTGGGGAGGCAACGGGTTTCCCGATACCCCCGGCTCAGCTGGGGCACGGCAATTTGGATGGCCATCGAGACAAGGCACAAGTAGCCCCTAAGAACCCTTGGCACAGACCACGGTTGGGGAGCGGCGGGCACACACTCGGAGCAGGGGGATGCTGCGTGAGGCCGCAGCAGGATGGAAGATGCTCAGGATGGGATGGCGGGGCAGGGAGATGGCACGAGCGAGGTGCCCCTGACATGACCCAGCAATTTTCCAGAAGTTGCATGAACACCAAGGAGGCGTGTGAGGGACAGGGACCCCGCCATGAAGCCAGGGGGTCGCTCAACGCAGCAGTGCCTGGCTTGTGCCATGGGTCACTGCTCTCCTGTCCCCAAGGCTGGGCACAACCGGAAGCAGAAAACAAACACCCCTAACCCTCAGGACTTGGACGGGAAAGTGCCTGTAAATCCGATTTTTTTTTTCCCCAACTGGTCTCTGCAAGAGCTCTATCGGGGTGAACGAGGATTATCTCTGTCTGTCTGTCACCTCCCAAGCCAGCAGGGTGGCACCTCTGAGCCCTGCCGTGGGCGTGGGGGACAGCAAAGAGCCTCTGTGCTGGGCCCTGTGTCCTGCGGGGGTAGGCGACGGGACACCTCAGGGTGTGCTGGTGGGCAGCGCCCCCCCGGACTCTGCCCTGCACCACCATCACCCTCAATGGCTGCCAGTGATCTGGTACTGCTACGGTGGCGTTTCGAGGGGGGTCACAGCCTGGCGCCCCTCACCCCAGTGCCTCCCAAACAAGCTGGGGTCCAGGATATGCCCATCTCCCCCAAAAAACCCCAGCCTGGAGGGACGAGAGCAGGACACGATGGAGAAGGTCCACTGGGCTGAAAGAACCCCATGCTCAAAGGCTGCTGCAAACAGCCCTGATGGGGATGGAGCCACTCTCAGGGCTCCTTCCCATCGTGACACTCAGCCATGACACCCGGCGGCCAGTGAGCCATCTTCACCTGCCACCGGGATCAGGGTTTGCGGCATGAGACACCAAGGGAGCAATTACCACCCAGCCTGAGCCTTTTGGANGCCGGGCCGGGCCCTCGCTGCGCCAGGCTGGGGGGGCGGCTGCTGGCTGCGGGGTGCCCGTCCCCGCTCCCGGGACGAGAGAAAACCTGGAAAGAGAGGAAAAAAAAAAAAAAAAACAAAGAAAGGAAGTTAAAGACAGAAGCAGAGCGAGCACGCGCGGCTGGCCGGGCGCCTCGTGATTTATTTAATGGTGTTTATTCCCCTTTTCCCGGAGGCTGAGTCACGGGCCGGGGCCCCGGGGTCAGCCCTGGGCCCGGGGGGCGGGCGTGAGGCCCCCCCCGGCCCCGCACCCCGCGCGGGTGCCCCCGCCCCGCCCCGGCCCGCCCTCACGTGACGCCGCGGGTTGCAATTTTAGAGCCGTCAGCTGACTCGAAAATTCCCTGGAGAGGGGCCGCCGCTCCTACAAAAACGGGCACGGCGGCTGGGCACGGCGTCGCGGCCTCCCAGCGGCGGGACCCTCCTCCGGCCTCTCGCAGCCCCCGCCGCCATGAGCCCCCGCGGCCTCCTCCTCTTGCTGCTGCTCGCCCTGGCGGGGCCCTGCGCGGCCCTCATCAGGTGAGGCGGGGGGGGGGGTGTCCCTCGGGGTCTG
>VZSC01004055.1:393254-420195 GCA_013398225.1 Steatornis caripensis
TTAGGGCAGGGATGGGAAGGGCTGGGACAGCCCCCGTGCAGGTTCGGGGCTGCTGCCCTGCCTGGACTCGGGGGGTCTTGCCCCGGCTGCCCCTATTCGTGGTGGCCTTTGGTGCCCGCCCACCCCACGCGGCCTCATGAAAAACGTATGGCGACGGGGACCCAGCACAGGGTGCTGGTGGGTGCCCTGGGTTCAGTGGAGCCATGTCACCCCCTTACTCAGAGGGTCCCCCACACACACCCCCATTAACAGGTGGGTGCTTGCCCTCCCCTCGCAGGATCCCGCTGACCAAGTTCCCCTCGGTGCGGCGGGTGCTGAATGAGGTGGGCAGCGAGATCCCGGACATGAACGCCCTCACCGAGGTCATCAAGTTCAAGCTAGGCTTCGGTGACGCGGCCGAGCCCACTCCAGAGGCCCTGAAGAACTACATGGATGTGAGTAACCCCTCCCCTGCTGACCACCCCACCACCGCAGCAGACCCCGGCGCGACGCCCACCGGGCAGCTGTCACTTTGAGGGTACCCATCCCAGGGCAGTGGTGGGACGTGCCAACCTCGCCGTCGCACTGCAGCTGGGAAGGTGAAGGAGGGAGACATGTTGATCCTGTAGGAGAGATTCGTGCACCCCCACAGCTTGGGTGGTTGCTGAAAGTTGCTTCACATCATTGCTAAACTAAAAATACTAATTAATACCAATAATAATAATAGTAATAAACATCCCACCGCCACCCAAGCAGGAGCTTTGCAGCTTGTGTGACCTCTTTCCTTTCGCCTTTGTCACTAATTAACAATCATAAATAGGGGCCTGGTCACTTGCAGTCATTTCTAGCATGTTTTGGTCCGTTTGAGCTCCACTTTCTGCAAGACAGAGGCATAAAAATCATGTTCCACTGCTTGGGGTGCTGGAGCATAAAAGAGCGAGCACAGGGCAGGAGGAGAGGGCTTGGACCAGGCACCAGCTTGCTATGGGGCTGGGGATGCAGGACCCTTCTTGGCAGCTTAGGGAGCAAAGGGAGCTTCGTGCTGGAAGCAGCGATAAAAGGAGAAGCCACATAAAGGACGCGAGGTTTGCCCTTGCCCAGCTACTGGACACATGTGGAGTTTCCTATCTCTGGGTTCCCCACCAGGTACCCTTGTGGCTGTTGGTGGCAAGGGTGCGAGTGCTGGCGGGCAGAATAAATCTGGCACCAGATATTTGGGCATTAACTCAGGATATTCCCCCCTGCTCCCCTTCCCCAAGGACTCTTGTCATCCAGCCAGTGCCATCCTGCCAGGAAGGGCAGGATGCTGTGCTAGGGCTGTCCTGCTGTGCTAGGAAGGGCCACTGATGTTTTAATTGGCAGTGTCGAAAGCCCAGGCACTGGCTGTTGTGCCACAGCGTTGGCTGTTGTGCCACAGCGTTGCCTCTTGTGCCTGCGGCTCGGGCCGCCCCTCAGGACAGGACTCTGCTGCCTCATAACTGGGGGAGCAGCCCAACCTGCAGCGGGAGATAAGGGACCGCTGGGTCCCTCCTGGCCTGGCCAAGAATGATCTTGCTACTGGAGGAGCTGTTGGGAGGAAAGGCACAACCTCCCCCAGACCGTGCTGTGTGGTCCCCAGTAGCCCCTGGGACCCTTCACAGGTCTAACGTATGCGATTTAGAAGGCCTCTATACTGGGGGTTGACTTTCAAGCCCTAGCAATAATTATGGAGTCACTGGAAGCAAGTGCTGCCTCCCCAATTACAGCTAATTGCAATGGATTATTAATTACTCAGCGAGCAACCCCTGCAAACTAAGTGTATAGGAAGTGAACAGCTTTGATAATTCTGTTTTCTTTCTTCCCCACCACCCCCCTGCCCTTAATTAAGTACACGGGGTGTTTACAAAGGCCACAAGCTGGCTTCCCTTGCTAGCAGCCTTGTCTCCAGGGCCCTGATCTGACTGCTTGCCAAACACTGTATGGTCCTCTGCCCCTTTGGGAGGGCTGGGGAAAAATGTGTCTGTCCAGGACCTGCCGAGCATTCCCCATTCATCTTCTCCCCTCTCATTAGAGGGGTGCCCTGCAAACATCTAAGCTGCCCAGGTTTCTTCCAGTCCCAGCAGAAATGGGCTTGCAGGGCCAAGGGGTATCCATCAGACACCTGCGCTACAGGGACTTCTCCCAGACTCTCACCCCGCAGCCCTAAAAATCCCTCTCTGGCAGTGCTGCTGAAGCTCTTTTCTCCCTTCAGCTCCTCAAAAATCTTCTGACACCCATGAGTGAGCATTTGTTTATCCCTCGTCACCCCAGGGGCTCACTAGCCTGCACAGAAAGCCCCACTGGCTGTACCTGCAGTGGGCAGAGCTGCTGCTTGCTGCAACCCACAGTTCCTCTGCAAACCTGCCAGCAAAGCAGCTTCCCAGCCAGTTTCGGCTTTTCAATAACACGGGCGTTCTGCCTGGCTTCCTCCCCTCTCTTCCCTATAGTGAACTGCGTGCCGGCCTGCAGACCTTCTCCCTTCTTTCCTGCCCTGAAAGTCCTCCCCCACAAGTGCTGGTCCTGCTTCTCCTCAGTGATTTATCCTTTTCCCACATGCTGTAATGAGGTGTGAACACCAAAGGGGAGCCTCCCATCCAGAAGACAAAGGCTGGGAGCCCATCACTGCCAAAACTGAGAGAAGCTGGTCCCTTTTCTTCATCCAAAGAGTTTTTTATTTTGTCTTTGATCTCTACTTTTAGCCAGTTGCCTCTATTCACAGCTCCGTTCTCTTCCTTTGCAGGCCCAATATTACGGTGAGATCGGCATCGGGACTCCCCCACAGAAGTTCACTGTGATCTTCGATACTGGGTCCTCTAACCTCTGGGTGCCATCTGTGCACTGTCAACTCCTGGACATCGCCTGCTGTAAGTGTCACCAGTACCAGCTGCGGCTCAGCAGCGTCTCCTTCCCTGCAAAATGCAGATCCTGGCATTGCAAGAGGAGAAACTGAGGCAGCAGTGTGAAAGGGCTTGCCAGAGGCTAATGGGCTTTTTAGGGTCAGAGCTGGAAATAGGATCCCAACCTTCGCATTCAGCCTTCGTTACTCCCTTCCTGTTTTTCTGCTCCACGTCACCCACACGCAAGCTTCAAACCATCCCCAAGGGCCTCAGCCCTGCAGCCAGGGAGTAGCATCTCAGGTTGTGATGTTTCTCCCAGATTACATACCGACACTGCTGTTGCCCTGTTGCACAAGACTGGTGGAAAAAAAAAAAAAAGCCTCTTGCCAGATCTGATACAAACTGTCCTAGTTTCTGGTTTACTGCCGCATGAAGCGTGTGTATGCATGTTTATGGATTTACAATTAACAAGAGCCAGGTAGGCACGATGAGATGAGAAGGTCTTAGGGAGTATGAGGTTTTTTAGCTCTGTGGCGTTCCTGTGCAGTAAACCTCTGCAGCTGAAGGTGTCAAACCCAGCTATGGCAAAATGCTGTTTAAAAGCCACCAGCTGTGCTGTTTAAGCAGAGCAGAGAAACCTGTGGAGCAAAAAAAAAATGCAACCAGAAAAGACGGTCCACAGTGCTCGTTGTGGGTCAGGAGGAAATTTGGCCTTCTTGTACAGCCCAGTAGTGCCCAGAGAGGAGATGGATCATCTTCTTGCATATGTGAAATGAGATTTAGGATGCCAGCAGGGTGGTGAGGACCAGACCTGGTCTGTCCTGGGGGTCCCTTATCCGTAGCAAGGAGCTGGTTTCTCAAGGCAGCAGCGTGGGAATTTTTGGGATCAAAGGGCTTGTTTTACGAGTATGCAGCGAGCCTAACCTCCTGCCAGACTGGGATCCAGACAGCCCTGCGGGGGAAGTCCCCATGTAGCATGTTGGTTTCCATACGGCTTAGCTGGTTCTTCCTCAGCCACTGTCTGCGCTGCTCAATGAGCAGCCGTGCAGCTGGGCTGGCTGAGCCTGCCATGTGCCGCTGCCTAACTCGTGACTCAGGAGGAATCTGCCCAGCCATAAAACCAGGGATCTCTTACAGTTTCCAACTCTTCCAAGGGGAAAAGCAGCTTAAATGAGGGGAAAAACCCTACTCCTCTGCAAATAAAGGAATATTTTGAGCCCTCTGCACAAAAAACAGTGATCATATAAAAAAAACTTCCAACTAGTTTTAGTAAAAGAAAGAGAGAAATCCATAAAGTTGAACTGTTCATGCCCAGAGCAGGCTGTATTTAAAGTCACCCTGGTTCTCCATGGCACAGGGGGGACATTCCACTGTGCTGTCTAACGCACCCTGCCACACCAGCGGTGTAGCCTCTAGGTTCTTAATACCTGGTGGCCAAATCTGATTTAATAGCCAAATTGAATCTGCCCATCTAATTCCCCAGAACTTGGAAATGCTTTGTTAAGCAGTATGGCCTTGGGAAATTCAGGGTTTGGGCCCACCTTCATGTCGTTGAGTGTCCGTTTGACTGGATGAGCTGGGTGGTGTGGGGTTAGGTACCAGGGAGCCCTAGGTATGATGGAGCACTGATGCATGTCTCCCCGTGTCCCCCTCCCCATCTGCAGTGCTGCACCACAAGTACGATTCCTCCAAATCCAGCACCTATGTGGAGAACGGCACCGCGTTCGCCATCCATTACGGGACAGGGAGCCTCTCCGGGTACCTCAGCCAGGACACTGTCACGGTAACAACTGCCCTTGCCCTGAGCTGCCCCAGCCTGCTTTCAGCAGAGCGCTCAAAGCCGTTTGATTTCAACGGGTCTCATTTCTTGAGTGTCCTACTACCAAGTATGCTTCAGTCCTGTGTTTCCGAGTGCTTTGAAACAAGGTGGCAATGATGACTGAGAAGGTGATGATGACCAAGGCAGGCAGAGAACAGGGAAAGTATTAGTCAGCAGGCTAGGAGCAAGGACTGCATGCATGGTGCCCCCTGCAAATATGGTCTGGCCATCTCTGCAACCGTCTTCCACTGGAGCCTGGAAATTTCCCAGCTCAGGTGCATCCCAGCACCACTGTGCAGGCTGCTGGTGGTGCCTGGCTTGTTCCTGGCTGATATCCACACAGTAGTGGATGTCTGCTCAGGCACCTGCCCCAACACTGAGCAGAATGGGCTCTTCGCAGCCTCATTCTGGTCTGGTGTCGAGGATGGTGCTTATGCTTGCAAAGGCTCCATAACGCATGGGGGAGGTTCCCAGGCAGTGTTCAGGGCCCAGCCTGAGGTAGCTGGGATGCTGGTGGTTGCTTCCCATCTGTTTCCTTTTCGGTGAGCAAAGGCTGAGCTTTCTGCCCTGCGAAGGGCAGGCACCTTTCATGACTGCCTCTCAGGTACAGACGCTCGTGAGAGTTTGCCAGCTGCCGAACGTCAGTGGTGCGTGTGCTCCCGGATTACTTGGTCCATTACTCCTGGCAAGGATAAGAGGATAGGTTTGCTTCACAGAGGAGGAGACAAAGTTTTGAGTAAGTGCATAAATCTAGGGATTTGGGGTTTTCAGAGTTAGGTTCACCTGACAAGTATTGGTTTACCAATTTCATCAGAATCAAAAGAAAAGTAACAAAGAGGAGCCTAAAATGGGTGGCTCATGCAAGGAGCTCTCTTTAGCCCGTCCTTATAGCAGGAAAATTTTAGGCTATCTTGGAAGCACCAGCCGTTGCCTCTGTGCTGCACCCAAAGATGCTAGCAGCTCAGGCTCTGTTCAGGACCTTCTTTGTGGGAGAGGCCTTTTGATGGGCTCAGTGAACCCTGAAAATCAGTGCAGACAAGGCTGTAGGGGAGAGCCGGGCGGGGCTGCTAGCAGCTTTGCACCTCTAGTTCTGTTTTCTGCCTCCTGCAGCCCACCAAGCTTTGTGGCTGTTTCAGTTTCATTTCGTGCTGTTTATTTTCTGCATCCCTCGGTTCACTGAGAAACACCCAGACACAAAAAAAGCTGCCCATCTGAGCCTTCCTGCGGCTCTTGCCAAATGAAAGCACCCTGGCGTAGCGTTAATGGATTCTCTTACGTTAGGTTTGCAAAATACAGACAGAGCAGGGAGAGGCATCTGTGTTTGTCCCAGTAATGGAGCAGGGCAGTGAGGCAAACAGCAAACTTTATTGTCCTGTGAAAGTGTGGGCTGGTTTAGGCACTTTCCGGCTTAATGCAGGGACTGAAGTGAGTCAGAAAGAAAATTTTAGCTTTTTATTTTTTTTGTTTGTTTCTAATTATCACCCTAATGCCTGCTTGCTAATTAGCTCTCCACTTTCCAGTGGCTCAGAGGAAGGATTTTATGCCTGAGCTTGTTCGGGAAGTGGGGATGGCTCTTGGCAGCCAGCATGGCTTACAGTATTTGGTTTCTGTCTGGGCAGAAGCAAGAGAAATCTCTTGCGTGGAGCCTGAGCCAGTGTCATGCTTGCAGTATGCAGGAGTGGGGACAACTCAGAGGGTCAGGGACCTTCAGCTTGGACCTTAAGATGCTTCCTCTGATGCACAACATCCTGTAGGCACGCTCCCAGTTGGGTGTAGTCTGGAAATGCAGACACTGAAACAGCTTTCAGGGTGACCCTCTTCTTCCAGCTGTCCCAACGGGTGGAAGCAGCTGCAGCAGCCTGTGGTAGCACTGACATAAGACTGAAAAATGCTGGTTGGCAGGTGGTCCACAGTCCTTCAGGTCTGAATTTTTTTTTTTTTTTCTTGGAGAGGGTGACCAGATCATGTTGAACATCCTCTCTCCTCCTGTGGAGGAATGATGCCTCGTAGCACCACACGCTGCAATGCTGCTCGCCCTCCGAAGAGCAGTGAGTTCAGCCAGCCTTCTGCTGCTCAGGCATCTCAGCCCTTTATCTCAGCCCAACCTTGGGATGTCCTTCAAGGACAACAGAGGAAGCATCGCTGGCTGTGGGGTGTGAGGTCTCTCCTGGGGCTCCTGTGCAGGTACAACATGCAGAAGATGCCCCTCCCCAGTGCCTCTGCAGAGGGAAGCCCAGAGCCCGGGTGCCAAACCGTGCTGCGGAGGCCCTTGCCTGTAGTTTGCCGTCATCCGGCACGTGCCTGCTCAGCTGAGGCTGCTAACAAGGAGGTCAAGCAAGCCATGGGGTGCCGACACCTGTCTGCAGAGTGCTGGAGGGCGGCCACCACACAGCCATCCACTGGTAACGATTTTCGGTTGCTTCGTGTCTGGGCGAGAGCCAGCTGAGGGATGGAGATGAAGGATCTGTCACCTGGTGCCAGCGCTCTGCTTAAGATGCTCTTGGGTTTCAGTCCTGCTGAGCATCAAGCTCAGGCAGGGTCTGCTGAGACCCGACCACTGGGCAGATCCCTGCCTCCCTCTTGGGATGTGCAGCCAGGGCAATATTCGAACAAACCTGGTACTCAGTTTTACCAGTCCATCGCATTTTATTTTTTTTTTAAGTGGAAGCCTTACTGAGCTTTCTGAGCTGCTGCAGGACAAACTGTGCTGAGTGGCGGAGCAGTGGCTTTTGTAAACCTGCGGCGTACAGCCAGGCCGCTCTCTGTGCGCTTGCGAGCGGATGCATTGCTTCGAGCTGTTTCGTCCCCACATCCTGCCCTGTGGCTTTTGGCTTTTGCAAGGCTCGATTGCCCTTTCCTAGTACAAGCCCTTGATACTATTAAAGCCAACACCACCAGTCCCGGCCTTGCACTGTCTAACCCTGGGGGAATATTAGTAATTTACAGGGATCGTTATCTGCCATCAGGTAGGAGAGGCCAGCTTTTTAGTCCAGCCTGGTTCACTACAGTGCTGCTAGCCGCAGGCTGAGAGGCTGAAGTTGTCCTAGCACAGATGCTAAAACCGCCTGTGATCAGCCAGAAGCTTGGAAACTTCCTGAACTGCTAGAGCCAGGAGCCAGCAGATACGTTCCGCTCCCCGTCAGCGGAGCTGTCCTGCTTTCTGCCATCTTCTTTCCAGGGATCTGCCCTTGGAAGGCGTTTCAGCTTTCCGGTGTTAAACGCTGATCCTTCTTGTGGCCGGCAAGAGAGGTGACCTCTGCATTCATAGTACTCTGCTTGCTCTTTTCATGCTTCAGGCTCAACCACGCTTTCCTGGCTGGGTCTTCTCCCCTCCCACGGGAGGTCTCTGCAGGCTGATGGGTCTCCTGGGAGATGCAGCAATATCCTGGGGTTGTTTCTTAGGTAGGGGAGATCACAGGGGTCATTGGCAGAGGTGAGAGGGATTTGTGTTCCCAACAAGTGCAGTGCCTGAGGAGGTAGGACACAGAGATGACTTAGAAGATGTGCAGGGTGAGGAAGATTATTAAAGGCGTACACAAGAGCTTTTCAGACTGCGAAGGAAGGATAAAGCAGGCAATAGGGGAAAGGATGTAGGGGTGACAAAGTCATACAGGTTCCTCTGCGCGAAGAGAAAGAGCTGCAAAATGGCATGGCCAGTGCTGGGACCCAGCGAAAGGCTGAAAGTGCCGAGTGAGGTGGACCAAGAGCAAACCGGGGCTTCTGCCTGTAGGGGTGTGTTGGGCTTTGCAGGGACTCAGGAGGTGCTACTGTGCAGCCAGAGTGGCCTGTCCCACGCCAAGGAGAGTGGCACCAGGGTATCTGTTTTCTGCAGCTGCCTTCAAATGCACGAGTGAAAGCAGGCAGGAGCATGGCAGTGCATTGAAGGACACGCTATGGCCTGTGTTCAGTGAGATCCCATTTCCCCTCTGGTCCCTCGAGTCAGACTTCTTTACAATCTGCTTCACCCTTCCCTCCCTGTCTTCCCTCAGCTTGGTACCTTGAAAATCCAGAACCAGGTCTTCGGGGAGGCTGTGAAGCAGCCAGGCATCACATTCATCGCTGCCAAATTTGACGGCATTCTGGGCATGGCATTCCCGAGGATCTCTGTGCAAAGGGTCACCCCTTTCTTCGATAACATCATGCAACAGAGGCTGATCGAGAAAAACATCTTCTCCTTCTACCTGAACAGGTAGTGTTGGATTTGGTGGTGCACCTCTGGCAAGCCCAGCTGGGCATTTCTCTATGCCTCCCAGTAGCACCTCTTGCCATGTTCCCATTTACACCCTGGCCAGTGCTGTTCGGTGGGGTCTCAGCAAGGTCTCCTTGCTGGAACAGTCAGGCCAAAATCTCTTCTGTTTACTGCTTTAAAGTNGGTAGTGTTGGATTTGGTGATGCACCTCTGGCAAGCCCAGCTGGGCATTTCTCTATGCCTCCCAGTAGCACCTCTTGCCATGTTCCCATTTACACCCTGGCCAGTGCTGTTCGGTGGGGTCTCAGCAAGGTCTCCTTGCTGGAACAGTCAGGCCAAAATCTCTTCTGTTTACTGCTTTAAAGTAAGAAGAGGGGAAGTAGAAATGCATCCATTTTACTGATAAAAAGCTGGGTAGAACTGCTGCCAGATTTCTTAACTGATAAAGAGACAGAGGCTGTATCCAGAGGAAAGAGAAGCAAATATAAACAGAGTTGTCATCATGAGGTTGCACGCTGCTAGTGCAGTTCCTGTTAGGGGAGGTAAACACAGCCTCAGTCTGTTGCCAAAATCCACAAGCCACATGGCCACCGCCGTGTAGCGTCCCAGGCAAGCATGCTCCCCACCAGTCATCACTAATGATGGGGCTGACACTTCCTTACCCCCCAGGAAATCTTCCTGCACAGCTCCCGGTGCCTTTTCACCCACTGCTGCTCCCCCCAGGACACCCCATCCTCCTGGCACCGCATCGGGGGATTCTGAACTGCTTCAGCCCAAAAAGTAGCATGCTGGGAGAGGGGAGGACAGAGAGTGCTGCTGCCGGCCGCTCAAGTGCTAGCCCTCCCCCATCACCATATTTCTTCCCATCTGCTCGGCGGTGAGCTGTTATCTGATGGTAACCTTGAGGATTCAGCTCCAACGCTGCTGGCTGGCACGGAGTCGGGTGCAGATAACCTAATGCTGCATCAGCCATGTGCAGCCCTGCACGGGTGCTTGTTACGAGCTGATTATTCGGGGAGTCCCTGTGCCAGTGCTCAGTTCCCCTTTGCTGTCCTCCTCTACAGCGAGTTTCACCAGGTATCCATGCGAAAGCATGAGGTGAAAAGCTGCAGGATGCTTTGGCTGGGCCAAAATATTTCCATTTACCCACCCCAGCCTATCTCACAACATCTGTCCTTATATTGACGCATTATAGCAGGACATAAGTCATCTGTTTCCAACACTGCTAATGCCATGCTTCACGCCCAAGCACCCCAGCATGTGTTTTGGGGCCACACACAGGGGGTTGTTCTCACCCTGCCCCTGATGTTCATGGGTTTAGGGTTGTTTTTCAGAGACCCCAGTTCTCAGACCGGCGGCGAGCTGCTCCTGGGAGGGACCGACCCCAAGTATTACAGCGGCGACTTCAGCTGGCTCAATGTCACACGCAAGGCCTACTGGCAGATCCACATGGACTTGTAAGTTCCCCTCTTCACCCAGCTACACGCATGGAGACGTGTGTACAGGCAGTTCACGCTGGGGGTTGGGCTGAGACCCTCCTGAAAGGGAATCATCCTCTGTCCCTGCAACACATCCACGCCAAAAAAAAAAAAAAAACCAGGTTAAAATCCAACCCTGAGGCTGGATTGGGGAGGAAAGGCGGAAAACAGCAGATGTTCTGCAAAAGCCTTTCCACTTGTTTACAGTTTGGCCCCTGAAAATGCCTGCTGCGCTGTTGCGAAGCAGAGAAAAAAGCTGGTGTGTCCTCCTTGAGGCAGGGTGAGCCCCATGGATTAAAGCCCAACTTTGCTCAGCTCTCGGTGAGGCCTGAACTGTGTGTCTTATTTGCACGCAGCTCTGAAGGAGCAGGATGAGGCCACAGGAAGCCAGCCCTTGACTGAAGGGCACAGCGTGGCAATCAGCGTGCATTGTTGGAGGCAGAGGGGAGGAGAGCGGGCTCAACTGCCAGCCGCCAGCCCTGCGGTCTATTCTGAGCTCTCCCACGTGATGGGAACTCAAAAGCAGCCTGTGATCAGAGTGTGTGCTTTTCCGAGGGATCGCATCCTTCCCCAGTGCAGGATTTTAGTTCTCATCTTCCCCCAGCCCTGCCGTGTTGGCAAAGCGTGGCAGACCTCTTGCCTCTTGACCTCTTCATCTGTCCGCTCTGCTGTAAAACATGATGTGGGTGAGGAAGCCGCGCAGCTCCTGTCTTGCCTCTTCAATGTACACGAACTCTTCCTTTGCCTGTGGCCTCCCCCTGCCATCCCACCACCCCTTTAACCCTTCGCTTTTTGCAGTAGCACGGGTTATACGAGTCCCTAACGCATCACCCTTAGCTCGCTCGCATGCCTGTTAGTCACAGCGTGACTGCTAAAGGAACTGCCTGCTAAAGGCAGCAGTGAGGACTGGCTGCAGAAATGCGGTAAGGCACCAAGGAACGCACTGCATTGGGAGCAGGAGAGGGCTCTGTGGGGAGCCAGGGGGTCTGTGCACTAAGTTAGGGCTGCATCAGGATTTCTGAGCACCTATCCGGCACCTGGCACAGCCCTCCCTTGCGTGCCTACATACTGCCCAGGCTCAGCCATCTTCAGCTCTTTGCTTGCTGCTCCCCACAGCCTTCGCTCGGAGGCCTCTAAGGGTTGTCTTTTGTCTGGGCATCTCTCCCCAGGGTGAATGTTGGCAGCGGGCTGACTCTGTGCAAAGGGGGCTGTGAGGCCATCGTGGACACAGGAACCTCACTCATCACTGGTCCCACCAAGGAAGTGAAGGCACTGCAGGCGGCCATTGGTGCAAAACCAATCATGAAAGGCGAGGTGAGGCCAAGCTGGGGAAGCGGGAGTCCATGGTGCCCTGCTTTCCACCCAGATGCTTCTAGAGACCCCAGTCTTCTGCTCCCTCTGCTCTCCGTTCTCACCCTGTGCTCCTGGAAGAGCCCCTGGCATAGCAGTGACCCCTCCATCTTTTGACCCTGGGTAGGGTTTGATGCCCTGCTCATACTGTCCATAGAGGACACAGTCCTGGAAACTTCAGGAGGCTTTAGGGCATCTCTGCTGCCCGGCTCTGGGAGGCAGAGGAGAAGAGGTGCAAATTGCAGCTGAGGCCGAGGATTCCTGTTAATGTGGGTCCAGAGGCACTGTAATACAAATATAATGCGAATGACAACCCTTCCCTGCCAAGTTTTTAACCATCTTGGCTAATCTCACAAGGTCACCTCTCCTCCTTGATATTATGGAGGAACGGGAATGACAAGGACCCTCTAGGAAGGATGCTGTGCTCTGAAAACCCTCCCAAATCACAGAGCCATGGGCGCCTGTAGGGCTTTTATGCAGTGAGGGGAGACCCTGTGCTGCAGCAACAACTGGCTTAGACCTGCAGCCCTGCCCAAGGCTCACCAGTGTTAATTAAACCAGCTTTGTCCTTTTGTCACACTGTGAGTCCCTGTGTTTCTAAGCTGTATCGAGCAACATCTCTCCTCCTGTGGCAGAGGAAAGACCCCAGCCCTGCTGCGTCAGGTGCTGTGCCGTGGGGCTCAGCAGAGCCAAAAGCTGAATCCAGCGTCCTTTGGCTCCATCCCTATCTCTAAAACCCTCTGGCCCCTCAGCTTGCGGCCCTCGGGAGGGAGTAGCCCACTTCCCCTGCCTCAGGCCTTCTTGTCAGCCTGAGATGAGCAGTTCTTAGGGAAAACCACAGCAAAGACATGGTTGTGCCTGGGGGAGACCACGCCCTTTTCTGAGAGCGTGCCAGCTGCTGTGTAAGTCTAAAGCCTTTACTGTTTCTGTTTCAGTATGTGATCCCCTGCAGTAAGGTGTCATCTCTGCCTGTTGTCACGCTAACACTAGGAGGGAAGCCCTACGAGCTCACTGGAGATCAGTATGTCCTTAAGGTGCGTCCAGGCAGATTTTGCCAGCCCTACGCTTCTCCTCCAAGGCCTAACTTTTGCCTTCTCCACTCAAACCTCAACCATGAAATTCAAAATGCAAGAGCAGCAAACTTAAGGCTGGACCTGGCACTTGGGAAAAAGTCTGAAAGGTTGGGGTGACGAGGTGGTGGCACTGGCTGGTGGACCCAGCCAATCTCACCAAAGTCCTGTGTGAATGAGACTTGCTGCGTGATGCTCATGAGGGACGGTAGGATGGGAGGGAAAGGGCAGGCAGGCTGCTGCACCTCTTTCTACAAACATTTTGCCCTTTTTCTGCTGTCTTCTGGTGCCATGAGGCCAGCCTTGTCGTAGCAGAGGCCACCAGCCTGGCATTTAAGCCATCAGAGTCAGCTTGCGAGGACGACCATGTGCAGAATTTCAACAGCAGCTCTAATTCAGAGTTATCTGGGACAGGAGTTTTTATGGGCATGTGCAGCTTTACTTGACGCTTCGCTGTGTCAGGGCTCTGGGAAGAGGAGCTGTGTTTGGAGCTGTTGGGAGTGCGGTGGGTTGGGAGTTAATTTTGCAAGCTGTGGGTCTCAGGCTGGGAGAGGCTGAAGCGCAGCTGGCACTGGCAGGTGTTTGTGCCAAGCCCGTGAGGTTGAGAGAAGGGGAGGACCTCCTCGGACTGAAGCTCTTGCTCTTCTCTTTAGGTTTCATCACACGGAGAGGTCATCTGCATGAGCGGCTTTTCAGGCCTGGACATCCCACCTCCTGGGGGCCCGCTCTGGATCCTGGGAGATGTCTTCATCGGTCCCTACTACACCGTCTTTGACCGTGATAATGACTCTGTTGGCTTTGCCAAATCCACCTAAGCGCCAGACCCCCCACTGCCTCTGCCACACACACACACTTACATGCACAGGAGCCATAGAGAAAGATTACCAGGATTAGAAACCCAGAGAGCGGAAAGGAAAAAAAATGGAACTAGATTTAAAATTACATGGAAAATGGTCATTAGTGCCCTGCTAGCTACTGTTTCCCCTCCATTGAGTAAGTGGTACTGGGAGGTCCCTACATGACAACTCCATCTGGAGTAGCCCCTTGCTTTACTGCTAGGTCTTCTGGTATTTGTTTATAAGAATGATTCTCAGAGCTGAACAAGGCCCTCTCACGTCTCCCAGCCCTGTTCTCCTTCCTGGGGACACAGCTGGCTGGAACCAGCCCCTGGCACCTCCGTTCCTGCAAAGAGACTGTGTGGCTGCTGTTGGGTATGGGCTTCTGCGCTGGGAGCGAGGGATGGGGAAGGCTGTCCGGCACGTTATTTACTTCTTGCTTTTTCACCAATGAAGTGGAGGAGCAAGACGGAGGGGGGGGAGTCCATCACCCTTCCACAACAGGTTGATGCAGCAACTGCTAGGTCATTTCTCAACGAGTTTGTGTTGGCTTGGTCCTAGGAGAGCACATCCCAGGCTGGAGCGACAAGGGATCCTCGTCGTGTGCCCAAGGGCTGGGTTTCAGAGCCTGAGGGCTTTGGTGGTGTGTTTTTGGGTTGTGATGGCACCAGGGAGAGAGCTGGAGGAATGATGGCTGCGTGCCTGACCTAACAAGGCAGGGATTTGTAGGGAGACTCCAGCCAGTCGGACTCTTCAGGGAGTGAAAACATAAAGAGGGTCAAGATAGGATTTAATAGAGGTCACTTGAATTCATGGCCATGAAGGCCTGGCTTTCTGCGAGCAAAGTCACTTGGCACAAGTTCTCTCGAGTTTGGTGATCTCCTGGGATCCCCAAACTGCAGATCTTCCCACCTTCATCTGCAGCCAGTGAGGTGAGAATAATGTTTCCTAAAGCAACTAAGTGATCTACAAGCCGAAATCACACTGATAAGTTGGGTAGGTGTTTGTCAGCCATGCAAGACCTTTTGGAAACATTATTCACAGTGTTTTGAACTGCCTGAAACTCAAGAGCCAGCAAGCCTCTCAGGCAGGAGGATGCAGCTGCTGGACTTGCGTTCACTTTCCGTGCTGCCCCATCCTGAAAGCCAGCTGCCTTTAACACCCTCCTTACCTGCTTCCCACCTTCCGCTGGTGAGAGCTCTGTTCGTGTCCACCCTGTGTTGCAGGCAGAGTGAGGCGCGGTGCTGCTTCAGAGAGGTTGCCCTTGGTTTAGCTGTGCTTGCAGATCCTCCTGGGGAGCCAAGATCTGCATGTACAGAGGCACTTGCTTCACTGGGCTGGTGTTGGTATGCAAACACTGGTGGAGCTGGGAGGACGATAAAGTGAGTTTCAAGCAGTACTGGAAAGCAGAAGAGAGTCTGCCAAGAATCCCAGCCCATGTTGGGAGTAGAAGACTCTCTTCACTTTCCTGGTGCACTGGATCAGGCCCTGAAGTCAGGGAGTGGCAGCAGGTGAGGGGCAAGAGGACCAGATCAGCACCGGCCGTGACCCCAGAGCAGGCAAAACAGATGGTAAAATCCTGGCTCCCCAAAATTCGAGCAGCAGATGAATAGATAGATGGTTAGGCCCAGTGAAATGCATATGCATCATCCCCGATACTGAATTCACCATGAGCATCAGAGGCACGGGTGGGGAAGAGGACCCGAGGTGAGCTGTGGGAGGACGGTGACCACATAGCCTACAATGTCTCCTGTCCTCACCCTCTGCAGC
The DNA here is from genome assembly GCA_013398225.1 of Steatornis caripensis. Lineage (NCBI taxonomy): Eukaryota > Metazoa > Chordata > Aves > Caprimulgiformes > Steatornithidae > Steatornis > Steatornis caripensis. Next base: position 408,601 of record VZSC01004055.1, read on the forward strand.
TGATCAATTTGGCTTTATAATGATGCCTCACACCTTGGAAGGGTCTGACATGGGCAGGAGGTACGGGCATGTGCGCACTCCTGATGTGTCTGTTATCCCCTGCAACCCTAGGTGTGACAAATGCTGCTCTCAAAGCATGCTTCTGCCTGCTTGTAGTCTTCATCTGCAACCCTGCATCTGGACCCTTAAGGGCATCTGTTGCAGACTGGCTGCAGAGCAATAGCCTGTTACCAGGACAAAAACCATCAGTAGGTACTCCAAAATCAGCAGATACTCAGCACCTCTCCGAAGAGCCCCGGTTTCACACCAGTTAAGCGCCCAGAGCTCCTCCAGGTCCTGCTACTGTTTCCCAGCTGCAGGATTTCTCCAACACGGCGAGACAGGGACAGCCTCTCGGGTACCTGCTAATCAGACTTCATGCAGAGCGGGGGCAGCCTGACATGGAGCTGGCAGCGGGTTTTGAACATCTTTGGCATCGGATTTAAATGGGATGTGCAGTGCAGCCCTGGAATGAGCCATCGGGCCGTGGTTCTGCTCACCGTGCAATGCCTTATGCTGTCTGTGTCGTAGCCTCTGTGGTAACCAAAGGCTGGGCTGATGTCTGTCGTCGGGCAGGCAGGCAACTGCTGCCTGGGGAAAGAGCATGGTCCAAAATGATGCCCTGAGTGACATACCTTAGGACAGGCTGGAGGAGCAGTTCGTCATAGTCTTCCCTGAATGGGTCGCCTTCCCTTGTTCTTTTGTTTGTGTTTTTAAACAAAACTCTAACCATGTGACTTGGGGTTTTTTTGTAATCTAATTTGCTGTCAGAATTACTGTCTCGTCACAGAAAATTGAAACATAAATACAGTATTTCCCCCCCGTAGCTCGGAGAGTTGTCTTCCCTTCAGCAGTTGAGATGCCCAACTCCCCCTCAGTGGCCAGAGCCTGTGTCTCCCCAGCCTGTTGGCTCAGTGTGTTTCAGAGCGGCTCTTTCTCTTCCCCTCCGATAAGGAAACATGATGGGACTCCGTCAGCTTGGTCATTTTCAATGTATTAAAACAAAACTCGGCCTCTTCAGGATGACATGACACTGTCACCTGCCTGACCCAGCACCATGGGATGGCAGACCCTCCCAGCATCTCTCCTAGCCTACAGCCTTCCCCCCAGGGCCATGTCTCCCTGGCTGAGCATTGCCAGGGTTAGTCTTTCTACAGGGCAGTCCAGCTGTCCGCTGGGCCTCTGAGACAGCTAGAACGAGCTTCTGCTTGACCTGGGACGTAGAGTGGTCCTGTAGCAGCCAAAGCAAGACTCCAGTTTCTAATTCCAGTCTGCAACCCGCTAGGATGTGGAGTTTATGCTCCCAGAGCCTGGTGATAACATGATGGAGGGGGGTGGTTAATGTACGAAAACTTCATCACTTTTGCCTGGCTGTGCAATTTTTAGTCCTAGTGCTGCTGTATGGGAGCTGGAGACTCCGATGCAGAATGAAGGCCCCATGTGCCAAGCAGAAGATAAGAGCTAATCCCTACTTGGAAAAAAGCATCATCTACATAAGCAAGACAGATGCAGCAAGGACCCATCCCATTTCCTGAGTGCAGATCTAAGTGCACAGACAGCTTAACTGACTTCCCCACTGGCACACCCCAAGCATCTGTTCCCCCAGGATGCCTTAATACCCTAATCAGCTGTTGTCCTACATTAAAGAGATAGATTTAACCTGAAAGGGCTGGCTGGGTCCTGAAAATCAATGGTGCAGCCCACCATTCCTCAATAGCCGAAGGGGAGAACAAGTCATCCGCTGCCAAATACTTATCGACGGGAATGTGAGGGTGTTCTTTCTCCTGGGGGGATTGTGCCTCAGCCTTTAATGGTGCTGGGAGCACTGAACTGAGTCTCTGCAGAACTCCATGCGCACAACAATTTCATNAATAGCCAAAGGGGAGAACAAGTCATCCGCTGCCAAATACTTATCGACGGGAATGTGAGGGTGTTCTTTCTCCTGGGGGGATTGTGCCTCAGCCTTTAATGGTGCTGGGAGCACTGAACTGAGTCTCTGCAGAACTCCATGCGCACAACAATTTCATAACTAACTCTTTATTAAATGACTCCACCAGTGCAAAGAGGATAATTTTTTTCCTTATACGGCCCCTTGAGTAGTGGGACGCCTGATCCTGGCCCGCAGGGCTGTCTTCATGGGCCCTGATCCTTCTCCAACCAACTCTGCTCAGAGTTGGAGAAGGACCTGCCCAAGGAGAGGGAGGATGAGACCCCGTGTTTATGGAGATTACTTGCTCATCTGGTTGGCTCAGCAAGTTGTTGCTTTGGGAAACTATTTTTACTCGCCGTCGATGACGAAGAAAGTTGTTTTGGGGGCTGGTGGCTTTTGTTTTTCCGCTCTTTCTTGGATTTATTTTTAGGTTCCTTTGGGAGGGAAAAGAAGCTGAATGCAGACTGAAAGCTTGGAGGACAGGAGACAGAGATCAAGGGAGAGTGGGGAGATGGGATTTACCCCTCCAAGCCTCAGGCCACCTTATTGCTTATGGGGCTTAGCAACCCATTAAGGAATTTTATAGAGGGAATAGGAAAGAGCATTCGGGAGGTTGCAAGCTTTCTCCTTCAGAAAAAAAGCAGGGGCCAGTCCTGCTAATGGTTTTCCAGAGAGCTGGAGTAGGATTTGTGATGGAAGACTTTTTCACGGGTCCTACAGCACTTGATTGTGCTGCAACCCACGTGTCCTTAACACAAGTACAGGAGAATTGCTTTGGGGCAGGAAACATCTTTCTGTTCTGGTCGTCCCGTGCTTAGCACAAGGGGATGCAGGCATTGGTGCCACAGTAATACAGGCGAACGTCCGTACTCAGCTTTGATTTGAAAGGAAAGTGGTCCTAGACCTTATGGTTGGGGGCTTGCGTGCATGACCTTTAGAGACTCCCAGAAAACAGGAGTGTTAAAATAACACAGAATATTGAAGGGTTTTTATTCCTTGTGCCATTATTTTTTAAGGCAGTTTCCTAATTCTGAAGGGTCACATGAATGGTTTGTGAACCGGTGATGCTGCATACATGGCATTGTGGTTCCTGATAATAAACCTCTCACTGCTCACACTTCACGTTGGGAAAGATGATGAATTACCAACCCGAAGACCCAAAAGTGCTCTGCAAACTAGGGTTGACCTTGTACTCGGAGAAGAAAAAAACCAGCCATCCAACTTCCCTGACCTTTCAATCCTATTCATACCAGGGAACTCGTCTACCCCTGCTGATCCCACATTCCCCCACACCACCCTGCTGCCTCCTCTTGCCTCCTCCAGGCACCCTCTTTGACCTTTTCCTCTGCTCACCCTCCATTCCCGCCTGACATTGAGAAGAGGAACAGTCCTACCTACGCAACTTTTCCCCAGACAAATGAACTGCAGACTCATCGGTAGCTCCTGTGGCAGACAGCAATCTGAGGGGTTTCGCTGCTCCTCCTGAGCCTGAGGGAAGGATGCTCTGCACAGCTGCCGGTTGCCCAAGTTTGTCCAAGCCCTCCAGAAAAGCGGATGACAGCTGGCCGTGGCTCTGCCTCTCCTGCAAACACCTTAATCCCACGGGAACATCACTCTCATCCCAGCACTGCTTCTGCTCTGTAGCAGCTTCTTGGAGGGAGACCGGGGTCTTGTCACAGGCAGCCGTAGCACTAATAAAACCATCTTTACTTTGACAGGACCCAACACCACTCTGGCAGCAATATATCCCAAACCAAAGGGCATTTTGTCCTTTTCTAACCAGCACAGGCTCCTTCAGAGGAATTAAACTGGCCTCGTGCAGACTGGACCCCCTCCCCGCTCCAGCCTGGGAGCACTGTGGCCACATGAGAAGCCCCCTCACGTCATACAAGGGTGAACATGAGGTGGGTGCCCCTGCGCGGCAGCCAAACCTGCCTGCAAACAGCTGAGTGAATTACCATCCTGACTTCTTAGCTCAGCACTTCGCAGGTAGGCTTAAGGCATTTCCAGAGGATTTCCCTTCCCCTGCACTGCTCGCACAAACTTTTGTTTTCCCCAGCCTGTTTCCAGGACTCTGGGGTTTCTCGGCTGTGCTTCCCCAGCGCCCCAGCTGAGCTGGCTGCTGCCTCAAAGCCACCTGCTCCGGGCTGGGCTCTGCCGCTGCAGAGTGACACCGGCATGTCCTCACCCTCCCCGTGCCATGGCTGCGTCCTCCCAAATGACCTACAAGCTGTCCCTGCACAGTACCATCTGTTCTCTGGCATCGCATCCCTGGGGGGACACTACCGCAGCACCCCAGAATCAGATTTCCCTGCTCCCAGGGCAGTTGGCAACGGGAGGAGCGAGCATTTCCCTGACCCCATGCCAAGCCTGGGCATGGCCAGATCCTCCTGGGCATGTCCATCCTTCGTGACACCCCCACCTCTCTCCCCTAAAGCAGCCCTGTATCCTGCTGTTGGGGTGCTCTCACTCCTGCCCGGACTGGGATTTGCTCAGTGCTGGCAGGATTTATCCCCTTTCCATCGATCTCCCACAAACAGAGCACTTTTTTCCCCCCAGCACTGCACCACCGCCACATCCCCTCGCCTTGCTGTCCCCATCGTCCCCCCTGTGCCCCCACCACACTTGCGTTAGGTTTTTCACCCAGGCCCGCGGAAGCTAACCCCCAACTCAGCCTGCAGCAAGAGCCCACTGCAAAGGGCTTGGTGGGTGGTGCTGAGGAGTGCGGGGCTGAGCATCCTCTGCCGACGGCCGGGGCGCAGGAGATGCCCTTCTCCAACGGGGCACTACCAGCGTGCTCCAAGCAGGTCATGTCCCCATCGAAGGGACGTGAGGAGAAGGACTGGAACACAGAGGAGATCTCCTTCGTGGAGCATTTCTGGGGGGGAGAAGCGGGGCTGCAGGTTGACCTTCCCAGCCCTAACTCTCCCTCCAGCCCACCTCCAGCCCACCCCCAGCCCATGGGTGCCCTCCTCCCCCGCCCTCCCCTCCTCCCGCAGCTCCAGCGCCGAGGAGGCTGAGCCGGCGGCAGTGCTGAGCCGGATACGCAGCGACTCCCCGCATCCCTCCTTGTGAGTATCCCTCGCTCCTCCTGATGCCTTCCGAGGAGACGGATGGACGCACGGACGGGCAGCCAGAGGTGCATTAGTCTCTCCTACTTGCGAAGCTGGGTTGGGGGGAAAACCTCTTCCCGTATCCCCTTCCCCATCCCCTGGCTTCATCCCCTCTCCCCCCTCCTCCTTCTCCTCGCCTGCCACGATATTCTCCCCACCCCACCCCCCCCAAAAAAAAAAAGAAAAGAGGGCAGGTGGGAACCCGCTGGCAGGTGGAAGGAATCGGGAAAGGCAATCCCATCTGGAATCCCGCACAGATGAGGACTCAGCCGAAAAAATAATAAAACCCCCAGGCAGGGAGAGCGAGAGGCCGGGCTGTTCTGCCGCACCGGGGGACCCGCTCCCATCCCGACATGGGACGGAACGTAGAAGGCCCCGACAGACCGACGGGAGGCGAGGGCCGCGGGGGGAGGCAGCGCGGCTAGCTGGCAGCTCCCCTGGAGCCCCCCTCCCCCGGGCTCCTCCCAATGGGTTTTTTTATNGGCTGCTCTGCCGCACCGGGGGACCCGCTCCCATCCCGACATGGGACGGAACGTAGAAGGCCCCGACAGACCGACGGGAGGCGAGGGCCGCGGGGGGAGGCAGCGCGGCTAGCTGGCAGCTCCCCTGGAGCCCCCCTCCCCCGGGCTCCTCCCAATGGGTTTTTTTATGTGTTTCCTTCGTTTTTAAAAAAATTGTTTCCCCACTCGTGACTCGGGCTCGGGTCACGCAGGACAGCGGGCAGCGGAGGGGGGAGGACGAGGGAGAGGGGGAGGGCCCCTGCCCGCTGCTGCCGCCGCTGCCCGCCGCTCTGCCCATCGCCGCGGGGCCGGGGTCGGGGCCGGCGGCAGCTCCGCGCCTGGCAGCGGCTCTGTGGTCCCCGGGCGCAGCGGTGCTCCCTCCTCCCCTCCTGCCTGCCCTCCTCTCCTCCCTCTTCTCTGCCCACACCCCCACTCCTCTCCCCGCTCTCTCCTCTCTCTCCCGGTCCCTCTCTCCTTCCTGCCTTTCCCCTACATCTTCCCTTTTCTGCTCCTTCCCTCTCTCTTTCTCCACCCCGGCCTCTCTATCCCCTCACCCCCGTTTTTCACGGCGGGGGGGCTTTCACTTTGCCAGGGCAGAGCGCGGTGACCCCGCTGCAGCCACCACGGAGAGGACACAGGACCCCCCCCTGGGCCCACTGTGCCCCTTTGAGGGGGTGGCCTGGACCCCGAGACCCCCCCAGGGGCCCCCCCAGGGCTGCTTCACCTGCATCGCCAAGCCCCCAGCTCTCCGGCAAGGTTCGCCGGTCCTGTCTCCTTCTTCTGCCGTTTATCTCATGGAGAGTAAGAGCTGCAAAGGGGACAGCCTGCGGCCGGCAGTCCCGTGCAAGCACTCAGTGGAGAAGAAGACAATGACCAACCCCACCACCGTCATCGAAATCTACCCCGACACCACTGAGGTGAACGACTACTATCTCTGGTCCATCTTCAACTTTGTATACCTCAACTTCTGCTGCCTTGGCTTCATCGCCTTGGCCTATTCGTTGAAAGTGAGTACTGAGCGTGAGGCGTGGGGTAAGGGGTGGGCAGAGAAGGGGGGAGCATTTGGGGGTTACGCCTGCTGTAAAGCACATCACCCAAATGAGACATCGCACCCAATGGGGATGGGGAGATGTGCTTTGGAGCCAGGGATGTTGCTTTTGGTCAAGAAGAGGTGCTTTGACTTGTTCCGGTACCCTCAGAGGCTCCTCTGAACCGTCGTGGTAGGGTGACGGTCAGGCAATGCAGGGCTGGCTCAGCTCAGGGCGCACCCACAGGCACCCCAGCACTTGGTCCCTTCTTTGAGATCCCGTCGGGTAGAGATCTTGTCAGCGTAGGATCCGGCAGCATCGGATGGTTGGGCAGAAGCAGTAAGAAGCGGCTGGCTGGGATTGGCCGGCGCCTGGCAAGTTGCGGGGGGAAGAGGCTGCCAAGGCGCAGGGCAATTCTGCTGTTTCCTTCTTGCCCTCTCCCTAATTAAAACACCAGAGCTGCTGGCCAGCTCCCCCACACTGGACCCTATAAATCCCTGGAGACCTGCCAGCACTGTGGCANGTTGCGGGGGGAAGAGGCTGCCAAGGCGCAGGGCAATTCTGCTGTCTCCTTCTTGCCCTCTCCCTAATTAAAACACCAGAGCTGCTGGCCAGCTCCCCCACACTGGACCCTATAAATCCCTGGAGACCTGCCAGCACTGTGGCAATGAGCCCTGGGTAGCTGAGGAGGTGGAAGAGAGTGCAGGGGATCTTTGCACAGTGTCAGGGCTGGGGGGAAATAGAGCCGTGTTGACGGAGAGCGCGATGGCGTGGAGCACAGCCAGCACAGGGCATGGGACTGGGTTACTCCCAGTAGCTGCAGGGGAGAGCAGCCTGGCAGGGATGGCACCCCACAAACAGACAGCTGCGAGGAGAGAGGGGCCTGGGCTGCCGTCCCCTTCCCTGCCTGCCAGCCTCAAAACTAACTGGAGGGATGTGTAGAGAGCCCGGGGTGACTGGGCGGCCCAGGAGAGGAGCTAGCTGGTTTGGCTTGGCAGGCAGCGTTTAGAGCAAGGCCAGGGCACAACCAGGCTTCATCACAGAAGCAGATCGATTAACCCCATTCAGCTCCTGCGAGCTGGACTGCGAGTGCCCAGCACTGCAAGGAGGCCGCTCCCGAGCCCATCAGGGTCTCCGGCAGGAAGACTCAGGGTCCAGACCGTGGATCTGTGCCCTGGGCTCTCCCAGCACTGGCACATGGTGCGTGCCTCGGTTTCCCCTTCCCTGAGATGGGCGATGAGCACCCATCTGCGATCCATGCAGCACGTTTCACTGCTGCTTGGGCAAGGGATTTAGTAGATTAAATCGTGCCGGGGCTGAGCATCACCACAAGCAGGACTGACCCAAGGGCAAATACAGGTAGCAGCAGCCTAACCCAAGCTGGGGGCAGGGAGTCCCTTAACACCCCTGCTCACTTAGTGAGCGAGGGAAGAAATTGGCATCCTCCCTTTTTTGTGCGTCTTTGCTCGCCTGAATTTACCTCTAACGATCAGCAACCATTAGAGGTGACCAGCAAGAGGCATGGTCACAGTGCCCTAAGAAAGGGTTTCACTTGACGGCGACACAGCAGTAACTACAGCGTGTGCCTGGGTAGGTGCAATCCCTCAGCGGCAGTCCACAGTGGGGCAGGACAGCCTGAAGACCAGGCTGACCCGTCCCCAGGGGACAGGATGGAGGAGGGTCTGCCACCCACGAGGATTTTAAAGGCTGGACTTGTCACTATCCTTGACATGAGGTAGAAGGAAGGGCAAAGCCCAGAAGTAACCCGCGGCCAGAGCCTTGTGCTGGGGCAGAGGCGTGGGCTCAGCATCCAGCTGCAAACATCTAGAGGGCATAAACTCCGGTGTGGAAAAAAAAAAAAAAAGCAGTGGTGAGGGAAGGCAAATGGACAAATATGCTCCAAAGCAGGGAAAAGAAAAGGGAAGATGGCTGTCAAAAACCAGCCTTGGCTTTCGGACTGCGGCAGCGGTAGCTGATCAGATATAACAGTGGTACCCGAACAGGCGTGGAGCTGAGCAGGTAGGACTAACCCTGCTCTGATGCTGGAATGCCCCAGCGGCTGTGACGCTGTAGTGGGAGGAAAACAGAAACAAAATGTCCCTCAGAGGCACAGGACAGACCTGGAAGGGATGGCCAATGCACTCGCTGGCTGCCGTCGGGAGGGGTGGTGGGAGGCAGTGGCAGAAGGTCTGTCCTGGGGAAGACCGCTGGGGTGTTAAGACGGGATCCTTCCTCAGTCATGGCTACCGCAGGGACCTTCGCGACATCCCGGCCAGGCGGGGTGTTAGGGCCGTTTCTCCAGAAGCCTGTTGTTTTCAGCGCTGTTACAGTCAATAAGGTTTTTCCCAGAAGTTCAGAGCAAGCAGAAGCAAGGGACGCCCTGGGGACAGGTGTCTCTTTAAACAGACTTCTCTTGTTCCTCTGCAATTAAATGTAAAGCCAATTTAGCAGCAGGTAACTTAAGGCCCATCCTTTCTAGGATGTCTGTGCCCTGCAGAGACCAAGTAAGGTGCTGTGGGAGGGAGGGGAGGGGAGCAGCACCTTCCCCTCCCTGAGCCCATTCTGGGACCTCTGACAGCAGTGCCCTCGGCCAGTGGAGCCCAGGTTTCCTGGCTGAAGGTCCATCAGGGCGTTGATGGCACCAAACGGGTCCCAGGTTATGGTTTTTTCCATTTCCTTTAAATACCTGAAACATCTAGCAACCCCAGGAATCACTGTTTTCTTTATCAGAAACACTGCTTTCAATGCCCTGCTGTAAACATCACCTGCCTTTGCCAGGTTCGCAGCCTTAATAAAGCAGTAGCTCCTTCGTGTCCCAGGTCCGTGAGATGCTTCGTTATGGACCTCCAGTATTTCCACCAGTTTCAGCAGCACAATGCCCGCACCGAAAGCCAAATGCACATTTAGGCACACTTGAATATTACCACGAAGCTGTCTCCTTCCCTGTGCCCGCTTTTATTGGTTTCAGCCGCAGCTGGGAAAACAGTACCTCCATGTCTGCCTGGCCTCTTGCACACAAGCTGCAGCCTTCTAGATTTCCTTCTGCAGGGAAATGCTATTTCGTGTTGACCACCGTTTAATAAAAAATGCCAAAAACCCACCCTAGCGTCAAAGAATTTATGCTGTTACTCAAAGAAACACATGAAGTTGGGTGAGGGCAAAGAATGTGACATCCAAGCCAAGTACTCTGTGTGACAGACACCCCAGCCAAGCGCTTTGAATAACAGCGTGATGGCACACCGCGTCTTTATTTACACCCGTAGCAGGCCAGGTCCTCGGCAAACACAGCTTGCAGGGCTGCAGTGGAGTCACACCAACTCACATATCCCTCTGGGGGTTATTTCTAGCATCTCGAGCTTCTCAAGGTCAGCCTCCCAGAGCGCAAGCAAGGTGCTCGCATTTGAGCATGCATTGGTGCTGGGCAGGAAAAGGCAAACAGCAGGACCGGGGAAGTTAGAAACCTTAAAGTAACCTTAACCCTGGCCCAGCACAGATGCGAGGATCACTCCAATGGCAACGCTTTGGATTCAGCTGTTTTTCATCAGCAGCGAATGCTGTGGCCTGGTGTTCAGCAGCTCCCTCCCGTCCTCTTCCCCAGCTCCGAGTGGTAATGGATGGTGCATCAGCACCTGGTGGCAGGAGACCTCGCTCCTGGCATTTGGAGGTCTGTCTCTGGAGACGGCCAGGGCGAGCCAAGCGCTTCTCAGTACCCACTGCGCCATGAGGCGGTAGGTCAGAGGAGCTGGCATCTGAGATGAGCCACGGTTCGAGTGCCCTGTTGTGGCTGTATAGAGATGAAGATGGCAAGAAGCCCTGCTGGCTTTTCAAGCCCCGCCAACAGCCCACGGCATTGTTTGCAGAGTTTTTCTGCCCTTCAAGGCCGCCGACATTTGCAGTGTGATAGCAGTCGAGGAGAGCTGGGCTCTCCTGCCCTCTCTGTGCCCGGCCCTTAGCACGCAGCTCTGGGCACAGCTATTTGCTTTCCCCTCTCACCATGTGTTGACCTTCCCTGTTCCGAGTGGATGCTGACCGGCATGAATCTGAAGCTGTTTATTAATCTCAAGAAGCAGAGCGGCTGTGGCACCTGACCTCTCAGGCAGATTCTTAGATTTTTGGGAGGAGCAATGGTTTATGGAAGTGGGTGAAACACAGAGGCGACGGCCCCGTAATGCCGGTGCCAGCATGGTGGAGGTACGCAGGCTGGAGAGCTCTTGATCAATTCACTGAGCAAATAAATCCAAGGATCACCGCCAGACCTCCTTATGTGTAGGGACACAGAGCTCTGTGCAGAAACGGGTTTACGGACAACCATCTGTGGGTTGCATGCTGAAAGCTGGGCTGCCTTAAATACAGCCTCATTAGGCTCATTCTCAACAAACCGTCCGTCTCCTCCTTCAAGCTGAGGCAGCACTTTGTACCTGCTCTGCAAGTTCCTTGCTCCCAAAAAATGACAGGGTCGAGCCCCAGAGCAGAGAGTGGGGAGGTGGCTCCTGGGGAAGGGATTGGGAAGGAGTGGGACCATAGGAGCCAAGGGGAGCGCTTGGAGAGGAAGGTGAAGGCGAAGCCCCAAGGGGAGAAAGGGCAGGAGGCTGTGGTCACAGGGAGGAGAGAAAGAGCCCTCAGGCACCAGGATGCTGGAGATTTGGAGGGCAAGGTGAGCAGGAGATGGCGGAGGACAGGCGACAGACAAGCAGGAACGGAGGGAAAGGCCACCGCTGCCTTTTGGTTGTGGGAGAGGGGAAGAGGAACATTTGCACGTTAAATCACAACAGTGGGCTGTGTTTTGTGAAAGGCCAGGCGTGCAAGAGGAGAGGAAACACGTAAGTTGTCAAGCCAGACCAAGGATGAGCTTTGCCTCTTCCAGGGTGGGAGAAGGGCCACCGTGCAGTGCTTTGGGTGCCAGGGGAAACCCCGCAGTCACAGAATCACTGAATCCCAGAACCCCAGCACGGCAGGGGCTGGCAGGGCCCCCTGGAGATCCCCCA
>VZSC01004055.1:427181-459608 GCA_013398225.1 Steatornis caripensis
ACTGCAAAATCTTGCGAGGACAGTGCCGCCATCCCCATCCCCCTTGCCACGCAAGGAGAGAGCCACCCTGCTTGGCATGCAGACACAGGGATGCTCAGATAAAAGCAGAGCTGACACAAAATTGGAAGTGACTCAAAGCCAGCCTTCCCTACATTTAACAAGTGTGACAAATGAGTTGCCATCATCCCTTCCCCTGACGGACCGTCTTATCTGCAGGAAAATGGATGCTGGTTTAATGAACCAGGGGGAATATTGAACTGACTCTGCAGCATTTTTGCATCCATGAACCATCCGGGATGAAGACGGTGGGCTATTATTAGTAACCATCATATTTATTATTTGTTGCCCACATTGTGGGAGGTGTGAACGCTGAAATCACTGTGCTGCAGCAGGTCGGAGGTCCACCCAGACCTGCCTCGGACAAGAACAGGATAGCAGAGGAGGATGCGGTAACCCTGCGGCTGGAGGATGGGACGATGGACCCCAGGCAGGTGCTCAGCTCCACCACCGCCCTGCCCATCGCTCCAGCTGTGGCTCCGGACCAGGAGCAGCAAAGCCCCTGCGCCCTCCCCTTTCTTAGTGCCCCCCCTTCGTTTGGATGGAGCCCCTCCAAACTCTTGGCAGTAGGAAAGCACTCCACAAGCGGGGAAAATGAGGGGAGGACACAGATTTCTAAGCTTACTTAGGAAAATAAAAAGGCATTTCTTCATGCAGAGGTCTTCCAGCGCAGCAGCATCAAAGTGCTTAGCGTTCATGTCATCTCGCCGGTGTCGGGGAACCCCAAATTGAGAGGGCAAAACTGGTGCCCCTAGGTCGGCAGGCAGGTAGAGCCCAGACCGCGCCGAGTGTGCCGTTAAGCGAAAGAAAGTTTGCATCTTGAGGGAACAAGGGAAAGGAAAGCAGCAGCCAAATCCGACAGGTCCTCTCATCGCATTTTTTTTCCTCCTTTTTTTTTTTAAAGAAAATTCTGGAAGCTCAGGTTTTGCCAAAGCTGGCACCCGACGCAGCAGAAGGCAGGCTTTCGACGGCTGCGTCTCTACGTTTTCCCTCCTGCCACTCACATCGCCGTGCCCCGCTCCCCAGATCGCACCTTATTTTTTTTTTTTTTTATTTCTGGCTGCGAAGCCACAGCTGCCGTTGTTGCGCTCAGCGGAGGGAAGGGAGGAGGAGAGGAGGGGGTGGCACAGAGGCACAGCCGAGCGCTGCTTGAGAAGCGGCTTTTGAGACGGGGAGGAACTGAGGGACCCTTGGCCGCGTAGAGGTTTAATCGTATTCCTTCAGGAAACCGAGCCTGACAGCTTGGTGAGGATTCCTTTTCGCTTTGCCTTTAGCTGGAGGGGAGGAATGGGGAAGGGGAAGGGGAAGGGAGCGATCGTTCTCTTGCAGTCGACGTTGTGAGGCCGTGCCTGAAACACGGCTGGTGGTGTGCCCCTGGCAGGGGAAAGGCGTGCGGGGAAAGGGCAGCGAGAGCGGCCAGGGCTGCGCCTGCCCGCGGAGGGGCTGCTGCGGGGACGGGGCTCGTCCACCCAGCGGTGAAACGGCTTCGGCGGGGACCCTCACGGCAGCGCCGGCACCGCCGAGGGGGCGGCCCACGGAGCCCGAGCCGAGCCGAGCCGAGCTGAGCCGCGGGAGGCCGGCAGGGGGCGCCCTTACACCGCGCCACGCAGCCGCCACCGCCGCCCGGCACCGCGGCCTCTGGGCGGGCCGGGGGGGACTTCGGGCCCCTTGCGGCCTGCAAGGAGCAGCGACCCGTCCCCGCTCATCCCGGGCGGCTGGCACTGCCCCCTCGGCCCCGGCCAAGCCCCACCGCCGGGGACACGCGAGCCCCCGCGCGGGGTGGCGAGAGGCAGACGTGGGGTGAGGGTGGCTCCCGCGCCCCAAAGCCAGCCAGGAGCCCCAGCCCCCGCAGGGACGTGCCCCTTCACCGGCCGGGCTGCGGGCCTCGGGCGAGCTTCCTGGGCGCCCTTCCACGCTCGCCCTCCACGCTGGCAGGGAGAGGCGGCCGCGGGCCAAGCGGCACCGGAACGGGCGTCAGGCCCGCGTGTGAGCAAACGTCCCTGCGCGTACGCAGGCCTCAGCGCTGAGCCGGGGCTCGGTGACACCACCCCTGCATAAACGCCACTGAGCCACTTCGCAGGCGTCGACACATCAGGTCTCAGCTGGGGTGAACCGGGTTTGGATTTGGTCGGTAAATGTGACCCCGCAGTTCCCCTACGTCTAGGGGCTGACGGCAAGAAACGTGGCAAGTTGGGGCCAATTCAGGTAACAACCTTCCAGCCCAGCGCCAGCATCCGCCAGTTCCCACGCTGGGGATGAACCGCCGGGTGCGCAGGCAAAGCACGGTGTGTCAGGGCTGGAGCAGCGCTCACCCAGGATACCCAAATCAGCGGCCAGAGAGAGATGCAAATGGTAATGTCTATTCATTTGTGGGCTGTGTAAGCCGCGAGCAAAACCCGACGCTGAGCTGTAGCATCATAACCCTGCTTCCTACGCGCTCCGTGGGCCAGAAGGCAGTCACGCTGCCAGCAAGTAGCAGCTCTAGCCTCTCTTCCCAGCCGTGTCCTGGGTGACCTTACCAAAGTCCCTTCACCTCTATATTTTCCCCTCCAACGCTGTCTCCTCAGTCATTGGCTTCTCAGAGGAGGAACTGCTAGTGCCACCAGGTCCTGGGCTTGCTTGGGAGGCATCCTGCGGCCCGTGAAACTGCAGCAGTGCCCAGAGAAGGTCAGCCGATGCAGGGGAAGAGCTGCACTGATGGAGCTGCTCTTCCCTTGCCATCCCTGGACGCTGGCCGGCCTGTGCAGGATGCGTGCGGCAGGTTGGCCAGTGAGGAACGCCTGGCTCTTCAGGCGGACCACGGCGGTGCGCAGCCCTGCTGGAGGGAGGAGGGGGAGGCACAGATGGCAGCAGATGCTCTCATCAGTGAAAATGACTGAAGCAAAACACAAAACAAAAAAAAAAACCCTAGCAACTGGTGAGCAGCCTAACAAAAAACAGCACAGGGGGAGAGAAGAAGGGTCTAAAAGGGTCTAGATCTGACAGACCCTCGCATGGAGCCTAACTCCGTGCTGCCTTCTGGCCCAAGGGAATGTTTTTCCCATCCCCAATTCACATACAGAGAAGAAAGCCTGTGCCTTGTGCCGGAGCATTGGCCGGTGATTATTCTTTAAGACTTGGATATATTGAAATGAAACCATTTGGTGTCTCTCCCCTTCCCCTGTTCCTGTCTCTCTCATCTCCTTTCCACTGCCTTCAGAGGAGGGAATATGACCCCCAACGGTTTCTAGGCACACCAGAGCCGCTCACCTACCCTGGCTGCCCAGAGCGAACCCACGCGCGTGCCGACATGGCATGCTGCTTCAGCACTGGGAGCGAAGGAGCGGGCACACTTCCCGCACCTGAGGGGTGTTACTGCAAAGCCTCTGTGTGGCTTAGCCTCTGCCACTGGCCTCGGCTCCTCCGGCGTGATCGCTTTGTGCTGGTGCAAAGGTCCTGCTCCATCGCCCCTCCCATCCCCTGACTTTGACCCATCATGCCGGTGCCCAGCAACCATGCCCCCGCGTTTGGCACATCTCCACACTCCTGCCCAGCTTTTCTCAAACACGTCCAGGGCAGAGAGAATCAGAGAGAATTTATTCAGTGTATGATGGGTTTGGTTTTTTTTCTTTTTCCCTTTGGCAGGAGCGCCTCACGGCACAGTTGGAGCCGCAGAATGAATGCTTCTGCAGCATGCGCTGAGCTGAATGGCTCAGCACGCAGCCCTCCAGCCTGCTACTTCTGCAATTAATTGCACGGTAGCTGCTTTTGCGACATGCACGCGCAGCTCTGCAGCCTGCGAGTGCTGAGCCACACTGAACACCGCCGGATATTTCAATCGGGAAAATGGAGACAGATCCAGGGCAGTCCCCTGTGTGAGAAACACAGCTGCCTGGTGATGCTGCAAGTGTCTTCTGCCCGTTCAAGCACGTCAGCTCTCTTCGCTAGTGACACCGCTGCTAGAGTGCTGTCGGAGTGACACCATTTTGGGCTTTGCAGGAGGAAGGTGGCGTGCTGGGATTCACCAGGAATCTGCTGGGCTCCATCCAGCTGTAGGGTGGGAGAGCTGGAGACCTGGCTCCCGGCGAGCACGTGGGCAGGAGCCAAAGAGGGCAGCAATGCCCTTCCCACAGCAGCATGCACAGTTCACCGCAGTCGATAAGTTTCTTTACAAAATCGGGCGATACAGAGCCTGCAAACCCCTTCCTCCAGCACCTCGCCGTGCCCCTCTCCAAGTCACCACGGCAAGGGTGACAGGCATGCGCGCAGCAGAAACAACCGCACTCAGTGGAAGCGGAGCCGTGTCAGCCCAAGGGTTGACTCTGGCTTCAGTCATCTGCGCGGTTTTGAGGTGCCAGTACCCGCTGCAGTGGGAACACAGCGCCCTGCGCCGCAGCCAGCGCTGCTGGCTCGAGGGTGGCGGGAGGCTGGCTCGGCCGCTGGTGCGAGGAACTGCATCCGAACACCAGGCAATGTTAAAAAAAAAATATATATTTGTCCATTTAAAGTAATTGCAGGTTGGTAAAAAGTCTCTCCTTTTTGATGGATAAGAAAGTTGCCTTGGCAGCAATTTCTTTTTCCTAGTTTTAGCTTCCCTCATGATCCGGTTCCAAGTTTAATCCCTGTAGGATGCAGGAGGCTTCACTGCGCTCTTCTGCACTTGGCCTGCCATGGCAATTAGGGGGCCTGGAAAATGTTTTAGCAAGAACTATACGTGTGCAAGCGCAACTCGTGTTTGAAACATGTAGGTGGGATGCAATCCATCTTTGGATGTGCCTGAAACCTGGGAAAGAGGAACAAACAGAGTGGGGCGAATTATTTTTTAAGTGCTTTACCTGAAATAAAGCACTTCCCTTTATCAACAGGCAACTTGCTGCACGATTTTTGCTCAGCTCATGATGGTTGTGATGGGGAGAGGGGATGCCGGCCCTGAGGCTGAGACAATAGATTCACATCTGGTAGACGGGAGCTTAGAGCATGAGGCTGCTTTGTTCTGCCTGCCTGACCCTAACAGTGGCGCCCAGGCTCTCCCTGCTTAATTTCCCCTGGGGAAAATGGGGATGCTGTTCGCCCAGCCAGCACGCCCAAGCCACCCAGCACCGACCAGGTGTGCTCACACCTGTGCCCTTGCTCAGGCTGGCTGCCCTCTTCCATGTAGCCACAGGTCTGCACCCGCATGCCAGAATTTCAGGTTGAACAGGATTGGGATGTAAACGGGGTTAGCTCCTGGCCTTGGGAGGCAGGTGAGGTTTTGCAAGCCTCCGTCGCCACCTGCTCCTGGCCCCCGCGATCCCAGGAGCAGTTTAACAGCAGTGAATCATTTGTTTTGATTTCTCCCCACCAGACGCTTGGCTGCAGCACCTCGCGCAGAAGCAGTGGGTGTGGGAGATGCACGGCTCGTGGGCTGGAGCCTCTCCCGCCAGCCGTGAGAACCAGTATCCCACTGGTCCCTGGCCCCGCTGGAGCGTCTCCTCCCGTTTGCTGCCGTGAGGGCTTTTGTACGGGTCAAACCTCCCGTGTCCCTATCAGCCAGGGATGCACCAGGGGGTCCATGGGGTGGCTGAGAAGACGTTGCAGGAGGTGAAGGCTCAAGAGGGAGCTCAGCTCGGCCTCTTGCTGGAATGAACACTCCAAGGCAGGTGTCGGACAGTCCCTTGGGACACTGCATCCTCTGCCTCTTCCTTACCACCTCCCCATCCCTCGCCTACCGCCAGCCCAGTGTCCTTCTCCAATCTCCTTCCTCACACAGTCCTCCCTCTCACTGTGCCACCGGCTGGCCGGGAAGCGATCTTCCCGACAGCCGATCTGGGATGCTTATCTGACAGTGTTGTGCCAGGCCCAGGGTTGGAAATGTTGATTTTAACTGGGGTTTGGAAATAAACTATTGAAATCCTCTTCCTCCAGCAGGCTTTGTGAGCTTGTGGCGCTCTGCCTAGATACTAGCTTTTATGAGGAATCTTGGGATTTTCAAACTCATTCCTTTCCCCTTCTTTTTTTCTACTTTACCCCTGAAAAGAGGTGTCGGGCAGCGGAGGAAACAGCCCTATGCTGAAGCAAATGAAATCTTTCTCAGTTTTTCCCCAGCCGGGGCACTCCGCACGGCTGCGAGGAGGGAGCTGGGCAGGAAAACCAGCAGGAAAGGCAGAATGGAAGAAAGGCTCCAGCTTTGTTCCAGCCACGCCAGGCACGGTCCTGCTCCCACTCCCACCAGGACCAAGTGCTCCAGAGCCACTAGAGGAGCGAGCGCCCGTGCCACCCCAGCATCTTGCCACCGGTTATGGTAACCGGGCCACAATCCGCGCCGTTTAGGCAGAGTAGCCCTGGTTTTGCGCAAGTTTCCCCGCTGACAGCTTTGAGCGAGCTGATTTTCTGTGGTAGGAAAAGGGTATGAACTCAGCACTGCTTATGCAATGGGGAGAGTGAGATTTTTTAGCGTCCCAGGGTTTCATACCACTGGTGCTCTATGAGGAGTGACCTTTCTGGGAAAGATTTTGCTGCCAGTAACCACGGGAGCTTGACAACCTTCTTGAGCAAGCCGCCGGCTGCGTGTCTGGAGAGATGAGAGTTAATTTTAAAACATCCGGCATTCGTATCGGCAGGGAGGAAGGTTCCCTCGATTTCCTAAGCACCAGTAAAACCTAAGCTTCTAAACCCTAATCCCTCTCTAAGCTGGAGCTGCCAGGCCAGGGCCAAGGACAGAGACAAACCTCTGCTGCATTAGCCAAAGCAGACGCGCGGCTCTTTGGTGCCACCGCAGTGGGACAGAGGTGAGCCCACCCCGTCCAGCCAGGAGTGGACCTGTGGGCCAGGCTCCCGCCGAACCCCCCAACTTTTGTGCCAGGCTCCTGCTGAACCCTCCCAACTTTTGAGCCAGGCTCCCACCAAACCCCAAAACTTTTGGGCCGCTCTTTGCCGTGCTGTCCTCCTAGAGCACGCCACGTTTACGTCTGTCCTTCCCCAGCGCGGCCTCTTCAGAGCGAGCGAGTCCTGCGGGGCCATCGCAGCAGCCACCCTGCTGGTACAAGTTCAGCACTGGGGTGTTCGAGGTCGGCACAGCCAGCACGGGAACTGCAGGCAGGGTGCAGGCAGGAGGGGTGGCCCTGCCTGCGGCAGAGCTCCAGGCTCAGCGTGGGCAGCCCGGGAACCACCTATGAACCAAAACCACACAAAAGCGCGTTTTTTGCCGGGAGCAGCGCGACGCCAGCAGTGTCCCCCGAGAACCTCAGCGCCCAGGAGGGTCACCTCCCCGAGGAACAGCCCTTTGCTGCTCAGGCCAGCTCTGCGCGGGGAAACCCCATCTCCCTGCGAGACGGCATCACCCAACACCGCCCGCCGCGGGCGGCCCCCGCGCAGCTCGCCAGGGCCGGAGCTTCCCGGGATGCGCGCGGGCAGCGGCGCTGCGCGGGGCCGCGCAAGTCCCGCGGGGCTCCGCACGGCCGGGCCGGGCGGGGAGGGGGAGCAGCGCCCGCTCCCTCCGCGTCGCTCCGCGCCCGCGGGGCTGACGTCACCCTAACCCTGCGCCGCCCGCTCTGATTGGCTGCGGGTGACGTCAACGCTGTCTTTTTTTCCCCTTTTTTTTTTNCTTCGCGGCGTGCGCTGGCCGGGCGGTGGTGGTGCAGGTGAGGATGAGGAGGGCGTTTGGGAACGTTTGGGAAGCTCCCGGGAATGCCCGCTGGGCCGGGGGGATGACGCGTGCGGAGGGGGTTTGGGGTTTTTTTGGTGTTTAGTTTTGTTTTTTTTTTTCTCTTGGGGGCCGAGGGCTGGTGTTTGAGGAACCGGTGTTAACAGCGCTGTGGTTTTTCTGATGATGAAAGAGGTTGGAGTGTCGCCCTATGTCCTTGGCGTTTAAACGAAGCCGGCATGTGTTCTGCAGCGGGGGTTTTCATGCAATGCTTCACTGCTGCGGCTCCGGCGGCGCTGCTAGCCATTAAAGGGTTAAGCTGCCCGTTTAAAATAATCCCCTCCACCTCCCCTAATGTGCACGGACCCATTGATCACCCCCCTACCCACCCCACCCACCCCCAGTTATTACTTAGTGATAAATGTCGCTTTCAGTGCTGAGCGTTCGTTGTTTTTAAAAATTCCTGGTTATTTCCCTTATTGATAAATAAGTTCCTTCGCCTTCCTGCTCCCCCCTCCCTTTTCTCCTCCCCCAGAATTAAATTCCTGAGCAACAGCAAAAGCTGATGTCAGTGCTTCAGCTTGCATTGGGGGAGCTCTGTGCACAGGTCAGTAATTTGCGATTTCGTTAGAAGGCAGGATGCGGTACAGTGCTGTTCCATGAAGGATGTTTGGATTTTTCTGGGCACGGATGCATTTATCCTTGGTATTGCGGTAGTTCTCAACAGCTCCTTGGTGGGAGCTGGGTGCTGCGGAAGCATGTGTGGAAGAGACCGTCCCAGTCCCAAGGAGCTAGCGATGACAAATGCATTGGGAATAGCTGCCGGAGGTTTCGTTCTCCCTCTAATTTGGGGTGTAAAGGCAGATCCACCCTGGGAGATGGTCGAGATGCCCGAGAACCCCTGAACAGGTAGCTCTGGTGATTGTGCCTGGCAGTCCAGGGGCCATGTTAACCTTGAAAGCAGCTTGCCCGTGGAGCGGTGTTTAATGTTCGCATGCATTGTCTCATCCTCCTCCGCTAAGGCGAAAGGCTCAGGGCACGGCTGCCTACGCACCCAAACGTGGCTGCGGAGAGCTTTGTTTTCGGAAGGACTCCATGAATGGGAATTGGCACTTACGGGTTTGGCCTTGCCTCCGTCGAACGGGTTTGCTCGTGATGTTGGGGGTGTCCGTGCCAGGAGGACTCTCTTTGCGGAAGAGGTTTGTTGGGGTTTTCGGTCTGGCTGGGGGTTCCTGCACTTGCTTTGGTTTTGCTCATAATGGTTCCCAAAACGAAATAAGCTGCAGCACCGAGAAAACCCTCCTGGCTGCAGCTTGGGGTATTTGGGATTTTAAAATGCCTGCAAGGGTTTTGCAGGTGCCTTGTCCCCAGTTTTCCTGGGCACAGCCGTGCTGGCAGAGCCTGGATGTGTAGGACTGTCTGGATAGCTGGGACCAGAGAGGACAGTTGGGCGCCTGAGCAGCAGATGGATGCCCAAACGCCTCTTTGCGATGGCAGGAGGCAGAAATTCCTGCCCTCAGCCTATTGGCAACGCGCTTAGGCAGCACAAACCTGGGGCTGGAGAGTCTCCTAGCTGAGATGGCAGCATCTCACACCAAAAAAGCTTTTAACCGGACAGATTTGCCCCCCATGGCTTTCAGTTGTCCCTGCCTTGATGTAAGGTAGGGACTTGGGGAGGAAAACTTGGATCTAGCGTTGCCGTCTAAAATCTAGGCTCAGCTACACTTGGGAGAGCTGAGCAAAGTGTCCAGAGTCCTTAGGAGCATTCACTGGGGGCTCTGCAAGGAGGTTATTCTTGCAAACACTGCACCATGTTTGTGTGCAGAGCATGTTTTTGCTGGGTGCCAGGCACGTTACTGAGAAAGCCACCGAGGTGCCTGCCTTTGGAGAGCTTAAATTCACCTAAAATTAAATGCAACGCCGCTATTACTACCAAAACACCCCCAAGGGCTGGGTAGGAACTTCGCAGTAGTGTCTGTCCCGTACTGCCAAATCGGATCTTGGTGGGTAGGAGGAAACTAGCTTCCCCGCCTGCAGCCACATCCCCCCAAAAAGACCTCCGGAAAGGCTGGAAACCCGCTGTGGCTCTGGATTCTCTTGGCGTGAATACGAGCGAGTCTCCCCTCCATCCCTACCCCTTACCTCTGCATCACCTGCTTTAGTCTACGTAAAAGATAGGCAGTGCGTTATAGGTGCTTTTCCCTCTTTGCGCTTGCTTCGTTGCCTTTAAGAGAGGCTGCTCCTAGGGATCAGAGGTTAGTTTCTCTGGTGCGCAGCTCGGCTCCCAAAGCCCTGGGCGCAGGCAGGTGCAGAGCGCGTTAACACTGTCAGGGGTGGAAGGAGGAAAAGGAGGTGCTCCGGCGCTTGGCAGCCTTCATTTATAGTGCGGGCTGGTAGGACGCTGCCGTCATACTGAAACAGCTCCAGCAAACTGGGCCTCGTAGGGAAGGAGGTGATAAAGAGAAGGAGCTTGCAGGTGCTGACCCCTCTCTGCCTGGTAGGACAGCTGGGAGGTTGCACAAGGAGCTTGTAGACCTTTTTGCCCTCCGCCATGGGTTTAAGGGCAGCGTTAAGGGGGAGACGGCTGCAGAAACACCCGGGTGCTCCCGGTCCTCCAGGCGCAGCCACTGGGTCTTGCCCCGCTCTTTTTCTTGCTGCTATGCAGAGAAGCTCCTGCAGCCGGGACAGCGATGCCGTCATCCTGTGGGGAAAGCTTCAGTGTGCTCCTCTGCATCCCCATGCCCTCTGGGTTTTAAAACCTGTTTTTCAAGCTTTATATTTCTTCTCTGAAGATACACCTGTCCTGCCTGATGCTGAGTGTGAAGGAGGCACCTGACGTAATTATGGGCAGGCTTGGGGAAGGGAGGTGAGTGGCCTGGGAGCATTCATCCGATAAGGAGCTAAATGAGCTCTCGGCTCAAGATTTTCTCAAGCTTGCTCAGTAGACCTGGGCATAGTTCATGTGCAGGGCTGTAATGCAGCCAGGGGAACGTGATGGGGATAAAAACTGACCTTGCTGAGATGCTCTGCACTGATGGTGTCGGGGGCTGCCCTCAAAGGCAGGCAGACCTTGCAGCGTGATTCGCAGTGGGGCAGGTTTCCGCAGGGTGTGTTGCACTCTAGTGATGGCCTGATGGCTTTGCCCACTCCTCTGGTGGAGGGCGAGACCATGGCGTGTGGATGTGTCACATCCCCATGGGAGAGATGCTCTGCCAGAAGCAGGCCAGCAGCTGAGACCACGGTGGGACGTACGGAACTCTGGCTGCGGCGGGTGCCGTGGGCACCACTTCTCATCTTTAGCGCGAGTTGGTGGAAAGGAAAGCAAGCTCTTACCTCTTCCTCTTCCAAGAGCTGTTTGTAGACTTTCTACCCCAGGTGTTTGGGCCAATGCTGTCCAAGAGGCATCTTTGGCTCTCAACCATCTCCGCTTCGAGCTAGGAGAGTAAGATTAAGGGAGGGCCACGTTGGGGGACCCTGCCCGGCACAGAGCCCTGCCCAGCATGTGCTGCAGACTGCCATGGCTCCTGTAGGATGCCTTGCTCCATCTCGCTGCTATTTGGCTTTTTCTCTCAAGTTTTCTAGACTCAGCTGGACAAGGTAATCTAGGCTGTCTTACAGGGGGCTGCTTCCATTGCTTGGCCCAGAGCTTCTGTGGGTTTTTTGCTGCTCTGGACCTCCAGTTCCCAAAACTGACAGCTAGTGCTTGTTTGCATGATGCCTTGAAAGTATTGGTATTTCGGAAGATAGGTGCGGTGGTAGCCCAAACTGGGATCGGAGGAGAGCCTGGAGATGCTCGCTGGAAACTGGTCCAGTGCATGGAGAGTCTCCTTGTGCAAACAGGGAGCAGTAACAGCGCAGAAATGCAGGCACTGTGTTGCATGAAGGTGAAAGAAGTGATGCATTTGGCACTGACTTAAATCAAGAGTATCCTAGAAACCTGTGTGGGGCTGAAAATCCTTCCTTGATTCCCTCTTTTCTTCCCACTCCTCTTACGCCTTTTTCCATGTTGTTTGCTGTGCATGGAAAGCCCTCGTGGTTCCTGTTTGCCCACCTTGATGTCTGCGTGCATGACTTGTCTGCCTTCGTTGTACCTTTTTTAAACCAGGTCTTCTGGGGCAGAGACCTTAGGTTCTTCAGGAATCTCTCCAGAGCCCTTCAGCCTGCTCCTGCAATTTGCAGAAGAGGCTCTCCGTGTAGCATTTCTGCATTCTGAGTTATGGGAAGCATAATTTCTGAGCCTACTGATGACTGGGAACAAGTCATTTGGTGACCAGAAGGACAAGACAACATGTTCTGATGTTGACATTAGCTCTCCTTTAAGGGAGAGAGGGCTTGGACCAGATGAGCTCCTGAGGTCCCTTCCAACCTAAATTATTCCGTGACTATTCCATAAATACCCACCATCCTGCTTCTCCCTGCTGTTGTAAAATACCTTAGGCATTAAGGTATTAGGCAATGATAGCAAGGGGACGTGAAACGAGGTGGACCGCTGCTTTGATCCTGTATGGAAATTCCAATGACAGCATGACCCTGGCATCCTCCCCTCCACAGCACGCGTCTTTCAGCCCTGCTAATGATGCAGTGCGTCTTTCCGGTTCATCTCTGCCTGCCCGCGTTACTCATCTGGCATGTAGGTGCGCGGTGTGCTCGCATCCACAGCATGTCATCTCACCTTTTTTCTTCTTTTTAATAGGGATTCTAGTTCTTTGAGGAGCACTGCTGTCTAAAGCTAGCACATGGTAATTCAGCTGATGCAGCAGAAGCTCTGGTAGAAATTTCGGTCCATTTATTAGGTGATTGCAGGGTTTTTTTCCTCAAGCAATTCAAGCCCTTCCCACGCATTAAACCTGCATCTGCTTAAATCACGCGTCTCCCACTGAAATCCAGCCCCTCCTGGGTAACACCAGGCAAATCTTTCCTCCAAACAAAGAGGATCCATTAGTCTCCGGGTCCTGCTGTTGAGAAGACGCAACCAAGAGGCATCTACAGCATCCGAGTGTTTTTGTGTTGCCTCTGACGACCCTCATTTCCAAGCTTACGATGGCAGCCTGGTCCTCCTTGAGCCATAGCTTGAGTGCAGTTATTCATGCCATCTTCGTCTGCCTTGGCCGGCAGCCCTGCGTGGGGAGCGGATGGGCGCAGCCTGAGCCTTGCTTGGCACTTGAGGCTGTTGAGTAGAGGGCTGGTGCCGAGAGGGTGCCAGCACTTGCTGACTTGTGAGCTAGCCTGTGAAAAACCACGTTAACTGCTTTGCTGCTGTCAGTGGACCTTGCAGAGATGTCTCTGGCAGCTTTGCTAGCTCAGCGGGGCTGAGACCCAGAAGCCAAGTGAACCTGGAGCTCTCCTTTACACCTGCTGCTCAGCACAGGCTCGGCTCTTCTGGTCGAAAGTCAGGAGGGCACGGCAGGGCAGGAAGGTGACCCAGAGGGATGAGCCTCCAGACGAAACTGAGCCAGGGCTGTCTGAATTATTCCAGGGGGCAGCGAAGGGACAAAACGCCTCCCGTGCACCGAGCGAAGTTGACTGCTGCAAAAAACCCAAATGCAAACCTCTGACTGGGCAGAATCTCCCCAGACACATCCTTTTGTAAAGCACTTGCATTGTGCCATTAAAAATAGATTGGCGTGTTCTCCGCTTGCTTGCTGAATGCTGATGCCTGTAATTCTGTGTCATCCTCGCAATCCCTTCTGCTTTGAGCTTGGCTGCCTCTTTGTCTGGCACCTGAGCAAGGTTCATTCAGCAGTAACTGATACAAAGATAAGTGTGAGCTCCGTTGGAATCTCGCAGGCTGAGCAGGAAGGGGAGGAGGACTGAACTGATCTTAGCTGGGGGGTCACCCCGCAGCCCTAAAGGGGCAGGGCTTGGTGTGATCACCCATGCTTTCTGTTGCGTGACACAGAAGCAGGGATGAGTGGGGCGTGCTGGCATGGAAACAAGTTGGGGGATGTTGAAGCTCTGGGTGGATGTCACGATGTATCTCTGTTTTTTTTTTTTTTGAAACTAGGGTTGAAATGTATATATATATTGTGCTTCAGTGTCTGCCTGGAGTTGGGGAGGGGAATATTGCTGCTTGTTTCACCTGGTGAGTGAGTTGATCTAGTTTGCCACCCACAACAGCAACGATGGGTTAAGAGAGAAGGACCATGTTACAAAACGGCGCAGGTGAAGAGGCTAGGCTGCAGGATTTCATACACGGGGAGCTATGGCGGCTGCCCAGCAAGCTGTGGCTGGGAGCGATCAATGGGCATCTGCTTGTCCGGGTGGTGGGGATGGAGGAAGACCTGCAGAACACTTTGTTTGTCACCTCAGATTAACCGAACAAAACCACCTGGTGATAAATCGCAGCCCCCAAGGGAAAAGGAGGGAGTAGAGCAGGAAGATCACCTTGGGCTTCGCCTGTTTTGCGTGTTTTTTCTAGATGAAGGTAACACCTCGAAACCTCCTCATGGCTGCGATCAGAGGCAGAGCCCGAGCTGACAAATTCATCCCAAACCTGTGAGCAATTTAGCTATCGTGTGCGTGTAGGAAACTTAGCAAGCCTTGAACCAGGTCAGAAAAGCCTTGCAAAGCCTATGTTACTGCCCTGGGGGATGTGCCATCCTATGGAAAACCAGCATAGCCCCTTGCATTTAAGGTGAATTCTGGATCTTGTAAGGAAAGCTGGAGTTCCGCAGGCATAGGGTGGTTTAACTGTGGACATTGGCCTCTGATGGCTGGGGACCCACGCTGGCATCTGCACCCGGTTTGCACCAGTTATCCTCAGAAACTGCGTAAAACCTGCCAGGAAGCAGCGACATTGTTGTTCTTCAGTGAGGCCGGGGATCCTATTTGTCATTTCAATATGGGGGACTAATGACACTGCGCTGGGCAGGTGCCAGCGGACTGCCCCTGTGTTTGCTAGGTGCTTGCTTCCCCAGCCTTGGCCTCACCCGTGACTGTTCCCGGCGCTCTGTTGAGGTGGACAAACTCATGCCGCTTGGGATTGTCCTTAAGAAGTGGAATGTTGGTGTGTTTATCTGCAGCCTTGAAGAACCGTAGCTTAATCCTGTGCTTTCTTTCCTTTAGCCTGTAGGTGTTGTGGGAAAATAGTACGCAGGTCTTGGAGACCCTTTCTCTGGGAGACTGCAAATGCACCGAGCAAGTATTTCTGGTGTCTGGGACGAGAGATCCGGACCAGCCCTGCAGAAGTATCTAACTGCATACCTTTCTGGGCTGCCTCTGTCTGCTCTCATTGCAAGAAGGCAAACAAGCTACTGGAGATCCCCAAGATAAGCCCTCTGGGCTTACGGGGTCATGCAGCAAATGATGGGGGGGATATCGGGCAGCAGGCAGCAAGGGCCCTTGAAGCGTCAGTAGGACTAGATTTCCCTTCTCCAGTGTGACATGTCCTCTGTGATGTGTGCCAAGCTGCTCAAAGCAGAAGGTGCTTTCAGCTCTGAGATGAGAGCCTGGCCGGCTCTCAGCTTGGCAGGATAAGGGTGGAAATGGGATAGCTTGTATTAGAAAGCAGCGTGCTTGCGAGCTCCATCCTCAGCATGGGCAAAGGCAGCAATTAAATGGCTGGCTGGTTGTGGGTCTTAGTCTTTAGTCTTGGCTTTTGTAGGCTTTAAAATGAAAGCTTGTGTTTATGCTAAGGGAGAAAACCATAATTTATATGTCAAAAGCACGAGTCTAAGAGGAGGAGATACTGTCCTTGTCATCTAGACTCCAGCTAAATTCCCATCACTGTCGTCCCGGTTGGCTTTACCTGCCCGGATCTCCAGAGTGACCACCACGGCTGCAGTTAGTTTTTTTTCTGGGAATGGCTCATTTGCAGACCTTTAAATACACCTGGGTCACTTTGGTGGAAGCAAGCTAGGAGGCAATTGCATTTGCAGTCGTAGCCTATCCAAAGCTGCTAGCACAACATGAGGTGCTGGGAGGGGATGAGGGACCCCTTTGCTTGGCTCAACTGCAAGCAGAAGAGCCGGTCTGCCGTGAGGGGATGGGAAAGATGGGGAAGACTCACTTGCAGCTGGGTACACCTTGTCCCCTTTTCTTTCACATCTGTGTTCCTGTCTGCAGCTCGAGCATGAGCAGCCCCTGAGCTGCCCCATGCCACCAGCCGCATACCCAAGGCTGACCACCCCCATGCCAGCCCTGACACGTGCCTCCACACCACGTCCCTTGTCCAGTGTGAATGCACTGTCTGGCACTTTGCTGAAGGACGTCCTGGTCCCTCAGCCGCGTCCTCCGGTGGAAAACACCTTCTGGACCGAGGGATGTAGGTGCAGAGCGGAAATGGGAAGCGCGGGGAGGTGAGTGGGTGCTGCTCAGGTGTGTGCAGCTCTTTGCAGGGCTCCCCACCATGCTGCTTCCAGCCTACGGGAATTGAAAGGAGACTGCGGCACAGAAAGGAGGAGGGGGAAAAAAAAAGTCATGAGATCAGCAAGCAGCTGGGCCTGAAACTCTGGCAAAGGTGCTGTGGCTGCCTCCCGGCAATGTGCTGTGGGAAGGGGAAGCTGCCCCTTCTCCGCTTCCCGAAGCCCTCCCTGCATGGAGGGGGTGCGCTGGGGCTCTCATCCTGGGAGGAGGGTGCCTGGGGTGTGTAGGGAGCCAAAATGGGGCTGTGAGATGAGCATGGATGAGGGTGGGGGGCAGTCCCGTGTCTGGCCTAGGAAAACCCCCGTGGCTCTCGGGGGGTTAGAGCAGGACAGCAGACTGCGTTGCCATCTCCCCTACACCTTCATACTGCTGAGGCTCAGGAGATGTCGTTCCTCCCTGTCCTTGAGATTCACCCAGGGAAGGCGGACAAGCAGACTTCGCGTCTGGATTAGTGGATGTGGTTAGTGGTGCTTCCCAGCCTGGTTTTAAGGAGCAAAAGAAAAAAAAAACACTCAATTTTTCCATGCCAAGCAGAGAAATCTTTGTGCTGCCTTTTAAAGGGACCTTGAGTAGCTGCTAAGAAATCATCAGCGTTTAGATCACCTCCAAAGTGGCTACTGCAGGCATCTGACAGCTTTGTCCCGCTGCCACCCTGGGGGATCCTTAGTGCTCCAGATTCCTGGCCCTTGGAGAAAACTTGCATCTCTCACTGGGAGGGAGAAGACTCATCCCAGTTTATGGTGCTGTGAGTGGCAGAAAGGGATCAGTAGATGGGCTGAGGTTCACAGCAGGTGGGATGGAGCGGGGGGGACGCATCTTGGAGTTTCCTAACCCCATCCTGTTTGCTAAGCTGGGTTCATCAGCCCGTGCAGGACCTGAGTGTCTTTCCAGGAGTGAGCCGAAGGCGCTGCAGTAGCATCGCCTCGGGCTGGAGATGCATCCGTTGCCTGGCAGCTGCGTGTTTCCAGGGAAACCAGAGGTGCTAACTTGTTAATGAGCCCCGCATCCCTGATTGCTGCTGCAAAATAATAATAATTAGTAACGGGCCCGTGATTTAGGAATCCCTCAAACAGCGTGAGCCTGCTGAGGGGAGTTTGCTAAGTGCCGAAGCACTTGAAAGAAATTAGGGGCTAGGGAGGAAAGAAAGGGTGGAGGGCTTGGCAAAAGTGCCGCATTTTACATCTTAGTAAGTGTCTGGAGAGCTGGGAGCCGGTGGGATCCTGCCAGCATCCCAGCAGTAAGCTTGGGGCTGGCAGCAAGGCTGACCCGGATGGATGGAGCCCTGGCCGGGCATCATCTCGCTGCAGGGCTTAGAGGACGCAGATATTTCCCCAGGCGGGCTGCAGGGGGAAAAACCCTTAGCACTTAGGTCAGTGTGGGTCCCTGGTGGGGATGGCAGTTCTTCAGGAACGTCTGCTTTAATGGGTTACTGGGGACAAACGCACAGACATTTCTCTGTGGTGCTCTTGTCCGTGGGTAAACTCAAGGTGGAGATGCCACCAGAAGAGCGTGCTGCTGGGATGAGCACCACACGGAGTGTGCTGTAGATCCAGCCACACTTACATGATGGAAACATGTTCACGGGGTCAGAGCTGCTTCCTGCAGCAAAGCTGGCCTGCCCGAGGCAGCGAGGGGGCCATCTCTTCAACTGGACTGTGTGTGCAGGGTAGAACTCTCCTGGACACAACTACTAGCTTGGTGCAAAGAGTGGACCTGCCAGTTAGTGAGGCTTATGGTTGCTGCAGAGACATGCCGACCTTCCAGTTGGTGTCTCCAAAACAAGAGAAACCAGATCTGCACCCTTCCCGTACCACGTCTCTCAGCTGGAGGCCTTGTGCAAGATGAGAAATTGAGGGAAGTGGCCTCCACCTCAGTGACCTGTGTTGGGCCAGCACAGGGATGAGTTCCCATGGTCTGTCGTGCCACACAGATAGACTCAAGCTGGGGTGCATTTCTGGTTTTCTTGCTCTCTTGCCTGGCCTGACCAGGGTCACAGCCAGGTTGGACACTTACCCTTAGTCCAGCTCGCCACACGCATCTCTGTCACGCTCGTGCCTTGTGTGGCCAGCGCCCCTCACCTGACACGCACATCCGTGGAGGTGATGCCTGGGAGGGAGTCCCAGTGAGTGGGCAGTTGGGCCAGCCTGTGTGCTTAGCTCTGCCCGTCTTTCTGTCCCTCAGCTGCACTGTGGCCTCTCGTGCTTGGCTGTCCCCATTCAGCTAAGCCATGTGCCTGTATCCTCATTACAGGCACTCCAGGGAGAGGTGGGATTAAAGGATTATGGTAATGTTCTTCAGGAACACTGGAGAAGATTAAGATGGCTTTAATAAACTGATAAGAGAGGGACACAACTATGTTTCTGAAGCCCTAATTTAGGTTCCAGGCTAACCTTTTCCCCTGGTCTCCTGTCACCATGGTGAGAAGATTTCTTACTTCAGCAGTGCTCCTTGGGCTATGCCTGTTCCCTCAGTTTTCCTTTTGACCCATCTGCGCAGAAGCAGAAAGGCATCTTCCTTGCTTCTCTGGTAGTCTTCCCAGGTATGGAGGCATTAGAGCTCGTTCTTCTCAGAGACCATCTCGCACAGAACCCGCGAGGTACTGTGAAGGTCTCCTAGGCTCTACTAGTGCCTGGGGTACCCATTAGCTGGGGATGAACCCCACCACCCATCATTCTGGCTTCAAAATGTCCTGTGGTTGCTGGCAGAGAAGTGGCTCGTCTGCCTTTGACCTGGCTGGACATACTCTTAGAAAAGTACCTGTGTCTTGGGTCTAATGCCAAGGGTACGGCTCTGTGTGACTGCGCTCGGTTGATCGTCTCCTTCCCGCGTAATGGCTCCCAGAAAGTGGGGCAGAACGGACCGGCCTTGCCCTGCCTTCCCGCACGTCTTTTGGGTGGAGCTGGGAGTGGGACCTGGCTGATGTGTCATTTGTGTCTGCCACCAGGTCCACCTGGGTGTGCTGGAGTGGTCGTTTATCCGGTTGTTTTGCAGGAGAGTGGCTATTAGCTGAGCTGGGAAACCTCCTCGTCTGTCTTCTCCAATCTCTTCCACCCAAGCTCGCAGTCATCTGCCAGAACTTCGTTCGTGGAAAGCCTCTTCCGAACAGGTTTCTCTCAGAGCGGTTAGGCGATCAAGCATCTGTTATCTTTCCCAGACCCCTCTATTTGTGTCTGAGACCCTCAAAGTTTACCCCTTGCTCATTATCTGGAGAACAGATACCGTGTTATCTCCAGAGGTACTGCACAATACGTAATATGTCCCCCCGCCTTGGACCGGTCCTTCCTCCCACTTCAGTCTTTCCCTCTCATCCCTCTGCCGTGGTATTATCCCCGTCTTTTTTGTCTGTCGACTCTTCCATTCCCTTTTTATTTCCTGGAGGTAATTGGAAGAGCTGAGAAGAATTCGCAGCCTGGTGTCCTGATGGGGAAGGGAGGCAGAAAGTGATTTGGGGAGTGGGGTGTGAAAGGAAGACGAAGGGGAAAAGCTGGCTAATTTGCATCCTTTCTGAGTGCCCTGGCTCTATAGCCAAGGTACAGCAGGGGGTCTTCTGGCAAGGCGGTAGCGACGTAATGAGGTGTGTCATATCCCAGCAGGAGCCAGCCTTGCTCCCCCTCAGACCCCCTAATTAGAACTGTTTCAATTTTTAAGCCCTCCTGGAGGAGTGCTGGGGGGAGGCAAGGGGAGCGGGGTTCCTGCGCCAGGGGGACCACCAGCCGCCTGCCGAGGGGCAGCTCTAATTAGAGTCGCTGTGAGGAGCCGCAGAGCGATACAAGCTTGCCGTGGGGCCGGCACAGCAATGCTGTAGTGCTGCAGGGCTGCCAAAATGCTTTGTGCCAGGAGAGGCCATCACTATTGCAGCTTTTAGGGGATTTATTTTCCTCCTCTAATTTGAATTAACGTGTTGGCAGAGGCAGCAGGGGTGCGATACAGGGGCAGGGGAGCATTGCACATCCCATTGCGGCCTCGTGTTGGGAGCTTGGAGCCTGGGGCTGAAGCCTGGGACATCTACCCTCTGCTTTGGGAGGCAGCTCTGGTAGCCCAGGGAAGCTGAGACTGTTAATGCTGGAGTCATCAACCAGAGCAAATGCTGGAAGCCCCATCTTCATATTCTGTGGCTTTCCAACCTTTTCCTGCAAGCTGGCTGTGTCCTCCAGGTTTGGTGACTGGTAACTGAGTTCCCTGTGGTTTCACCCGGTAGCATCCTACACGAGCATCTCTTTTGTGTCTTGAGCTATCATTTCGGTAGGTGCCTGCACCGCGGGGCTGCAGGTGTAGCAGCTTCCAAGAACTGCTGGCTTACTCGAATCAGGGTGACTCGTAAGCCTCCTCTAGTCTGTGGACCAAATCCTGGCCCTGCAGAAGTCAATGAAAATCTTTACGCTGGCCTTTTCAGGCATGGTATTCATAGTCCTCCTAATTCAGATGCATTAAAGCTTACATGGAACAGCTTGTGGGTTCTCTCTAAAACACCGTCTGGCAGGAACATGAGGAGCCTGGTAATAGCCCAGGCTTATTTTCTGAATCACTGCAGCAGCATTAAAACCTAATGCCATTAAAATATGCCTCCAATGACATGTGCCATTAAAACCTAAGAAGACGCTCTGAGCTGAATGCCCCCCAGCCTGCCCATTACTCTTGCATACCCCGTGGGCTGGGCGTGGAGGAAGCCTGTTCTTCTGGTAGCACTTCAGAGAGCACCAGGCTCGACCCTCCTCGGCTCCTAAGACGGAGCCCAGATACATACCCCTGTATACGAACCCCCTTTCAAAGTGTGTGCAAGTTAGATGCTAGAAAGCAGCAGCTGGTTCAGGGCCGTCTTGGTCCAGGTAGAGCTTCCCAGGGCCTCTGCCCTAATGCGTGGCCTGTTTCTTGAAGGCATGAGTGAAGGTCAGCTCAAGTTCTTGGCTTCCAAGAGAGGTCATCTTCTTTTAACTTGCCAAGAAGCAAGCTGGCAAGATACCCATGAGCAGGGTCTGATAAAAAGGCAGGTGAAATCCAGTATGAAGTGGTGGACGTGGGTGAGCAAACCTGATTTGGTGGTGTGTCTGATAGGCTCCGAACTAGCTATTACCATGCGGCAGCAAAAACCTTAGAGCTGAGCGAAGCTGCTTCTGTGAAACCATTAGCTCTGTTCTTGGTAGAGGTCAGAAAAAGCAAGTTGAGCNAGCACCAGGCTCGACCCTCCTCAGCTCCTAAGACGGAGCCCAGATACATACCCCTGTATACGAACCCCCTTTCAAAGTGTGTGCAAGTTAGATGCTAGAAAGCAGCAGCTGGTTCAGGGCCGTCTTGGTCCAGGTAGAGCTTCCCAGGGCCTCTGCCCTAATGCGTGGCCTGTTTCTTGAAGGCATGAGTGAAGGTCAGCTCAAGTTCTTGGCTTCCAAGAGAGGTCATCTTCTTTTAACTTGCCAAGAAGCAAGCTGGCAAGATACCCATGAGCAGGGTCTGATAAAAAGGCAGGTGAAATCCAGTATGAAGTGGTGGACGTGGGTGAGCAAACCTGATTTGGTGGTGTGTCTGATAGGCTCCGAACTAGCTATTACCATGCGGCAGCAAAAACCTTAGAGCTGAGCGAAGCTGCTTCTGTGAAACCATTAGCTCTGTTCTTGGTAGAGGTCAGAAAAAGCAAGTTGAGCGTGAGGAGCTGTTGGGCTGGGAACAGGGAAAGGAGGAGACTTCTTGCCCAGTGCAGGCCCCGCTGTGCCCACCTCTCTAGCACGGCATGTCAGGGCTGGCCGGGGTGGCAAAAGGCATCTGTGCAACAGGAGGCTCTGTAGATGGTCTGACCTGAAAGAGTCCTAAATAAGGACTAAATGTGGTGAGAGCTGTGGGGAAGGTGATGAGGGAGCAGGCATGCGTGGCCTCTGCCGGTCCAAATAGTAAGGGTCACCCAGAGGAGCCGTCGGTTAGCAGATTTGGGGCAAACCAGGGGAAAGACTTCTTCGTCATAGCTGGCAAATCGTTCCGCTCCCTGCCGCCGGCTGCTGTTCCCATTAAAGCTGACACAGCTTCAAAAAGTGATTAGACAAATTCATGGAAGAAAACTCTGCTGAGGGCTATTAAACACGAAAATAAAACCTCTGGCTTGGGCAGCTCTAGAGCCACAAATGCCTGCGGGCTGGGAGAACACACCTAGAAAGTGTAGCTTGTTGCACTCTTATGCTCTTCTGAAGGCCAAGCCCTTGGGGGCTTGGCTCAAGGTGAGTGTTATGTCCTGTCCAGCTGACCAGTCGTCTTCTCTTTCCAGGTTCAACACAATGAGTTGGCATCCTGGGTGTTAGCAGCGTGAGACCAGGACGGGTGCTGCCCTGCTCACCCCTTACCCACTTGCTCGTTCCCTCGGGGAGACGGGTGCTGGCATCCCTGCCCTGCCCTTCTGCCCCTTGTCCCCCACTCACCATAGAGGGGACAGGCCCGTTATGGCTGGGGACAGGCTCCCACGCAAGGTAATGGACCCAAAGAAGCTGGCCAGCCTCCTGAGAAATGGAGCAGAGGGCACCCTGGTCATCGACAGCCGCTCCTTCGTGGAGTACAACTCCTGGCACGTCCTCAGCTCCGTCAACATCTGCTGCTCCAAGCTCGTCAAGAGGAGGCTCCAGCAGGACAAGGTCTCCATCACGGAGCTCATCCAGCCCGCCTCCAAGATGAAGGTAGGGGATCTGGCCCTCATCTTTCCTGATGGATACTTGCACCCTCTTCCCTGGCAGAAAGGAGCAGGGTGGAGGTGGGATGCAGACTGGCCTAAGGGCCAGTCTGTGCCTGGTGTGCGCATCCTCCTCCTCCATTCCTTGACCCCAGTATCTGCCGGCATCCCTCTGGCACCGTTTGGAGAGCTGGCACGTGAGCTCCTGCAGCCACAGCGCTGTCCTCAGGGACCTGTTCGTTGCCCCCACCCCAGTGACATGGCTCCCTGCTCCAGGAGCCCTCCCCGGGCAAGTGTAACAGGTATGTCAGCCTTGGGACTTGTCCTACACCAGCAAACAACCCCCCAAAGCCTTCCTGGAGCTCTAAGCTTAATCTCCTGCTAAAAACTCTTCCCCTCCCCTCTGTCATCTCTAACTCCATTCAGGGACATGTAATCCTCCTCCCCTGTGACGCCAGAAGCTCTTATCCGGTGTCATGGCATATTATCTCTCCCAGGCTCCTCTCTCTATCAGCCCTGGTTAAATAATAGAGGTGGCTCTGAGCCATGGAGCTGGACCGGAGCCCCGATCAGAACAGTGCCGGGTGTCCCCGTGGTGCCATCGGCCAGGTCCTGCCTTCCGCTGAGATGCTGCCGGAGGGCTGTGCCGGTGGGTGCCGGGCTGTGGGACGAGCCAGAGGGTGGTTTGTCGTCGCAGCCCGCCCTCCCGCTGACTCGCTTTTACTGTTTCCCCCCCACTCTTGCCTCGTAGTTTTATGGCAAAGCGAGGGTAATTCAGGCGATTAATCAAATGCTGGGCCCAGCTGGAGCCATCTGCGGCGTGTCCCCCCCCACGCTGCCCCGTGAAGCCACCACCGTCCGCATTGGCTGCTGGTGACATCACCCTGCCGGGATCAAGGGGGCTCGCAGCATGGGGGGGCCGGCCTCGCACCAATCTGCTGCAGTGATGCTCCAGGCTCGGCGATTTGGAGGGGATTGCAGAGACTGATTCCTGAACGGCTTTAGCTGCTCTTAAATCCCCTGGAGAATAAAGCAGAATAATCAGTTTTTCGCAAGCTAGGAGGGAGAGCAGCACAGCCGCCCTCCTCCCAGCAAGGGTCACCTCTGCAGTGGCCGCCGTCACGTGGAGTGGCAGCAGCAGCAGCAGCAGAAGCGATGCGCAAGGGGGAGGAAGAAGAGGAGGGTGACGGGGAAAGGGGAAGCATTTACGAGTTAACGTCAGCTGATGCCATCCGCCTGCAAACCTGGCAGCAGAAGAGGAGCAGTGGCTCCCAAAGCTGATCCATCCTGAAGAAGGAGCAATTCCCTCCTTCTCGCTCCTGGATCGTTGCATAATGGTCAAGGTACTGGCCGGCGACGTGATAATAACCAGGGATGCTAGAGGGGTGGGGGAGAGGCACAGCTGCCGTCTTTAATTCATGGCTTTTCCCTTTCCTTTTCTTTTCTGCGATCTCTCCCAGCACAGCCCCGGCTGTGGTCGC
The DNA here is from genome assembly GCA_013398225.1 of Steatornis caripensis. Classification (NCBI taxonomy): domain Eukaryota; kingdom Metazoa; phylum Chordata; class Aves; order Caprimulgiformes; family Steatornithidae; genus Steatornis; species Steatornis caripensis. The sequence goes on from VZSC01004055.1 coordinate 451,327, forward strand.
CGCTTGTGCACTGGCTCTCCCAGCGCATGCAGCCTGGGAGTTAATTAAGCTTCAGAGCACCCTTCTGAGGTTGCCTTGGGAAGCTGGAGATGGCGACCGGGGAGGGTCACAGCCGTATCCTTGTCTGGCATAAAGCAGGGGTGGTGGCCGTGGCTCGGAGTGTCCAAGCCTTCTCGAGTACACACCTGTGAGTTTGCATTTTGGGGTGATGAACTGTCCTCTCCCACTTCCTCGTTTCCTCACGCCTGCAGTTTCACCCACTGGGGTCGTGGACATATTTGGGGACCCCCAGAAATCCATATGGACTACTGCCTTGAGGTGCACAGGACCTCAGAGAGGGATGCTGAAAGCTGGTTTAGACCTCCATTACCCCGTACAATTTCCCTGCCTCTACCTGCCATCGCTGGCCAACCCCTGCCCCCAGCCCTGCTCTGCCCCTGGCTGCCTGCACCAGGGCTGGGGGAGGCAGTGGGGCGAAGCAGGGATGAGGGGCACGGCTGGCTGGCGTTGGGAGCAGATGGCAGGAAGGGTGACATCAGTGGTGCGATTGTCCGGCCCCATTATTCCTCCTGACGGGCCTCCCGCCCTCCTCCTGTTTCCTGCTCCAGGCTGGCCAGGGCTGCCGAGACAAAGGCAGCCGGCAGCAAAGTGGGGCTGCCCGGGCACGGAAAGGGCAGCCCTGAGCCCCCACCTCATCCCGCTCCCCCTCGCCTGCCCGGTGCAAAGAGAGCTTGGCCTGCGCATCCCGGCTCGGCCATGCCCTGGGCAGCAATTGCCTTTTGGGGAAGGGTGCCGGGGCTGACCCAGAGCAAAGCTTTTGGGCAAGCACGCCTGGCTCTCCCCTCCGCTCCTCTCACGTGTGCACAGGCCGGGGGATGAGGGCATTTGTCTAATTTGGTTTTCCCAGTGCTCGCACCCCCCTTTTCCCCCTTTTCCATACTGCTGTTAAGGAATGGTGCCGTCCACAGTGCTCCTGGATGCTGCAGTTCGGAGCAATGCTGTGGGATAACAGCAGTTCCTGGCTGTTTTGGTGCAAGGAAAGGAAATAACCATTTGGGAGGAAAAAAGAAATGGGGAAAATAAAAACCCCTTTGTTTTTTCAATGAAGTATGTCTACGATCATGGGCATAGCTGAGCCACTGCTGCCTGAGCCCCGCTGTGCACTACATCCCACCAGGCACTTGCACCTTCCCGTCGTGCCCGGCTGGGAAACCGCAGCAGCAATTCATTTCCCAAGTAGCAGGAGTCTCCCTCTGCACAAAAATGGTACCAGTGTACTGCTCTGGGTTTGGTTTTGAACCCTTCTCCCAATACTAACAGTAACAGATTCTCCCAATAATAAATTCCGATAACAACTGGAATAATTCAGCTCCTTAGTGCAGTTTCAGGGGCAGAGGTTATGGGAAATTCCTGCTTGGGGTTTTTACTGGCATTTCTTGAGGGAAATGTTGAAAATTTCACTTCTTCAAGATCCCCCTGGAAAGTCTTTCCACCTCTTGACCTCTTCTCGCTTCCTGAAATGTAGCTGTCTCTGGAGCAGCTATAGCCGCTGTTTGAGGCATGACAAGGGTCTCTTCGGACGATGGGAATGTTTATTTATTCGTGTTAGGAGCATGGATCTGCAAGCAGCTGTTTTGCTTGAGGGAAAGCCGGGGCTTAGTTTTGAGCCATGTGTCCGGCTGCTCTTGATGTTAATGGAAGCCCTGGTATTTCAGTGGGGTGATTCACTGTGTTTTGAAACAATATGTGACTGAGATGTCCGTAGTAATTGGGATAATAAGAATAGCTTGCTCTTATCTTAGGCCAGATCACCTGTAGAGCATCCTCATCCCTGCTTGGAAGGCAGGGAGAGGCGGAGCAGGGACCCTGACTGCGTTGAACCACCCAAAGTGGTTCCAATGTGCATGAGGGAGTTACCTCCAGCCAGAGCTGAGGAGGGTTGATGGGGAGCACTGGGCTTGGTGTGAAGGCGATGGATGGTCTCAGCTGGGGTTTGGTTGGAGCTGCTGGCTGGGTGGTCCCTGCTCTGGGCTGGCCATCCCGCTCAGCTGAGATGGTGGCAGTGAGGAGGTTTGTCCCTGGGCAGGGAAGCGCTGAGGTGGGCCAGCATCTTTTCAAAGGCATGCACGGGTTTGCAGGCCCCACTCAACATCTCCTTGGGGCCAAAAGACTTGCTGTGCCTTGGCCCTGCTGTCCCTTCCTGGCTGGATTTGGAGACCCTTTCTGGAGGGTGGTGCCTGGGGGTTTGGTTACTTCAGCAGTCTTGGGCTGACGGGCAACCCCAACGGGAGAGCTTCCACCATGGAGGTGCTGTTGTGAGCTGTGCCCCTGCCCAAGGCAGGAATCTGGCCCTGAACATCTCTTCAGCTTTACCCTCCTCCTCTGGCCCAGTTAACTTTGAACCCCCGTATGTTTAAGGCGAGAGATGGAGCTGAGCCTTCCCCTGTGTATCAGGAGTGTGTGAGGTTAATGGAGAGCCAGTGACCTGATTAAACATCTCCCTCTCACTTCCCTTTGTGGCAGGGAGCTGGGCTGCCGGTGTGGGCTCCTTGTGTGCTCCACAAGGGCTCCTCTGGACCATCCTGCAGGCATCCTTGCCCCAGCAAGTGCGGTATTTATTTTCTGCGGCAGGGCCATGCGAGGCCACTGTTTGTTTGGCATTTACATTGAGTGAAACCTTATAACTTTAATAAGATGTAAACCGTGTGGCACATCTCTGCCGTCGCTCAGCAACCCTGCAGTAATGGCCCAAACAAAGCCTCCCCGTGTGGAGGGAACACTAAATCCTATTGTGGGATAATTCTGCTCCACGAGAGCTGGTATCTCCCGTGCAGCCGCCGAGCTGGGACCGCGCAGCCGGGATGAGCCCCTGCACCTCCTTCAGTCCTTTTTCAGTGTCTTATTTTAAATTTCCCGTGTCCTCTTCTCTTCCCTTTCATCCTGCCACTGCCTTTTCATCCCTCCCATCATCCCGCTGATGCGTGCGGCCAGTTTTGCTCTCCAGTGCCCTGTGCCAGGCTGCGGACAGGCAACTCCTCTGAGCTCCCCGCTTCCTATTGCAGAGTCGCACACGGTGTGCCCGGTCGGGGATTTCTGCTGGTGCGAGGCCATCCTTCTGCTGCAGCGAGGAGACGTGATGAGCTCAGCTAAATCGCTGCACCCTGCGGTTTTATTTGGATGGCGCTCACGTTGCCGAGCAGGGAAGCACCTGCAGCAGGGTGTGAAAGCAGCATTAGTATCAACAGCGACCCTGAGTGAATTTGCTCTGGTGGTAAGATAAGGCATGGCAGTGAGACAGCGAAAGGAGGAGGGTGTCCGTCATCGGTTCCCAGTTCAAGTGGTCTCCTAAAGGGATTTCACAGAGGGACAGGCAGAGGGTGAGTGATGGGCAACTCCAACACAAGCTGGAGAGGAGAGTGACTTGGGGCGCAGACCCTCGCTTCCTGCCCGCTGCTGCCTCCTCCTCCTCCCGCAGTGTGATGGATGTGCCTTACCCCGCCAGCTGGGAGGGCAGGTGCTTGCAAGGCAGGCGTATGCCATCCATCAGGCTATTCAGTGAATGCGCTGAGCCGTGCCTTTGCGAGGATTTTTATCTTTTTTTTATGCCCAGACCTTCAGGTAGACATAGGAATGGCTGGTTGCATCTCGAGTGCTCTCCCTGCGACCCAGGCTTGGGGGGACTCCTGCCTGCAGACAGCCGCCTGCCTGCGGGGTACACCACCATCTCACCTGCCCTGGAGACCCTGCGGCAGCAGCAGGGCTGGGTGCTGTTTGCGGCTTGTAAAGTCACAGGAGAGCAGCCCAGGAGCTGCTTTCTCTCTACCCCAGCACATCTCTGCAGTGTGCAAGCCCCACCATGCATTACAATCGGAAGAGTGAGCATCCCTCTGAACAGCCACTGAGCTAAAGAAGAGATTTTCCCTCTCCTTCAGCCCTCGGGGGTGATCGGCAGGTTTGCATTGAGCTTCCTGGGGATAGTGCCTACAGAGGTGTTACTGTGCTGGACACAGCATCTCCAGGCTGAGCCCTGAAGAGCTGTCACCCCAGCCCTGCTCACTCCGGCCGCAGCACAAGGGCTGTGCTGGGAGCACCCCTGCGTGCAGAACCGCTTCCAAGTCCTGGTGATGCCAGCCAGGCTGCAGAGGATTATCTGAGGGCAAAGGCTGAGTGGGGAGGAGGTGGTGGAAGAAGTCATGGTGACCTCTGGGGTGGGGTTAAGTAATGGCAAGCTGAGGGTGGGCGATGGGGAGAAGTGGCCCTATTTTGGGTAGGATGCTCAAAAGATATCGCAGTTGGTGGGGCTGCTCCAATCTGTACTGACACCCTCGCTTGCAGCCGTGGAGCGGAGTCCCAGCCTGGCTGGACCCTTCATTCGGTGAGCAAAGCCAGCTCGTGGGGATGACGCAGAGCTGGGGTCTCCCACTTGCGCGACTGCTAAATTCAGCTTTGCTTCCCATGGTGGTGTGGGCAGCAGCATCCTCAGCACTCAGCCTATTTCTCTGACACCCAGTTTTCGCCGTTTCCCTGCAGGTGGAGGCGGAGGAGCACCAGGACGTGGTGGTCTATGACCAGAGCACGCGGGACGTGACCGGCTTGGCTGCTGACAGCTTCCTCTCCATCCTCCTGGGCAAACTGGACAGCTGCTTCCACAGTGTCTCCATCCTCACAGGTAGGGTTACCACTTCAGCTGGCACTCATCCCTTAGTCTGGAGTTACAGAGCTGTGGCCACGTGTGTCCATCAGCACCCACGTTCCCAGTCGCCGGTGATTGTGGTGGCGGAGGGCAGCCCCGCACATTGACTGAGAAGGCTCAGCCCACGCTGGCTTCGCGGGATCCTCCCTGTGCATTTGTTGCTCGCACTGTCCAGCTGCCCACTGCTGCGCCCCCCAGTCGGGGTGAATGGGAGAGTTGGGTGCGGAGGGATCACAGTGCCATGGATCCAGCCACCCAAAAGCTGCCCTTTGTTCCCTCATCGCTGCGCTGCTTTGTCCCGTTGAACGTGCCAAGGACTGGACCCGTTTCGGGAGCCCTGCTCCCTCTCACTGCTGTTAACGGGAGGGCAGGAGAAGAAATCCATGGATGTGCTGGGAAGAGGAAGGAGGGCAGGGGCAGAGGGTCATCACTAGGTGAGTCGGGGTCTGCTGGAGATGGTGATCTCCGGACACGAGCACACGGGCAAGAGGAAGCACACGCTGCCCTGTTTACAGCCACACTGCAGAGCAAAACGGGAGGCAGGCGACCAATGAACGAAACCACAGGAGAAAGAGGCAGCGAGCTACTGAAGGGAAAGTTAAAGCTGCCTTTAATTCCCCATGGCTGGGACAGCCGGGTGTCTGCGTGGCTGGCTGCCCACCTCCTGCCCCATGCAGCCCCTAGGTCCCAGCCCCATGCAGCCCCTCAGTCCCACAGAGCTCAGCCGGGCTCCTAGATAGTGCCGAAAGCACAGAGAGAGGAATCATCTTCATCCCCCAAGTTCATCCTCATCCTGTGGCAATTGGGTGCTGCTTTGGGGCTGAGGCAGAGGGTACCGACCTCTGTGTCCCCGGGGCATTGCAGGCACGGAGGGAGCAGCCGTCCTCACAAACCCAGCGGCGTGACAGACCCTGGGAAGGAAGGGGTAGTGGTGATGGGGAAGGTGGCATGAGCAAGTGGCATTCAGGGAGCCTTGCCCATGCAAGGCATGGGTAAGGGCTGTTGGATTAGAGCAGCTGCGTTGTGATGGGGACAAGAGAGCAGAGAAATAGCGGGAATAAACGCCTTGGTTCGAGGGTTTCAAAAGCAAGCAGGGACTACATGAAATCCCATTAAAGCTAATTAACCTGGGCGAGGCTGCAGGAGCTCTGTTAAGGCCAGTGCTGGAGGATGCGACCATGAGCCTCCTATGGCAGCCCCCGGCCCGCTCCAGCAGCCGTGCCTGCGGCTCCAAGGTCATCACAGCATAAACAAGGGCATGGCTAGACACGTGGTGCAGGAAAAGTAGAAGGCGGATTCGGTCGCGTCTGGAAAGGAACCTGCTTAGTCACTGGGATGGGTCAGGAAACAGCCTTCGCGGTGTGACCCCAGCATCCCCAACCTGCTGCTGCTTTCCCAGGGCTGGGCAAGGGGCAGTGCTGCGCACTGGCTGCAAATTCTCAAGTCCTGGAGCAGGGATGGGGTTGCGTGAGGGGGCCCTGAAAGCCTTGGGGCCTTCTCCTCCCTGGGAAAGCGAAGGGAGGCTTGGGGGACCTCAGTAGTACAGGTGCACCCAGCCGCATGCACGGCGTGCCCTGTGCTGGGTGAGCGCCAGCGACGTGCCGCCCCTCCGGCCATCAGCGTTGCTGCTGCTGAACCCCCCACAAGCAAACCTGCATCCTGCTCAGGCGCGTGCATCCTTCATCTTCAGGATGACTGTTTCAATCTCCCTGGGCTGCAGGAGCCCAGACCCCCAAGCAGAGGTGAGGCTGTGCTGGGCACCAGGCGACGCTTAACCCTCTCTAATTAAAAGTGCTGCAGGGCCACAGTCTGATGGGGACCGCAGGCTGCCAGTGGGTGGAAAAAACAGGAACCAAAATGTAGAACACTGGGTCATGGCGGCTGCGTTTTACATGGAACTCGTGACTGGAAGCGGCTGCAGAGAGCATCTGGGGGAGGCTGGGCACGCTTGCCGACACACATGGCTTCCTCCTGCCTGCAGTGTGGGCAGCAGCCGGGTTGTTTTAGTGGCAGCTCTTGGGAGGTCTGAGAGGGGATGTGCAGGCTGGGCTTCATTCTGACCCCTCACCCTGGTGGGGTTTAACGCCTCAGTCTGTCTGCTCTGGGCTCAGGCACCTCATCCTGCCCCAACCCATCCCGTCTCCCAGAAGAGGTGCCTGGGTCTTCCCTTGAGGTGGCTTGTGACCCCAACATGGACTTGGGCTGCCAAGGGCTGCCGAAATCTCAGGGTCCTGCCCTGAAATCTGAGCCTGTCCCTAAGTGGATGCCAGCCCCCTAGGGAACCGCATCCTGAGAGTCCCCAAACCCGTGTGCCAGCCCTACGCAGCCCCAAAACCTCCCAAGCCCCTCCATGCTCCCAGCTCTCCTCAGCTCCAGCAGGTTTCTCTAGGGCTGGCGCACATCCATGCCTCGGTGTCTCCATCTCCTTCAAATGCCGTGCTTGGCCGTTGTTGCTCGCCTCCAACCCATCGTCCTTCAGCCCCTCGAAGCGGCTGGTGGAGGCTGATGGGTGAGGACAGCGGAGCTGGGGGTGGCAGGAGTGGCAGTGGGGACGCCTCAAGGGTTAACAACCCAGAAGCAGTGATTCCAGTGGGGCTGGGAAGGAGGAATCTGAGTCAATTATTCCCAGTCTTGGAAATCATCGGCTTCTCTTCTTTTTTCCCTTTTTTTTTTTTTAAATTGTGTAAGTATAAATAGTGCTGCTTGCTGCCCTCCATCCGTGGGAGCAAAAAGCCTGTTGATTTATATGGTTTTCCTGACATCACATGAAGTGGTGGAAAACTGAATGGAGCCAACATTTTTCCTGCATTACGTAATGCCCCCTCCCTCCCTCCCGGCCCAGCTCTGCTATTCCTGCAGGAGCCTGACTGTTCTTTAACCTTTGTTTACTTCAGCACAAACCCTTGCTTTTTTGCTTTTTTTGCTTTTTGAGGGCTATTTTTGCTCTTTTTATTTTGCTTTTCTTTTTTTTTTTCACTTTGCTTTCCCCCCGCCGCCCCTTCTTCTTCCCCTTTTCAAAGTCCCACTTGGTTTTATTAACAGCCATTATCTGTTTATGAAGCAGCGGCAGCAGTCTGGCTCCATCGCTCCCTGATGGCTCCCGCGTGCCAGCTCTTGTATTGGAGCCCAGCCAGAGCCATAGTGTGGTGCTGAGCTGCTGGGTGCTGAGCTTCACCATCTCCTCTCCATTTGTCCAGCTGCAGCGGAGGGCGGGGAGATCTTCCTTTGCTCCCATTCCGTGACAAAAAGCGACAGATGAGGGTTTGGGATCCTCATCCGGATGATGCTCAGGCACCCACCATGTCCCTGCTCTTGGTCCTTGGGCCACGCACTGGGCTCCGCTCTCCTGCAACTGCAGCCACGTGACAGCTGGAGATGAAACCAGGGTGGCACCGTGGGCAGCAGAGGTGGCCTCCGCAGCCCGGATCACTGGAGTTGAGACCCCCTGCCTCGCGCAGGAGAGGCTCTTCTCATTGCGGTTTCGCATGCCGGGGGAGCTTTATCGTTGCGATATCAAGCTCCGACCTGAAACAGGCCCCTCGCTTGCTTTCTGAACTCAAGTCATGAGCTTTTCATCTGGCTCAAGAGC
>VZSC01004055.1:459973-499392 GCA_013398225.1 Steatornis caripensis
TCAATCCTTTTTGTACCAATTCTTCAAGGAATGTTTAAATTTTCCAGTGCTGTTCTTTCTAAATTTGGAGCGTCTGTTTACTCCCAGGATTCGGAAAGAATGTAACAATATCATCAGCAAGAAATCCCTCCCAGCCCTCTGCTTGCCATCCTCCTCCTCAGCGAGCGGGCTGGCCTTGGCAGCGCTGGCCGTGACCCAGGTCCTCTCCAGCCCAGCAGTCCTGCAACCGGGCAGCGCAGCTGGCGAGAGTTGTAACTGCGTGACGGTGGTGATCCGGGGCTTGAGATCTGGGGGATTTTGAGGGAATCTACCCCAGGCAGGTGACTTCAGAGGGGACAAAATGAAGTAGTGAAAAAGGAAAGGGAATTTCCATTGCAGGAGCTGACTTGAGCTGCTCAGACAGGAGTGGATTCAGCACTGGCTGGAATGATTTTAGAAACAAGGACTCAGGACAGATGACTTTAATTTTAAAAAGGCACTTTTTTCTTCTTTTCTTTTTTTTTTTCCTGCATAGGGACAGTCCTAAAAGGAGGTTAAAACATCAGGGCAGCTGAATGTGACTTTGCACATCCTTGGCTGAAAATGCTGCGATGCGTTTGCATGTGGTGTTGGTGTGGAGCCACAGGCCAGCATCGCATCTCCCTTGCTGCCTGCTCCACTCGAAACACGTCAGGCTGGGGCTGTTTTAGAGGAAAAGAGAAGATGAATGAAAAAAGCTGAGCCAGGCAGGTGCAAGAACAGCGCATAGGCAGGGCATAGCAGAGGGGGCTTGCTTTGAGACAGAGTCCGAGGAGCGGGAGGCGGTGTGTGCATCCGGAAGGCAGCAAAAATACAAATGAATCTGCAAGACTAGGCTGACGCTGAAGCTAAAACCTTAGAATCAGGATCGAGGCGTCTTGAGAAACCTAATGTAAGAAAAAAATAATCTAAAACCTAAGAAAGGAAATACCCCTGGTACCCATACTTTGGCCATCAGTCAGAAGCTGTGTGATGGAGTGGGGAAGCAGGACCCCACTGCGGCTGGTTGGCTGATGGTCACCTTCGTCACCCACTCTGGACAGCATCACGATTTCATCTGATGACTTGGGTATGTGAGTGTGTCTCCTAGGGGCACAGTGTGTGCAGGATGCACAGCTGGTGGGCTTTGGCCTCTGACTCCAGCCGAGCCTCTGCTCTGTACCCGGCCCTGAGGATGCACGCGTAGGTCGAGCGTTAGGGCTATTTCAGGTACCCACAGGCTGCAAGGTCTAAGAGCACCTGTGGACCTACTGCTGTGAATCCATCAGATGCAGCCACAAGTTTTTCTCTGAACCTCCCCAAGCACCTCTACCTGCCCATGGACATCTCCATGCCATAGCATACCGTGATGAACCAAAAGAAGCAGATCGTCGGCTGGCAGGAGTTTGGGTGTGAATAAGGAGGGTGCAGGGGTGGGATGAGACAGGAAAGAGTGCTCACGTGGGAGACTCAGTCTCTTGCTTCTCTCAGATTTGGGAGTTTTGAAGAACCAGCTTTGCAAATAATGCGAATGGGGATTCTGGTTGTTCTTCATCTACAAATTGCCTGTGTGGTGCTTGGGAGCGGAAGAAGGGTAAGAAGTGCCGTGCAGGGGGTTACACCCAGCTTTTCATAGGCCGTTGGTGGGGGGCTGCAGCGGGATCACCTGTGGTGGTTCTTTTCTTTTGACTGTCCAGAGGGCTGGAGGTAGGGCGCTATTGCCAGTCTAACGGGAGAGGCGCTTTTTAAAAAAATGTAGCATTGGCTTTAGTCACTTGAAGCTGGGCTTCAAATGGTAACACCAAGGTTTGTGATTTTTACGGTCCTGGAGATTTAGGTAACTCTCCGAACCTCCCTCCCGCTTGAACGAAACATCCCTGAGTCTGTCACACCGGAGGAGTCGCTTTCTTTCCTGCAGCGCAGCCATCTGGGACTGCTTTGGCCAGGGCAGGACCCTGTTTTCTCACCCTCCAGCCCCATCCAGTGGGTGCTGGCATCCAACTCCGGGGCACCCAGCCGGNAGCTTTTCGTAGGCCGTTGGTGGGGGGCTGCAGCGGGATCACCTGTGGTGGTTCTTTTCTTTTGACTGTCCAGAGGGCTGGAGGTAGGGCGCTATTGCCAGTCTAACGGGAGAGGCGCTTTTTAAAAAAATGTAGCATTGGCTTTAGTCACTTGAAGCTGGGCTTCAAATGGTAACACCAAGGTTTGTGATTTTTACGGTCCTGGAGATTTAGGTAACTCTCCGAACCTCCCTCCCGCTTGAACGAAACATCCCTGAGTCTGTCACACCGGAGGAGTCGCTTTCTTTCCTGCAGCGCAGCCATCTGGGACTGCTTTGGCCAGGGCAGGACCCTGTTTTCTCACCCTCCAGCCCCATCCAGTGGGTGCTGGCATCCAACTCCGGGGCACCCAGCCGGGCGGTGGCCCTAGGGACTGCTCCCAGTCTCTGCAGCCCAAGGCGCAGGAGTGGGGTGAGGTACCCCCTTCCCACCCTCTGCCATGATTGGGAGATGCCTGGGAGGGTGTCAGCCCCAGCTGGACCGGCGACTGCATCCCTGGGAGGGGTTAAGGCAGGTCACGTATGTGCGGGCTGATTGTATTCCAGACCTATGTTCTAAACCTCCCTGTTTAGCAACGCTGTCGTCAGACAACTTGTTTTCCCGATTCTATAATTACCCCGAGGAGCTTCCCCTCCCCCTCCGGCCACGTTTTTAGCCATTGGACCCAGAGAAGGCGAGCAAAAGGGCCAGAGGCACGGAGGGGCAGAGGAGAAGGGGCTTACGGAAGAGCAGCCCTCTGGTTGCCAAGACTTACAAAACTGCCGTGTAATTTCGTTCCTCGTTTCTGGAAAGCCGATGGGAGGAGGGCGACTTCCCAGTAAGAGATCCCAAATGTCAGGAGCCGCTGCCCAGTTATGATTTCCTTCCTTTTGAGAAACCTGCCTCATCTCTTTTGCCTCCCCCTTTCCCCAGCCCATGCCGCACGCTTGCGAAAGATTGGCACTGACAATTATTATATGGTCCCGGTGCTGGGTGGAGGGAGGAACCGCTGCGCGCCTGGGCTTGTGCCAGGCTATAGGTGCTGTCGCGATGGGTATGCAGGAGCCCAACAGGGGCTTTCCATTCCCTGCTCTTGCAGGCAGGTCGCACGAGTGTCCCTGACCCGTTGCAGCAGTTGTTTTGCTGGTGAGCGCTGTGGCGATGAGACCGAAGCAGGGCCGGCAAGGCTGGGCATCACTCCCTGGGCGATGCACCTCTGTTTCCTAAATAGGGGCTGGAGGCAGGATGGGTGACAGCCTGGCCAGGACGAGCGCCTGGGAACGGGGCCAAGGGGCAGCGGGAGATACATGGGATGGGTCTCTGTGCTATGGGTGTTGCCTTCCATCCCTCTACCTGCCAGCGTCCCACTGCCCCAGCAGCAGCTCCCAGCTCCTACCCTGGTCCTGACAAAGAGGTGAAGAAGGTGGGGAGGAGGATGCTGCCTGGGGAACAGTGGCTGCGGGTAGCATCTCCGTGTGGCTGGACCTCACGCTGATGGAGGAAGGGGGTCACTCGCTTGTCTTTTGCTCAGGCTCAGAGGGACACAGGACACCGGTGAGCCTCCTGCAGCAGAGGCTGCTTGGTAGTGTTGTGCCCAGCTCCCTAGCTGCAACCCCGAGATGAAAATTAGTTCCTGAAGCAACCTGCCAGTACCAAAATAATTTGTGCTGAGGGCTCTCGCAAGCCTGAGGGAGTCAGACAGCAGTGAGGGAACGCAAATTCATGTTTGGGGACCTGTACTGGTTGATGATCACACCCCCTAATTCACCACATGCTTTCTGCAGCATCCCCCTTGGCCAGGACAGAGCGGCCAGCCGGCAGCGGTCCCTGCACAACCCGTTGATGGTTTCCACCCCAGCGGAGCCCCAAGCACAGCCAATGGAGTGAGCTGCGGTTGAATCGCCTACGAGCACGGCATCTCCATTGCTGGGAGCCGTTGGCGCTGGGCACCAGCATCATGCACCATGTCTTAGGGACAGAGGTGGCAGATGTGGGGGGCCACGGACCCCTGGGGAGCTGCTGGGGGAGCCACTTGCTGAGCATGGCTCTTGGGGGGAGGCTGCTCCTCTCTCTCCCAGCCTAGTTGGAGCACGCTTTGAATTTTATCCAACCTCTGCCCCACATCTGATAATAATCAAACCATATTTGTTACAACAACAAGGCTCATTAGGAGGCTGGCTCCGCTCGGGGTGGCGGGGGAGGGGAGAGCACTTAGTTAATGCGGGTGACCTCATCTCATGTGATGTCATTCAAAGGAAAAACACTGAAGTCACTCACATATGGCTCAGCCTGGGTTTTTTCAGCCTGTAAAGCTTCAGATTTTCAAAGGCACAATACACACTCCCCCCGTTGCTCCTGCCCTTGCTATAATCTTGAATGATTTTCTGGAGGCCTGGGCTCAGACCAATAAACTTGCAAGGAGCTGTGTGGAGACGTATTAAGGAGTCCTGCGGGTGGGAAGCAAGTGAACAAGGAATTCTCTCCCCCAGGACAAGGTAGAAAACGCATCGCCCCCCAACCTGCTTCAGAAGCCGCTGCTGAGGGATAGACCCCAGCGGACTGGGAGAGCCCATTCCTACACACCTGCTCTTGCTGGACTTTTGCACGTGAGAAGGCTTTGGCGGAGGGTGCATCTTGTTCAGAGCCTGGTCCTTCTCCATGAAGACTGAGCAGATCTAACTCCATCTGACGTGGCTGTGTGCAGGTGCGAGCAGCCCAGCGCCAGCCCCTTTCCCCACCAGCTGCTGGGGCCTGTTTGCCTCCAGCTGTTTGAAACTGCTCCAGGATGAGCATCGCTCCTGGGTGATGCTCTCAGTAGAGACATCAAGAGGAAAGATGAGCTGGTGGTTGGGAACCTGCTGTCTGGTCTCCAGCTCTGCCCTGCAGCGAAGAACCCCGGAGAAGTTATTTAATCTCTTTGTGCCTCAGTTTCCCCATTGGGAAACAGAGATCATGGCATTGCCCTTCCTGGCACTGGGGTTCAGAGTTAAACATCCCCCAGGGGGTGCACGTTGGTCCTGGCAGGAGCAGCAGTGGGGAGGGGGCAAGATGGGGCACAGCCATGGGGCAGCAGTTACCAGCAAGGGGAGGGGGTGGGGAGCAGGAACTGAGAGCGGTGCCGCATCCCCCCCTTCCCGAGGAAGCTGAAATGAGGTTGTGGGCATTAGCATCCTCCCTCCGAGTCTCTGTCCCCAAATTAACTCCACGGGGCCAAATCTGGTGTGGTGCCGCGGTCGATCTCCTGCCGCGGTCGCTCGCTGTGGGGGGCTTTAGGCGGGTGAGAAAATCATGCTTGCGCCTTTAAGCAGCGAGCGAAGCATGTGTCAGGCCCGGCGTTCTCCTGCGTGTCTGTGTGCTGAGTAAGGAATGCGGTCGCATGCCTGACCCGTTAGCTATGAGCGCGCTATGAGCGCGGCGGTGGACGGATGGATGGATGGATGGATGGATCAGCAGGGCTGTTGCTCATGGGCTGAGCTCATTCAGGCTGGAGCGGGAGCCGCACACGCAGGGAGCGAGAGGCGAGGAGGAGGGCGGCCGGGGACAGGGGACTACGCCGGGTCCCCCTACGCCGCTTGATTTTTTTTATGCTTTTTATGTTTTCAGCCTGAAGGCTGGAGCCGCGGGAGGCTGGCGGTGCTCTGCCGCGGGAGGGGTTTTCAGGGTTTTTTAGTATTTTGTTTGCCCGCCAGCTGTTGTTTTGCTAAGGCAAGAGGTGCCGCCGCGAGCTGCAGCCCAGCTGCCTGGATGCCCGTGGATGTAATGATTGCTCCCGCGGAGGACCAGTTCTGGACAGACATGCGCGAGGGGCAGATGAAGCTGAAAATAAGGGTGCGGAGGATGAAGGAGAGCAGGGATGTGAGAGGTTTGTCTGCCAGCTGGCTCCTTTCCTTCCGATGGGGACGGAGGGGGAAGAGGGGGCTGCTCAGAGCCCTGCTTTGCCTGGGGGACGGTGATCGCCTTTGCCGAGCGGCCAACGGGGAGCAGAGCACGATGGCTGGCGATACAAAGAGCACAGGCAGCTGGTGAGCGGGGAGTTGGAGGTGAGCGGAGAGTGTGCGGAAGGGGAGCAATCACCAGTTCCCAGCCACGGGCAATGTGTGGAGGCAGCTGGGCAGGAAAGGCACTGCATGGAGGGGGCAGCTGCTTCAGGCAGGAGAGGGGCTGCCTGCAGCGGGCAGGGGCATCTGCAGCAGTCCGGGGGCATCTGCAGCGGTCCCGGGGCATCTGAAGCGGTCCCAGCGTTAGGCAGCTGGTGTGGGGTCCAGTGAGGCTGCCTGGCCAGGCAGGGACCACTCCGGGGGCCCCTGAACCTTTCTCCATCCAAGCAAGCTTGGCGAGGGCGCAGATGGAGCGGAGGATGAGGAGGAGGGAAGGAGGAAGGCTGCGAGAGCCAGGGCAGGCTCTGCCTCCAGCGTCTCTGCTCTCTCAGGAGGGGTCACTGAGGTGGCGGGCGCCTGTGCCCCAGACAAAGGGGAGTCCGCGGCGGGGAAAGGGCGAGCGAGGGCGGCAAGGTGTGCAAGGAGCAGTCGGCTGAGAGAGCGCTGCGCTGCTGCCCGCGCCCAGGCGGCTGCCCGACGGAGCCATTTCGCTTCGCGAGTGCGGTTGCTGCCTGCCCGTCTTTGGGGGGGATTTCTTTCAGAAAGGGGGGCTGCAGTGTTTCTGCTCCCCAGTGCCAGGGTGAAGGGCGAGTGGAGGAAGGGAACATTAACTGGAGCAGCTTAAAAATATGCCGAGCCTGGAATGACCTAGATTACTGAAGGGTTGAATCAAGAAACTTCCCCTGCATCACCACTTAAAATGGGAGCCTGCTAAAAGTGCTTGACAGGTTTTTGTGGCATGAAGCACATAACCCAGTGATGGTGTCATTAGTAATAAGTCACTCCTGGAAATGACACATTCTCCTTTACTTAGAACAAGTAAGGCTGGTCCAAAGCAGGCACAGTCACCAGAGGAAAATCAAGCCCAGCAGCTTGGGGACCATGTCTGTGGTGTGGGCGGAGGGCTTCCTTTCTGCTGCTTTTTGTTTTTTTTAAGGATGTTTTCTGCTCGTTTGGGAGAACAGGAGAGGGGTCTGGGACCAGCCTGTGAGGCTCGGGGTGCTGGCGTGGGCTGGGAGGCAGCGGAGTGGTGTAGCAGCAGACAGGCAGAGGCTGTTTGAGGTGACCGCTGGGGAAACAGGGAATTCACATGAATCCATAATAGGGCTGATTCACCAGCTTTCTCATCCCCACTGCTTGGGGGAAAAAAAGAGTCAGCAGTGGGGTGATGAAATTTGGTGCCGAGTGACTGGAGGGTGAAACGCGGGCTGGGGGAGAGCACAGGGGCTGAGCAGGGGGCCGCAGCGGGGACAGGGGACTGCGCGAGCACCGGACATCTCTCTCCAAAGCGCTGAGATGGGTGGAAGTAAAAGAGCGTCAGCCGGGAGAGGGTGAGTTGGCCAGGCTGCGGAGCACCGGGATTTCACCCAGGTGGGTGGGAAGCTAGTGGGCTGCCGGCATCGGGGATCTCTGGCACAGCTGGGGGAAGCAAAGGGAGCTGCAGCGCCGAGAGGGGAACAGCAAGGATGGAAAAGGGGGAAAACTCAGAAACATCCCAGGCAGCAAGGAAGCGCTGACAAAGCCCTGTAGCTTCCCAGCGCACAATGAGTAAGGATGGCAGTCAGCAGTGTTTCATCACGCCGCCCGGCTTAGCTGCCGGCACCAACAGGTTCCCACCCAGCACGAGAGCCAGGGAGACAGTGTTTTGCAAAGAGGGGTTTTCCCACCGGCTCTGGGGGTTGATGTGTGGTGTGCCTGGCCCTTCTGCTTTCCTGCCTTCGATTCAACGTGCCGCAGAGATGCCCAGCTGAACGCTTGGGCTCACTGCCCTGCCAAGGCTGAGCACAATGCAGGCAAGGGCTGGGATTTTACAGGTCCCCCTGGCTCTCATCATCCCCTGCCATGCCTCAGTTCGGCAAGGTAGTTTAACACTTGGGGACGGATGTGTCGGGGCACTGGGAGCACTCTGTCCCCAGGAGTTGGGGATGATGGGGAGGGGGCATCCAGGCATCATCCTGGCCACCGAGCCAGCACGGCAGTGGGGGAACCATGCTGGCATGGTGGCTGCTCCAGCAGCAGCCGAGGCACATGCTCACTCGCATGCCCCGCTGCCCCTTGCCACGTGCCGGCCTGGCAGCGGCTCTCACCCACTGCAGGCATTTTAATGAGAGCTGGGCAGAGCCTGGCCTCTCTCAGCCCCCTCGGCTGCTGGGAGCTTTAGGGGAACAGAGGGTCTCCAGCATGAACACAGGCACAAAACTCACCGGTGGGGTCACAGGCTGCCACAAAAGCTCCAGCCCCTGCATGGGGAACTGGTCTGTGAGCAGGGCTGGCTGCTGCTCTTTAACACTTGTTACAGGAGCAGTGAGGGTGGTCTATAAACCACCTCTTCCATACCCCTCTAGGTCTCCTGCCTGCTCCTGGTGTGAGAGCTGGGAGTTAGGAGGTAGGACACGATTGCATCCTGCTGGCCCAGGGAGGGTTTGCAAGTCCGGCTGTGCCTGTTCCCCTCAGCCTTGCTGCCAGACTGGTGGCACAGCAGGGTGACATGTCAGCTCTTCTTCCCTGTTTCCTGCTGGGGGGCTTTGGGCTGGATGCGCTCCACCGTGCACGTGGGAGGTGGGCGAACAGGACGTGTCCCTGCTGCTCGGTGTCTCTGAGGTGGCATTTAGGAGACTCATGGGGCTAGGGGTGTTCAAGAAGCGCGTGGCTCTCCCAAAGAGCGGTTTTGGGGTGAGGCAGGTGCCCTGGGCAGCCCTTTTGTGGCTTCTTGTAGTCAGTGGGGCGCAGCATCGAGGTCAGAGCTGTTGGGTTTTTTCAAGGGACTTTGAAGGAGGTGAGTCCATGGGGCCGGAGATAAATGGGCAGTCTGCAGAGCAAGATGTGAGAGGGTTTTCAAGCCCTGTCATTTCCCTGTCTCCACTTTACGCCTCCAGGCTAGGGAGATGGCCTCAGTGCAGGGAGGGATGCAGGGAGCAGCAGGGAGCTGGGACAGCCCTGCTTAATGTGCCCCACACCTCCCTTTTATCCCCAGCAGCATCTCCGCTAAGGTCCTGTGCAGCTCAACAGATTGTAGATCCACAAAGCTGGGGCTTACCACCAGGAAGAAAACAGTGCCATACCATGTCCCTGTCCCTAGCCAGGACTTTGTCACCTTCCGTGTCACCCTCCCTGCGCCACCACTGCCGCACAGCCTTGGCAGAGAGGGGAGCAGGGCAACTCGCAGGTGATGGGGGATGCCTGAGATGTTGGTGTCCTAGCCATGAGCTGGACATCCCCAGAGACCACCTGAAGGTGACAGCCAAGGCAGCGGAGGGGTCCCCAGGTGCAGCAGAGTCCCAGGTCAACAGTCCGACACTTCTCTCCTTCCACCTTCCGATCTTCCATGCCCCTCAGCCCGGTGCCAGCACTGGGGCTCTTTGTTCATTCTGGTTATAGCCATCTCATGGTCTTACGCAGCTGCTGGTGCAAAGAGAGGCTGACAAAGGGGCTCCTCGCTGTGCAGTTTGCTGCTCAAGGGGAAAAGTCACAGGGCTCCGCAACGGTTGCAGCCGTGCTGGTACCGCAGGGGCTTATTCAAAGATGCTATTGGCATCTCCCGGCCCCGGGGCTCAAGAAGGATTCCCGGGCTGGCCGCCTTCCCTCTGCGGCGTCTGTTCTTCTCACAAATCCAGTTTCACTGGGAGCTTGTCATAGATGTTCAGCTGGAAAACGTGCAGAGGCGGGGGGCCTGGCAAAGATGAGGGTTGGAAAGGAGTTGTGGAGTTTTTTCCCCCTCCTCTGTTTGCCCCCAGAGTAGGGCTGGGGCCTGGCCAAGAGGGGTCTCAGAGCCAGAGGTGGAAGGGAGGGCTAGTGCCTCATGAGCGAAGCCCGGGATGGGGGAAGAAATGAGGTTTCAGTTGTTGCACTCTTCTGGCACTAAGTTGCTGGAACACCCTGTGCCTCGGTTTCCCTCTTTCTTCTGGGGAGGTGACAGTAACTCACCTCCCTCCTGAAAGCTGCGTTTATCTTCAGGCCAACCTTGAGCTGGACGTCGCTAAGAGTTTTTATGTGTCTGGGGGCATTGCTGAGTGAACGTCCCACAGCTGAGGGGTGATTTTCACCCCCTAGCCCTCCCAGAGAACTGCCTGACACTGGTTCTCGGGTCCTCCTTCCTCTGTCTTCAGCAGGAGCAGTGAAGTGTCCCTGCTTCTGACCTGGTTCCCTGTGCTCAAGCATCCCCCACTCTCCCCCTGGGCCCCACCTCTGCCTCAGGTGATTGCAGGAGGCAGGAAGACACTGAATTTTCCAGGCAATGGTTTTGAGAGCCCTCAGGAGCGCTGGAGCTGTGAGCTGTCTGCGCAGGGACCAGCTCTTCCCCAGCAAGCCCTCGCCAGGCTCAAGGGGAACATCAAGAAGAAACCAGAAACCCCCACGTGCCGAGAGAAACAGTGCTCCCGGCACCAGCAATAAAAGAGGAAAGACTGGCAAGACCCAGCGCTGCCCTGGCTCCTCACACTGTGGGGCTCTGCCACTCTCTCCCAGCAAAAGCTGGAATCCATGGCCCAGAGTACGGAGAGGGGAAAGCCCAGGTATCGGTTGGAGCCCAGCCAGGGACATTCACTGCCTTTGGGGTTGTTTTGAAGAGCCGCTTTGCTTTCTAAAAATGCAAGGCATGCTAGAGCAGCCAGCGCGGGGTGGGCTGAGTGTCACTTTGGGGTGGGATGGCGTCGGGTACCCAGCCCTGTCTCTAGGGTTTCCCCCAAGCCTGGGCTGCCCTCAGCAGCTGCAAGCATGGGGGAAATAAGGACGGGTGAGACGTGAGCATGCCCGGGCTCCCAGACACAGGGTTGAGGCTTTGCTTGGGACAAGCAGGGCAAGCTGTGGGCATCGTTTCGGATGCCGGCATCCTCCAGTTGCTGGCAGCATGCCGAGGTAGGCACCGCGGGCGAGAGGGCTGCTGCTGCTCTCTGCAAACATCCCGGCCTGCTTTGCAGCCCCCTCTGCTCTGCCTGCGCTTCCCCAGGCAGGGCTGGCAGAGGATCTGCTGCTGGGCAAGTGCCGGCAGAGGCAGGCAAGGGGGAGAGAGCAGCGTGCCCTGACCTGCTCTAGTTATGAGATCACCTTGCGCTCTTTTAAAGAGTGATACGAAGCTGTACGTGGCCCTGGGCAGCTCTTGACCGGTACGAGTAAGTGCGAGAGGCTGGGGACCTAGGGACCAGAACAAGCACTGATCCCCAGGGCTGCGCCTTTTTGCACCCCGCTCCCCAAAACAGTGCTGAGTTCCTTTGGAAAAATTCCCCTGTTTTGCACGAGTCCAGGGGTCAAAGCTGTGCCTCACTGGACCTTGAGTGCTGCAGGCTTCCCCGGGGGCGGCTGAAGGAGACCCTTCTCACAGGGTTTCTACTCGAGCATCCCCCGGGCCTCAGCGGCGTGTGTCCATGTGCGAGGCGAAGCAGAGAGGTTGCACGTGTCCACGCAGGGCTCTGGCCGGTGAGTTACACTCCTTGGCAATGGGGATACAGCACTGCGATGAGCAGTAACTAGAGCTGCGTTGCACCTGTGCTGGGCCTCCTGCTTTCGCTCTGATTTAATGTCCCAGTTGAGAAGTGATGTCATTTCAGAGGGAGCCAGAGGAAAGGAAGTGCTAGAGGAGATAAGGTGCTTTAACTCTACCCCTCCTGGCTTGGCCAGGTTTTGAAGCTGGGAACTGTGTTAGCTGCCAGCCAGGAAAACATAAGAGAGGGAGGAAAGATGTTGGCTGGAGGAGATTTTCCTCTTGGGGCAGTGGGAGCTGACACCAGCAGTTGCTGAGATGGAGGGTGATGGAGGACCTTGGGTGTTCCCAAGTGGTGCGAGCACGATTTTGTGCGCTGCTCTGGCTTCTCCTTCACCTTCACCTCCCAAACACGTGGGTGGGTTGTCTGCAGCACCAGTGATATCCCGCCAGAGCCTGCGTGCCGCACAAGCAGCCAGGGAGGTGCTCTGGGAGCGTCAGCAGAAATGCTGGCAAGGTGGTGGAGAAGGTAAATTGCGAATGTGCCAAGGCTGCCCTGCTTCTGAAGGGGAGAGAAACTGAATAGAAATGTCGCTGCCAAAGGCTCGTTAAAAGGTCTTGTTTAGCTGTGGAGATGGGCCAGGGATTCACATGGTGCTGAGTCCAGAGATTTGAACTTTCAGAAGGATCTCATGGGGGCATCCTGGTCCCTCTGACAGTCAAAGGCGGTCAAGCCCCAAAGTCTTCTCTGCCCTTTGGTTGATGTCAAGCTGCATCAGCTCGTTGACACGAGTGGGAGAACTTCAGAGACTGGTTGGGCTGATACAACCCAAGGTCCTCTCTGCTGCACCAAGCTGCCACCCAGATGTCCTCAGCTGGAGGGGAGTGAGATTGGGCCACCGCTGGCCAGACTCAGCTCTACCCCAGAGAACGGGATCAGTGAGCGAGAGCAAATCAGGATCACCAGTGGCCACATGCAACCATGCAGGACATGTGACAACACTGGAGGTTTTCCGGCTCCCCAGGCTGCCCACCATGCAGGCACGGCAATGCTTGCTGCCCTGCTCAAGTCAGTGCTCTTGCTACTTGAGCTGGGGACTGGCTTTCAGGCAGGCTCATTCACATTTAGACCGTACTTTTGACCGTGCCAGACACCATGGCCATAGCTCTGGCTGTCAGATGCCACCTCCTGCAGCCCCAGCTGGGGGTTTTCTCTCAATATCAGGCTTTAAGATGCTCAAGCTGGGTATGACTGCCCAGCAGCTTGGTGTGGTAAGTTGCGCACTGTTTGCTGTCACATTCAGTAAGGTCAGAGCGTGAAAAATGGCAATGGCCTGCAGGTACCGATGTGCCGGTCCGGTCCAATGTGGCAGAAACCATGGGCTCTGCGGGGCTGACCAGAGGGGGCATCTTTCAGAAACTGCAATGTGTAAGTGTAGCCGTTGTGGCAAGGTTTGAGTGACCTCCCCAACGCGGGGAGCTTTGCACCTTGGTGNGGTCAGAGTGTGAAAAATGGCAATGGCCTGCAGGTACCGATGTGCCGGTCCGGTCCAATGTGGCAGAAACCATGGGCTCTGCGGGGCTGACCAGAGGGGGCATCTTTCAGAAACTGCAATGTGTAAGTGTAGCCGTTGTGGCAAGGTTTGAGTGACCTCCCCAACGCGGGGAGCTTTGCACCTTGGTGGGCTTGCTTGTTGTCATCCTGCCCTGGAGGGTTTTGCTATCCAAAAGTGACCCTGGTTGTCCTCAGAGTAGCAGGCAGCCAAGAAAACCACTTTTTCTTCCTGTCGTTTGTCTGAATGAGGTTGCAAAGAGCAGGAAGGGGTGCAGGATGCCCTGCATGTGCGTTAATATCCAGCTGTGGCAAGGAAAATCAGAGCTGGGTCTCCATTCCTTTCTCCGTGTGTGTGCGGCACAGTCATCACAATGTGTCTGTGCTGGTTCACCATGGTTGGTGGCTTTTTGCTCCTCAGGGCTCTGTTCTCAGTGTTGCAAGGTTATCACCACTTTGTCCCCAGCCTGGGCCTTGGGGTGCCAGGTACTGATGGTCTCAACCTCGCTGCTACGAGCTCAGTGTCCCCATTTTCTCCACAGGAGGCTTTGCCACCTTCTCGTCCTGCTTCCCGGGGCTCTGTGAGGGGAAGCCAGCTGCCATCCTGCCGATGAGCATCTCCCAGCCATGCTTGCCTGTTGCCAACGTTGGCCCCACGCGCATCCTGCCGCATCTCTACCTGGGCTCCCAAAAAGACGTCCTAAACAAGGTACGGCCCTGTCGAGGGGACATGTCTGCCCAGTCCGATCTGGGTCCCCAGCCATGCACAGAGATGAGGGCATTAAGGACTCTTCTGCCTGGTGGGAGGACTACACGTGATCAGTCTACCCCTACCAGGAGGCCAAAGGCAGGGAGCCTGGCAGAACCAGGGCGGGTGGTCGCAAGAAGAGTCGTCGTATATTGATGAGCTTTGGGCTGGTCAAACTCTTCCCAACTGCCAGTAGCAAACTCAGGGGCAGGAGGAGCATGGCTGGGAAAACTCCTGAGCTTGGAGGAGGAGTTACCACAGCTGGAGGGAGGTGTGGAACAGGAGCCAGCTTTGCACCCGCCTGCCAGGCTGCCAGATAACACCAGTTTCAGCAACCCTGTGATCCCCTTGGGAGCCACATAGGGTGGGAGCAAGCTGGGGTGTTCAGCCAGGCAGCAGTGGGACAGACAACTCTGGCCCTGGGCAGGGGCTCGTTCAGGAGGCCCAAAGATGAGCAAAGGTTTGCTGTGGCGCAAGAGGAGAAAAGAGGGACAGTGCCCTTTTAGAGGTGCTGGAAGGGCTGTGCTATGATGTCATGCCAGGGAAGGAATTTTATTTAAAGGCAAAATAAGGACGAGAAGAAAGAAAGAGGAATTGCAGTTAAAATGCTGCCGGGCGCCTGCCTACCGAGTGCAGGAGGGAGCCAGCCAGGCGTCCTCACCCGGGGCAGGCGAGGGGGGAGAGGGACCAGGACGCCAGAGCAGGGTTAGAGACAGAGAGGAGGGAGAGAGAAATTATATACAGGGAGTAGAAGGAAATGAAAGAGAAAAATGCCAGGAATGTGAGCCCAGGAGCCGGGCTGACTCCGCGGAGCTGAGGCTGGAGAGTCTGCTGGGGTGGGCAGGAACCGGCCGCTGGAGAGCCAGGGCTGAAATGCTGGTGCAGTCTCCTGAGGAGCCAATGTCAGGCAGGGAAATTGATGGTTTCCTTCCCTCCTTGCCTGCTTAGAGGGCTTTATTCATCTTTTGGAGCTGTGATGGATTTCTGCCATCCCCACGATGTGGCCAGAAGATGCTCTATTCATAGGCAGCAGAGCAGAGTCAAATGCAGAGGCTGTGCACAGGCGATGCTTCCCTTCTCCACCACCTTGCAAAGGAGAGATCCCACATGGCAACTCCACGCACTCTGACATGTGAAAGGACTTTTTTTTATCCATGTTTTCTCCTCCTGTTTAATTCTGGGCATATAGTGCAGACCAGGCACTGAGACTCAGCAGCTGGCACAGATGTCCCCCCCTTTTTTATAAGCAACTTGCCCCCAGTTGTACAGGTGATACCTAATCTGATGGGATGGGGAAAGAGACACGGGTCAAATTAGCCACAAATTTGATGTCAGCAGAGCATATAGGTGAAGCCGGTTGTAGCCCTGGGAGGGAAGGAACGGAGGTCGGTGTGGCTGCAGCAGTACGCACCCAGCAAGCCACTTCCCCAATGGATGGCCTGTGAATTGAACCTCACCTGCTCACTGCAGCTTTTCATGTGATCCTATTTACCTAAGGTCTTCCTTGTGCCATTGCGTTTTACTGAGTCAGAAATATGGGCAGTGATGGTGGCCATTGAGTGGCCAAAGCAGAAAAGTCACAGAAAACAAGTCCAGATTCATTCCAGCATCAGGAAGAGGGAAGAGAGGGTTTCCCTCACCACCTGCCTATGTCCCAACCCGACAACGTGTATTCACAGTGAAGAACTGTGGACAACTAGCAAATCTGTGGTAACTCCCAACGCATTTCTGAGTGGCGTGGGAGCAAAGACCTGGGTTGACATTGGTTAACATGGAGTGCTACCAGTGACTCACCCCACCCTGTTGGTGAGGTGCCTCCTCTCTCCCTCAGCTGATACTTTCAAAGCTTTCAGCCAGAGTTTTAGCTTGTTTTTCTTCTTGTTTTTTCCTATTCCTCCCATATTCAGGTTCTTGGGTTTTCCTCTCTGGGACCCCCTTCCAGGTGTCTTTGGTCTTGCTTACTTTTACGTGGACCAAAGTAAAGATCTGCTGAGGTTCAAACTAGTGTCATCTAAATTGGCACGACCTTCTCAGCAGGTCTCTGCTGTACTACCATCAGCTAGGCCAAGGCAGCAGTGGGAGACCCACAGGAGAAAATATTGGGATAGGAAAAGGCAGGGAGCACATGGCAAGGCAGAACTTCAGCATTCAGTGCTGCCTGAACTCAGCCTATCATTCAATCACTTCTTTCCCTCCAGGACTTGATGACACAGAACGGGATAAGCTACGTCCTCAATGCCAGCAACTCCTGTCCCAAGCCAGACTTCATCTGTGATAGTCACTTCATGCGCATTCCTGTCAATGACAACTACTGTGAGAAGCTGCTTCCCTGGCTGGACAAGTCCATTGAATTCATTGGTGAGCTTTTGTTACAGTGGCTGCAGACCCTCCGGTTCTCAGCCTTCAAAACCTGAACTCTTCTGTTCTCCATGGTCTTACTCCCAGCAACCCTTGTTCTTTCACACAAAGGGGTTAAGGGTTGGGGAGAGGGGCTAGAGTCATTTTGTACACTATCTCTGATGCTTTTCTCTCTGTTTCCTCTACCGTGCTCCAGACAAGGCCAAGGTGTCCAGCTGCCAGGTGATTGTGCACTGCTTGGCTGGGATCTCCCGGTCGGCCACGATCGCCATCGCCTACATCATGAAGACCATGGGCATGTCATCAGATGATGCCTACAGGTGAGTTTTCCCCTGAGGGCTGGCAGAGGTTACGCCAGGATGCTTCCTTCTCTCCAGGGGAGGAAAGCAGGCCGAGCCCAGAAGGAGAGGGCGGGAATTCCCTGAAGCTCTGTCTTGCCTTGGCTGAGTCCTGGTGAAACAAAACCAAACCTCCCTTCATAAAGTGCATGCAACGAGGAATGGTTGGGAGTGGTGAAATGGAGGGGTGAGGCAGTCCCAGTTCTACGCCTGGGAAATCCCAAGGCCCCATGATTCCCCAAGACCCCTTTCTTCAGAGGGCCTGGTCAGAAGGTTCTGGACGATGCCCTTTCTCCCTAAAGAGGCTGAAAGAGTAGGGGTGATCCACTGAAGGACCAAGCACCAACCGGGGCTGTCTGTGCCTCTTGGCAGGTTTGTTAAGGACCGTCGCCCATCCATCTCGCCCAACTTCAACTTCCTGGGCCAGCTCCTGGAGTACGAGAGGAGCCTGAAGCTCCTCAAGGCCCTGAAGTCAAAGGGCGACCGGGGCGAGGGGGACACCCAGCAGGACCCAGCAGAGGCGGCTGAGGGCAGCCGGTACCCCCCACCACCTACCTCAGAGAAGGCCGAGGAGGTGCCAAGAGGCACCAGCTCGGCATCCCCACACGGCGAGCCTGAGCGGCAAGGTGGGACCTCGAAGGTCCTGTCACCCACTGCCCTGCAGCAGGGGCTCAACGGCTTGCACCTCTCCTCCGAGCGCATCCAGGACACCAACCGCCTGAAACGCTCCTTCTCCCTGGACATCAAGTCCGCCTACTCCCCCAGCCTGCGGCAGGACCCTCCTGGCCCCCCAGGCCCTGGGGACACCCCCAAACTCTGCAAGCTAGACAGCCCCTCAGGCCCTGGCGGCCTCGGCCCCTTCTCCCCAGGGGCGGACAGCCCCGATCGGCCGAGCGGGCCCGACCTCCTGCTGGAGGCCAAGGTGAGGCAGCGGCGGAAGCACCGGCACCCGGCAGGCTCGCCAGCCCAGGGGCTCAGCCTCAATATTGGCGGGGCCTGCACCGCACGCAAGAGCCCCGGCACCGAGGATGGGCTGCCACCGCGACTCAGCCAGCCGGCCACTGCACCTGGTGCCACCACCGCCACCACCACCACCACCTGGAGTGGGGTGCACCTGGAGTCCCCCGGCACCCCCTCTGGCGAGGCCAGCTGGTACTTCGGCACGGACTCCGGCAGCACCGGTAGTAGCGGCGGGAGCCTGTTTGCCAGCGCCAGCCCGTATCCACCGCCGTTTGGCTGCGGTGGGGTGGCGGCCAGCTGTGAGATCAGACTGAGGGACAAAGCGCGGGCTGAGCCGCGGGACGGGAGGCACAGCTGGCACGAGGAGGCTGGTGCCGAGAAGCAGTTCAAGCGGAGGAGCTGCCAGATGGAGTTCGAGGAGACCATGTCTGAGGGCAGGGCCCGCGAAGAGCTGGGCAAAATTGGCAAACAGTCCAGCTTTTCGGGCAGCATGGAGATCATCGAGGTGTCCTGACACCCACCCGGGGCACCTGGAGAGTGGGGACGGGGATGGGGCGGGGGGATATTTAAGCTGGAGGGAGTGGGGNCAAGCGGAGGAGCTGCCAGATGGAGTTCGAGGAGACCATGTCTGAGGGCAGGGCCCGCGAAGAGCTGGGCAAAATTGGCAAACAGTCCAGCTTTTCGGGCAGCATGGAGATCATCGAGGTGTCCTGACACCCACCCGGGGCACCTGGAGAGTGGGGACGGGGATGGGGCGGGGGGATATTTAAGCTGGAGGGAGAGGGGAGAGGAGGGGGGCGGTGGGATTGGGTGAGGGGAGTATTTATATCCATGCGTGCATTTTCAGGAGCGCACGCGCTGAAACCGAAGCGAAGGCGGATGAGTGTTTCCAGAGTCGGGAAACATAATGGTGGATGCTTAGCGTCCCTCCTGCACCTGCCCCTGTCCTTTCCCCCCATCCCCAGGGGGTCCCAGCCCTCAGAGACCCACGCTTGAAAATTTGGGCATAAAATTTGAGCGGGAAGGTGCAGGGGTCACAATTTTGGCTGCAGGGATGGGGCATAGCGCCTATGGGGGGACCGTGGCCGCCCCTTACCTGCACCGTGGTGCACTAAGCATGCTCCTGCCTGTTTCTCTGGCTAAGTATCCTAAAAATGCTGCACTGGAGCAGCCCTATACATATATAAATATATATTATATATAATATAAAGAAAAAAAAGTGAAAACACACACACAAAGGAAAAGGTAAATGGTTTTACTGCGATTTTTATTGAGACGTAAATAATATTTCGATTTTTTTGGTTTTGTTTTTAATTTATTGAAGCTGTTCATTCTGGCAATGATTTGCAGACAATGTGGGGCGGTACTTTCAGCTCTATTTTTACTGTGTATGGTATTTAAATCTGGAATACGAGTTTCTAAGCAATATCTGAGGCCTGTGGCTCCTTCTATAGCTCATGTCGACAACAAAGATTTTCCCCCCCTTCCCCCTGGGCACAGCGACAAGGGGACAGGAGACTCTTCTGGGCACTTTTTCTAGAAATGAACAAGCAAACGAGCAAACCACAAAACCTTCTTAAAACACAAACTGAGCCAGAAAACTCTCTTCTGGAAGCTGCTGCCGCTTCTTCACCCCTTGATCTCTGTTTGTTTGTCACCCCTATCCCGGCCATCACCTCCATCCTTGCCATCATCCCATGCCAGCCAATGTGCCCAACCTGGCCATCGCCCCGTCCCAGCTGTGCTCCCCCTCCCCTCCCTGGGCTGCCCGTCCTCACCAGGGAGGGCAAGGAGGGAGACACTCAAAGTGGAGGGAAGGGTGCCGGGTATCACCTCCAGCTGCGCGGGGAAGGGGAAGGCGCTGGAGGCTGCCACAGCGAAGGCAGGGAGGGGAGGCTGGTAGTAGTTGGAATTTCTTGTCAGGGGGTGCCTTGCCTGCCCACCCCAGCCCCTCGGCTCCCCCTTGCCTTAGCTACCTTGCTTGGGAGGTACAGGCACTGTTTTCCCTTTGGGGGCCGTGGTTTTTGACGCTTCCCCCATCCTTCACTTCACATCCGAGAAACTCGTGGGGAGCGTGTTTGCGGGTGCCAGCACTCCCTGGCTCTGTTCCCCTCCGGGCCAGCTCCCCTCCTTCAAGTGAGTGATAAGCTGGCTGGACGCAAAGCTCTGCAAGCACATGGTGGGCATAACCAACTTATTTTCAGAGGCGTTTGGCTGCTTCCCCCCGTCCCAGTGGGGAGCCAACCTCTTGCCCCCAAACTCCAACGTTAGGCTTGCTGAGAAGCTGTTTTCTGGATCTGTAGGCACTGAGCTGCCTCTGCTGCAAAGCACATCTCTCCCTGCGGCTGTCTTTGCTTTCTCCCTTGTCTCATGCTAGTTTGCAAAGCTAATACCTCAGGGGTCTCCGTTCGTGCGTGTCTTGTCCTGTGTCATCCTTGGAGTGGTGTTTTTTTTCTTTTCTGGGTCCACAGTTTCTCTCCTTTTCCCTTGTTCCCCCTCTTGTCGTTCGTTCCTATCTTTAAATCAAACTACACGTGACAAAACCAAATTATCTCAGGTTTAAAACTGAACACAAAGCAGAGGCGTGAGGAGCTGCAATCGTGTGAGGAGGGGCTGCTCGCTTCAGCTGGTCGCTTCCCCAGCCACCTCTGTGTCCACAGTCGAGGCGAGTATCCCTGGAGACTCCTTGCTCTCTGCAGGCTGGCTTTAGTTTTTCTGGTTTTCCATGGGGCCATTTGATCAGGTGCTGGGGACCCCCACATGCTCCTGTCTGGTTCCCTGAGGTGTGGCAGGGAGCGATCGGGGTGGCTGAAGAGCCAGGGACCACCTGTCTCTCTCCCCACATCGCTTTTGAGGAGGATGAGAGTCTGTAGTCTAATCTATAGCCATCCCTCAAAAAGCCCACTGCCACTCATCGTTGCCTCCAGCAGCCACCTCAGGCCAGCTCAGTGTTGCCAACCTGAACTTTTCTAAGCTCCGCTTTTGGATTCCAATAAGCATTTGGGTCCTTCCCATGAGCCAGGTAGCTACTCAGGAGCTGCACTCACAGCAGGGTCTCCTGAGCAGGCATTGCTGTCGAGCCCAAGGAGGGAGGGAAAAGGCTTTGTCCTCCGTCTGGTAAGCCCCTCAAGGCCAGGGTTAGTGTTGCATGCCTCCTGCCCAAGCAGCGCTGCTGGTCCCCCTTCCCCTCCTGCTGCCCTCTGTGGTGGCATCTTCCCAAGCATGCCTACCGATCTCTGCTCCGTATTGCTCAGTTCCTGCCCATCCCGTAGCCCTCCGGGGTTGGTGCGAGCACGGATCAACCGAGCTCAGGTCAGGCAAGTTGCTGGCAGGAGCTGGTTAGGTGTAGCGTTGGGCAATGGAGAGGGGGCTAGATGACTTCCCAAGGGATTTAATAAAAAGAGGACAACAGGTCAGTACAGCCAGGTGGGGAGATCCACGAGGTGCTAGTGAGCTCTCATGAAACTCATCCCATTAGCTGACATGGTGCATTACGAGCCCAAAAAAGCAACTGGAGTAAGTCAGGAAGGAGAGAGTGTGTATTGTAAAGGAGACTTGGAATGTCTGCAAAGAGGCAGATACGTGGTTTGTTTTTGGTCATCTCCACTCTGCCATCCCCTGGATGCTCCTCAGCCATGTTTGAGGCTTTCGGCACTATGGACTCCTCTCTCCTCTGAAAACAGAGCAAAGAGAAGTAGATTTTAAGATTAGTAGATCATAACTGCCAAGAGACATTCAGCACCCACCTGTACAGCCTTAGTTTGACGTATTTTGCGTTCATCCTTCCCCTTTATGTTGGGCATGTGCACTGGAAGCCCTCTCACGTGCAATATTTTAAGGCTACATCCAGAAAACATGCCTTGATGGAGCAGCCCTGCCTGAGTGTGTCCTGCCAGTGCTGAATCAAAGCATCTGGGTCACTGAGTGGCTTGCAATTAGCTTAAATGATTTTTTAAAAGTCAGACTCTGCCTAATAGACCACGTTGTCCATGAATCAGAGCCATAAGTTATCACGAGGATGGATGTGCCAGCCGGTAGCCCTCCTCATCATCTGTCAGCCAAGTCTTTTTACGGGCTCTCACAGCCAGACGATCCAATCCAAAGCCTCACTGGAAGCAAAAATCATCTTTCCATGCCGATCTGAGGAGACTGTGTCTATTAGTAGGCACCCACGGTGGCAGAAGTGCGAGCGGAGGAGAGGCAAGGTCTCGCCTTTCAAGGGCAGAACCAACAAAGCTGTTGAGTGCCCAATGGTTGCAGTGGCGGCAATGGCTGAGCTTTCCACCACCGCACAAAGGACAAACCACAGCTTCCCTTCAGGCTAGAAGGGACATTGCGCCCTTCCCTCCAGCCCCCACCTGTCCCCCAGGGCCAAGCCCCTTGGCCACCTCCTCACGATTGGCGTTCGGGGGTGCTGGGTGAAGCCGGCAGGAGGGCAGCGATCAGGTTGGCAACACTGAGCCAGAGGCTTGGATCGGAGCAGGCTTGGCCTCGGCAGCAGTGTCCCCAGCCCCTGCTGCCTTCCCGGCCCTTCTATTTGTCTGCTTGTTTCTTTGGATGTCCATCCCCATTATATTTTCCTCTTAGGCGACAATGCCCCCCAGAACTCCCTCCTGCTGTCCCCTTCCCCCTCCCATCCTTAATACTAATGATAATAAGCTATCAGTGTTGTCATTGCAATCTATGAATGATAGATTTGAGTATTTATGATTATTATTACAATTATTATGGTTATGATTCTGTACTTTTTTGCTTCTTACTCTTTGTATGTTGCTCTTTGTTTCTCTGTTGTGAATAAACGCAAGGCCCCATCACACCTTCGCTCTGCTCCCCACAGCCCGGCTGTGGCTTTGCTAGGCACAGCTCCCAGCTGTCCCAGGCCCCAGGAGTCAAACCCTTGTCAGAGGAGCTGGAGGGTGGTGCTTCCTAGGGTATAAAGACACCCAAACCCGGGCAGATCCATTCTCTTAACTCTTCCCTTCCCTTCCCACAGCTTCTCTCCCCAGTACAGGCGCCTGCTCATGTTTGCAAGAGGCAGGAACTCACTGGCACTAAGAACGGAGAATTAAATGGCAAAACTTTAAAGCTTTTGTAACAGCTTTAAGGAGCATTGGCCAGGCATCCAGCTCATGGAGTCAGCTCCCTCCAGGTTGTGGTCCTCTCGCCTCCTGCTGCTGCGTCTTCACCCCCAGGGGCTTCTTGCTCTGCTGTCGCAGCTGGTTTGCAAAGCTCCCCCTGCTCGGTTGAGCCCGTGCACTGGTTTTAGCCAGGTGCCCTGGGCTTTCTTGGCTTGAGTGTCCTCCTCGCGTCGGTGAGCTCCCTCTGCCCAGGGACAGCAAAGCCTGAGGAGGACACGTGGCTGGTGTTAGAGCAAGCTCAGTGGCAGAGCAGCAAGGAGACGTGAGTGGCCTCCAGTACCTGGAGGGATTCAGAAAGGGACTGGGAACAGCTCCTGATGTTGGACTGGATATGGCCTTTACCCAGCACTGATAAATCGGGGTGTCATAAGCAGACAGAATCTGGTGCTGCTTTTTCGCTCCTGTCACCTGGGCTCCTTGTGCAACCTGGGGGTTTCCAGATGACTGTACAGTGAAGGACGAGACATCAGGGGAAGGGAAGAGGAACCATGTCTGCACCACGGTATGGAACACTTTCTGTACGGTGCCAGCCCCATGAAGAGTCATTTTAATTTGCGGGGTTTAACACGGCCTTTCTCCAAGCGGCCTGTGCACGGTCTCTTGTCTTTGTCATGACTTTGCTTCACCGTGGGTTGAGGTCGTTCTCATCATGCTGTGCTGAACTCATTCCTGAGGTTGCTCTGAGCCCACACTGGAGAGCAGAGAGCTCAGGTCTCACCTCTCCGTTGGGGGACCCTGGCAGACCTCCACCGGGGTCCCAGTCCGGCATCACCCTTCCTACCTCACCTGCCTTTGGGACAGCTGTGGATGGGGAGGGAGCAGGCAGGTCCCGACCACGCCAGGGCTGAGCCTCTTCAGCTCCTGTCCCCATCCCTGCAGGATTGGGCCCTTCCTCAGCAAGCACAACACAAGGAGGGGGTCACTCTGGTGTACCTGAGGACTCCTGGGCAGGGAGGAGAGGCTCTGGCCACCAGCCCCACGATGCTCCCTTCCTTGCTGCCCGTTCGGCCAGCGCTAGCATTGGACCCAGGGAGACACCCTGCCCCTGCCTCATCTTTATTTATTTATTACCAGAGGCTGTAAACAGCAGTGCTTTTCTACCCTCTACTTTCTTTTCCTTTCTTTTGTATTTTGAAACAACGTGTTGTAATAAAAACCCAAATAGGTGTTTTAACAGCTGGTGTCAGCCTTGGTTTTTGAGGGTCAGACTTTCTCGGGGTGGGTCTGGAGGGTCCTCTCTGGGGACACGGGGAGGGTGATGGATCTTCGGCTGTGCTGACGGGGGCCACGGCCAGTGTAGAGCTGAACGCACAGCCAGACCTGCACACACACCCACAGCTATGCATAGGGCCCAGCAGCTGGAAACTGCAGCTGGATTAATTCAAAGCAGAAATAAGTCTCGTGGCTGAGGGACTAGGGAGATAAAAATTAATTGGGGTATTCATGGGCATGTGGACTGCAAACAGCTGCTCTAGATGCTTCTGATGGTCCAGTGTGTGATTCGCAGCTCTGAAGCTGCAGACAGGGACCTGAGCAGCCCCTTTCTAGCAGAAAGGACTGGCCAGGTCCTGCTCCAGATGGGTGTATACAGGTGTAGGTGATGGTGCAGATTGCCGAGCTAAAGAGCACAAAGGCATGGAGTGTTTGCATTGAAACACATTCTGTTATTAATAATAAATATTATTTAAATTTTTTTGCCTCCCAGCTATGCTACGCTCCCACCTCCCTCCTGGTGTGGTGGCAGTGTGTAGCCGCACGCTTGCTGTGCACTATGGCTAAACCCTATAAACGTCCCGCTGGTCCCCCATGGCCAACTGAGCTGTCGCCTCCTCCCCACGGCAGCAGCTGTGTT
Source organism: Steatornis caripensis (assembly GCA_013398225.1). Lineage (NCBI taxonomy): Eukaryota > Metazoa > Chordata > Aves > Caprimulgiformes > Steatornithidae > Steatornis > Steatornis caripensis. The sequence goes on from VZSC01004055.1 coordinate 484,469, forward strand.
GTGCCCGGGGTGCAGCTGGCAGGCACTGACCAGCAGCCCTGTTTCAGCTAGGCTGTGCTCCAGCGGAGGCTTGTGGAAGCATTTCCCCACTCCCCCCTGCAGCAGGTTTGTTTTGGAGAGGGGAGAAGGCGTGAGCAAGCTCCCTGCAGCTCTGGCTCCAGAAAGCCGTGGCACTTATTGACTTAAACTCAGAAGGGACATCCATCCCCATGGCTGTTTTCCACGGGCCAGGCTAAATCCTCGTGCCTTTTATAAATCCGCTCCCCTCATCCAGCTGCAATTGCCGAGTCTTTTGTAAAGCCTCTTGAAACTATGGCCATCATCTGCTGCTGGGGTAGAAATTACACTGCCTGGTGTGAAGCTTCGGCCTCCTGCTTGGCTGACCCCACTAAAGGCTTTAGTGGGGCTGTTTGTAGGCCCTCCTCTCTCAACCACTCATCGCCAGGTGTGACATGGAAAGAGAAAAGTATTTAATACAGAAATGTGAGCGTTGCTCCCGTCTCCCTCCCCATTTACCTGCTTCTGGTTTCATTTTTTCCAAACCTGCTGCCCTGGGGAAGATGCTGCAGTGGGGTCCCCAGGGCTGATGTCCCTTGTCGCTGCTTCCATGGGCACAGCTAAATCCCCTCGTGTTTTAGAAACCAATTCCTTCTGGGTCAAGGGATTGCTCAGCCGTGGGGTCACTGGCAGCAGTGCCCATGCAGGAGGGGACCCAGGTGATGCTGCAGGGTGTCTGCTCTTAGCTGGGGCTGCAAGTATACAAAGGCTCTGTGCCCTGGCAGAGGCGCCCATGGGTGCACACCCAGCACAGATTCCTCCCCCCGCCCCGGTGCCAAGGCTGCCTCTGCTCCTGCTCCTCGTGATTTGCATGGCAGAAACCATTACTGCAACAAGAAACCCAGGAACGTCCTTTTTCCAGCTCTCGGGCTTTTATTGACTCAGAATAGCTGCCAAGCCAATAAATAAATGTTCCTTGAGCTAAATATAGCAGCCACTGAAATAGGCTGCTGGCTATTTATTTAGCTTGTGGCCTCTTTGAAAGCTTGCCAGTCCATACTGCCTCTACCTTCGCACCGTCCCACCCCAGGCTGTGGCCACCCACCGCGGGGGCATGGCTGAGTCAGCAGCGAGGAGAAGGGGTCACAAAAAGTCAGCGGCGTCTCTGCAGGGCTGGAGAGACAGGGTGGCAGGGTCCGGCAGACAGAGGAGGTTCAGCCCCCCGTACCCCCGCCCTTAGAACTGGAACGTCCCCAGGAGGGACATTTGCAGAGCAGTCGAGGAGGGGCTGAACCAGCCACAATTCGGTTTCCTCTCCTGGGAGGACTCGGGTCCTTTTTCCAGCACTGGAGCCTGGAAAAGATAATTTATCATCTCCCAGAGGCTTTCCAGCATTAGGTGATGCGCATTGCTTTTCCATGCTTTGCAGAAGGGTAAATACTCTTGGTGCACAGAGATGCTGTGCGTCAGGACCCTGAGGGCACCCAGGGGCAGGAACTGACCCCCACCCATGCGCACCCCTGCTCAAGTCAGGACGCTCAAACCTGCACCCTGAGCTGCGCCACGGCTGCGACCCGCTCTCTGGCCCTGGCTGCTGGGCGGACCGCAGGCAATGCCGCAGCCATGTCCCCTGCCGCTCCTGGCAGGACCCCCGCGCTCGACCCCACTTCGTTGCTTGTCTGGGAGATGCCGTTTGCCACAGAGGTGAGATGAGCCCTCATTAGGGCACCACACTCTGAGACCGTTCGTGGGATGCATGTTCCTCCAGAGCCCTGTTGTTTGTGCATCGATGCAAGAAGGGATGGGTTTCACCCCTCCAACACTGATGGAAAGCGAGGTGAGGACTGCTCTTGTGCCGCAGAAACTGCCCCAAACCCCGAGCCCAACAGAAATAGGACGCTGCTTACCTTGAGCTGTGACGACTTTGTTGCGGCTCCGTGCCAGCGAAGGGAAAAACCCTGTCACACCCTGGAAAGCCACATTCACTCCTGGAGCAATCCAAGACATTAATAACACTTAGCACTTACAGGGAGTTTTGCTAAACATGAGCTAATCCTTACAACACCCATGGGAAAGAGAAAAGTAATTATTGTTATTGGGCTTGATTTTTCCTTTCCCATGTACCCCTGCAGATGAGGATCAGCTCTACCAAATCCAGAGAGCTCTGAAAATCAGAGGAGAATCCCACTTGCCCCAGCTGGTACAAATGGGAAACCTGGAGCAAAGATGACAGGTTATTTGCCAAAGGCCACCCAGGAAGGCAGAGCTGGAACCGAATTAGCGCAGCGGGGAAATCCTGGCCCCTAATCCTGCTCCTATGCCAGCAGGCTATAATTCCCCAATCCATACAGTAATTCTGGGCCCCTCATGGGTACTCACCTGAGGGATGTCAGAGGGATGTGGATGCTTTGTATTGCTGCTTACCTTCCTCTCTGCAGTGTCACTTCACAACATCGTGAGATACCCTGCTTGCAGTGGTGATAGGTACAGACAAGGCCCACAAGCGTATTGTTTTGGAGTACTACTGCGGTTAGTCCCAAAATTCCCACCCGTGACCCCCCTTCTCAAATCACAGCCCCAGACCTGCTGCCACATGTGGTTGACCCCACCAGCCCCCAGCTGCTGGGCAAGCAGCCCCCATCATTGCAGCCAGTGCAGCACTGGCAGCACAGTGGGGAAAGGAGCCAGGGGGCTGGTCCTTGGGCTTGTCCCAGCCTTGCAGCATTGGAGTAAGACTGGCTTAGAGAGCTGAGATGCTGCTGAGGTCCACCCTGGCCCACAAGGTCCCTCTTGGGGCACAGAGGGGCTGGGTTGGGATGCCCTGGGCGAGAGTGGAGACCAAAATGAGGGTTAACTGCCTGCCCAAGTCCTTTGCAGGGAGAAAGGGCAGTTTTAGGGGGTTGCCTAAAACCAGCAATGCTCCCCGGCCGTGCTCTTCAGCTGAAACCCATGCACTTAGTGTCTCAGTGGAAATACTGTCTGCCAGCAGTACCCAGATGATGTCATTTAGTTTTCCAGGCTTCTGGACTGAGCCAGCAGCTCGAGCCAGTACGACTGGCAATGCTTTATTTAGAAGGAGCCCAGGCCTTCATGGTACCCCTCTGCTACCTCCCTTCTCTGCTGATGCAACCCTGGCCACAGCAGAGACGTCAGGCTGCTTCGGAGGAGGTCACTCTTGGGAAGCTCGAAGTAGGACCCTGCAGGGCAGATGAGAAGGGAGGATGCTTCAGGGGGCAGGTGAGGGCGATGCTTGGTCTGTGCTGCCCACTGTCTCCAGGATCAGGGAACCTCCAAGTCCCTCTGAACGATGCACAGGGACAAGGAACAGCCATCTCCCCAGATGCCTTTTCCCTCCAGCTCCCTGAGAAACTCGGCCCAAACTCGCCGGTGAGGCAGCAGCCACCCTCCTCATCCTCACGCTTGCCATCTCCAGGCTGGGTTCCTGCAACCAAGCCTCAGTTGGAAAGCAAATGTTTTCCCCTGCTGACACCCCTTAACCTGCCTCCTCTCCCTCAGCAGCATCTCCTGATGGGCGAGTGGCTAAGAATAGCCCTGCCGCCGGCTCCAGGCTGGTGCTGTTTGCTCAGTGACTCAGAGCTGGCCGGGCAGGCACTTACTCAAAGGGCCCCATTACTCATCCGTCTGCATTGCCCCAAGGATGGGGTTTGTGTGTCTCTCGCTCTCCTCTCCTTTAAAGATGCTTTATTTATTCCTTTTTAATAAAGCTGACATCCACAAGGAGAGGTAATTATCCTGCTGTGGATTTACCACTAAATATGTGTGCCCCGACCCAAAATGCTGCAACCCCCATTGATCACGCTGGCAGCCCCTCAGTATTCCTCCTGCTCACTGCTCTGCCAGGAGGGATTTGTGTGGGCAGGAGCAGGGCAGGAGAAAATGCCTCCCAGAATCACATTTCGTGGCACCAGGGTAAGCATGCAAGCAAAAATCCTCTCCTCCAGAAACCATCCGTGTTGAATGCCAGCGTGGTTCTGGCCGTGCCCAAATCCAACCAGCCTCTTGGACGCCCATGACATGACCCCGCTGCTCCCATCTCGCTGACAGCCCACACTAACTGCAATCCTCCTTCCTCCCTGCGGAGTGTCTCATTGCCCAGTGGGTGCTACGGCATCTGCAAAACAGCTTGGCGAATTAAAACAGGCCTCCGTGTTAAAAAAGTGGCTCCATTTCCAAACAACAGAAAGGCACCATCCTCCCCATCTGGTTGCTCCCCTGAGGCACTCTCTGAGTCACAGACAGGGGCGCTGGGAACAGAGATGCATCCTGATGGGTGCACATTTGTGTCTGCTCTGCCACTGCTGGAGGAGGACACGGTCCCTCTGCCTGTCCCGCACTGCAGGGACAGTCGCTTGGGACGTGGCAAGCATGGCGCTGGCAGCAGAGCTGCAGGAGGTGTGCTGGGATGGCGTTTTCTTCTGCTGCTGCTTCAGTACCCCTCTTTTGCTGTTCTTCAAGCTCTTCTTCCAGCTCTCCCAACCCTGCCACTTCATGGCATTACTTTTCAACCCTGCCATCATCAGGGGACCTGTTACTCCAGCTTCATGAAGCCTCGGCAGCACTAGGCGGGCAGCCTGAGAGCAGAAACAGCCCCCGTGCCAGGGCACACCTAGGGTACCTGAAACCAGGTCTGGTTTGTGTCTTGCAGAGATGTGCGTTAGGTGTAGATCCACCCTACGTGGAAGCAGGCAGATGGTCTGGATTTGTGTTGTGGCTGGGGCCCTTTTCCACACCACTCTGCCCTGGGTCTCTACATAAGAGATGCTAAGGGCCTGATCCTGTATCAACAACGCAGGGGGAGCCTTTCCGTCCGTCTGGGATGAGCGGGCTCCCAGTGCCTCTCCACAAAGCTCTGCACAGGAGAGCCGGGGGCTCACGTCTCAGGGGAGATGGTGTCCTCAGCTCCACAGCACTGAGCTCAGCCAAGACCGACAGCAGCCAGGGACGCACAACAATGAGAAGCGGGAGCCTGGACATCCTGCAGGCTGGAAATGAAGCCCCTGCATGCCCTGGTAAACATAGATTTGAGTGCTCCCTTTGTCCCAGTGACCCCCCCTCAATGTCAATCCATGGGGTCATCTGGCTGGACATGGTGCCATCCTAGAGCAGCACCAGCCTGCGAGGCTTGCTCCCATCTCTCAGACCCCGCTGCCACCCCAAGGCATCCATCACACCGCCAAGGGCTGCCAAGGGGCTGGTGGCAACCGCAGGAACACAGGGCACAGCAAAGCCAGGCCGTGCTGAGGAGGCAACAGGGCATCAGTGGCCCAAACCAGAGCCTTTCCCTGGCACCTGCCTCAAAGCCTGGCTCTGAGCAGGGCTGGAGGGAAGTCCTTGAGCTGTGTCTTGAGCAAGAGCCGTGCCCAGGCCCTGCAGCACCCGGCCTGCAGCAAGGCATGCGAGCAACCTCTAGTGGCAGATCCCGACGGCTCGGCAGCTCTTTAAACCACCAAAATCTTGTCTGTGCAATACGAGGCAATGGGAAAGGAAGTTTACCCTCATTTCATGTCCTTCAGGAGCGCTCAGGGCGATGCTTGGTGCCGGATGAACCCCATTTTGCAAGCGTGCTGAAGCACTGCAGCAGGCGTTTTGTATGCAGAGGAGGAGGAGGAGGAGGAGGAGGAGNTTTGCTGTTCTTCAAGCTCTTCTTCCAGCTCTCCCAACCCTGCCACTTCATGGCATTACTTTTCAACCCTGCCATCATCAGGGGACCTGTTACTCCAGCTTCATGAAGCCTCGGCAGCACTAGGCGGGCAGCCTGAGAGCAGAAACAGCCCCCGTGCCAGGGCACACCTAGGGTACCTGAAACCAGGTCTGGTTTGTGTCTTGCAGAGATGTGCGTTAGGTGTAGATCCACCCTACGTGGAAGCAGGCAGATGGTCTGGATTTGTGTTGTGGCTGGGGCCCTTTTCCACACCACTCTGCCCTGGGTCTCTACATAAGAGATGCTAAGGGCCTGATCCTGTATCAACAACGCAGGGGGAGCCTTTCCGTCCGTCTGGGATGAGCGGGCTCCCAGTGCCTCTCCACAAAGCTCTGCACAGGAGAGCCGGGGGCTCACGTCTCAGGGGAGATGGTGTCCTCAGCTCCACAGCACTGAGCTCAGCCAAGACCGACAGCAGCCAGGGACGCACAACAATGAGAAGCGGGAGCCTGGACATCCTGCAGGCTGGAAATGAAGCCCCTGCATGCCCTGGTAAACATAGATTTGAGTGCTCCCTTTGTCCCAGTGACCCCCCCTCAATGTCAATCCATGGGGTCATCTGGCTGGACATGGTGCCATCCTAGAGCAGCACCAGCCTGCGAGGCTTGCTCCCATCTCTCAGACCCCGCTGCCACCCCAAGGCATCCATCACGCCGCCAAGGGCTGCCAAGGGGCTGGTGGCAACCGCAGGAACACAGGGCACAGCAAAGCCAGGCCGTGCTGAGGAGGCAACAGGGCATCAGTGGCCCAAACCAGAGCTTTCCCTGGCACCTGCCTCAAAGCCTGGCTCTGAGCAGGGCTGGAGGGAAGTCCTTGAGCTGTGTCTTGAGCAAGAGCCGTGCCCAGGCCCTGCAGCACCCGGCCTGCAGCAAGGCATGCGAGCAACCTCTAGTGGCAGATCCCGACGGCTCGGCAGCTCTTTAAACCACCAAAATCTTGTCTGTGCAATACGAGGCAATGGGAAAGGAAGTTTACCCTCATTTCATGTCCTTCAGGAGCGCTCAGGGCGATGCTTGGTGCCGGATGAACCCCATTTTGCAAGCGTGCTGAAGCACTGCAGCAGGCGTTTTGTATGCAGAGGAGGAGGAGGAGGAGGAGGAGGAGAAGGGAGGTTTGAAGGCCAACGCCTGTTCACACACCTAGTCGGACAGAAGCAGGACAGAAATCTGGAGAGCGAAGCTGTCTGCAAGGCATTAGCCCACTGTGGGACAGGAGCCCCAAGCCTGGCTCTGGTCCCAGCAGGCTGTGTGACACGAGGAAGAGCAGGTTCCCACCTCTGTGCTTCAGCTTTGAAATCTTTTGCACCCTACAGGTGCAGATTACTGCATAAGAGCAAGGCCACGCTGGCTCGGTGTCTCTGCAAGCAACCTGCCCTCCTGCAGCCTGCTTGGGAGGGACATGTCAGCTCCGGTGTCCGCAGTGTCCAGCTCCCATCTTATCTCCAGCACACTGGCCACGCACTGTACCAGGAAAGGGAAGGGCTCCATATGCTCTTAAGAGACACATCTGTCACATCGCCTGAACCATGTGGTTCAAATCTTTTGCATCTCTAAAGCCACTGGGGACTGGGTTTGAGTTGGGGCATTCGCAAACTCAAGGCACTAAGTGTTGGGCTGATGACAGGTGGCTGTACGAGATGCTACAGTCCTCTCCACTTCTAGGAGACCCTGCTCTGCACCCTAAAACTCCCTTACTGATATCCCAGCCTGTCCTCTTCACCAGCAAGAGACATCAGTGACATGTCCCCACTGCCTTCCAGGCTGTATATCCCATCTGTTACACACGTGCATGGTCCCCAACATCAGGAGCTGAGAGAAGCTCAGCAGCAATCCTCTCCGGCTCAGCCTGTCGTTTCGCGGTGTGCAGGAATGCTCTTCCTTCAGCCTGGCTTCGAGGCTTGGCTTCGGCTTTGCCTCGTCATCCCCTGGGCACAGCGCAGTGACGAAGCGTCTGCATTCGGGCCGAGGGAGCCTCCACAGAGCCGCTGCTCAGCAGACTTAGTGGTGCCCGGAGCGAGAGCCAGACAGCCTCGTCTCCAGCCAGGGGGCATTAACCTTCCCCCACCAGAGACACTCCTCAGACCTTGCTGATGCCAAGAAAAAGCACATCATAAAGTCGAAGTGCTGCCGGGGCTGCCTCTCCCGGCCCTGCTTTGCCCGTTAATTGCTGCACAGGCCGTCCGTTAGGGACAAGGACCAGGACGTGCAGGAGAGGCTCCCCACAAGCACCGGGCACACCTGCCTCTCCCGCACTGTAAACCTCTGGGACAGATGGTGAAAGATGAGCAGGATATTTTAGTCATGCAGCCCCTGAGAAAACATCGAGGTACCCAAGGCTTTGTGCCGCTTACCCCTGCGATGGGGTGAGCCCAGAGAGCCACGGGTTCAGCCCTGGGCACTGCGCTGAGAGCAGGGCACAGAGGGTACGGACAAGTCAGAGGTGGGAGAAGAGCAATTTCTTCAGAGTGAAGGCACCGGCTGATTAAGCGGTGCCCATGGGGGCCGTAGCAGAGGCTCTAATATCACCAGGCCGGCACAGTGGGATGCATTCAGAGGACTGTGAACTTTATGGCCTCCCCTCTCCCCCCTTGGCCCCAGTCCTCTGGGTCCTTCAGGGTTCCTGAAGTGCTTTCAGATCTGAAGTTTGCTTAGTTGTGGGAACCTGAGGGGAAAAAAGGGAAAAATCAGTATTCCTCTGCAATTCCTGTTCGCCATGCTCCCCCAGCTCCCCATGCTGCAGTACGGGGTGCAAGGCTGGCACAGGGGAGGCAAACCCTACCAGGCAAAGCAGGAGCAGGCAGCTAACAGGAATAGCTGAGGCTTAGGTGCCTGATGGGCTCCTGGTGGTAACCGACTTCACCCCAGTCCCACTAGCGTGCCCCTCCCACCCCTCTGAAGCCAAGCAATCTGCCCAGCAGGGCAGCAGTGGGAGTAGAGAGATCTCTTAGGAAGCAGAATAACCTCATCAGGCAGGGGAAGCCTCTTTCTTTGGGGCATTTTTATATCAGAGTTGATTAAAGGGGAGGCAGCCAGCAAAATAACCTGGATCACTGCAAGGAGTCATCTAGCTCAGATAACCTCTGCTGTTTTGCCAACTCCACTGCATTATTTCATAGAACCCAGCCAAAGACCAAGCCTTGATCCTCCTCCTCACCAAAAAAACAGTCCATGCACAGAGAATTAATGAAAGAGGATCCTTCTGCACCAGGCAGCACTGCTGACAGAGACGCAGAGACGATATCAAGCCTTTCTCCAATGCGAACTGGCCGCCCTTGGCTCTCGCACCCACCAAAGCTATTAGCAATGAGCTCACCCTTCTATTATTGCTGATCCAGGGAGTCTGGAGGCTCTCGGAAGTGTGGCTATTGATCCATGGCTCTTATGCATCCCCCTCGGGGCTTTGGTTTCAGGAAACCTCTTTGCCTCTCCTCTCCCTGCCTCTCCTCCACAGCCTCCAGAAATGCTTGTCTGAGGGACCTTGGAGCTGGGAGTTAAGGAGAAAGCAACTGGGACTGCAGTGAGAAGGATGGGGGTTTAGCCTGGCCAGCACCATCGGTTTGCTGTGGCTGACTGTGTGCTTTATTCATCCTCTCCACCTTCCTCAGTGCAGGAAGCGGAGGACTGTTCCCCCAGGTTAAGGTTGTAGGTTAGGGGAGGGAAAGCTTGGTTCCTTGCGTGGGAACCAGCCCTGCATGGTCTCTGCTCATGCATGGCACAGGCTTTCCGAAGGGACTGTGCCCATGGCAGTGTCCTCTTCTCCCTCTCCCATGCTCGCATGGCTGTCAGCATGACTTGTGCCAGCCAGGCGACTGCGTTTCTGTGCAAACTAACAAGCTGATAGGCCTGTTAGCCTGCCAAGGAGCGCTCGGTTATAGTAATGATCAACCCAGCAGCATCCTGCTACCCCTCGAAGGACAATCCTGCACCCCTCAGGCTGCTTCTCCCATCCGTTCAGGTCCGCCTTGCCCAAGCAACCAGGTGGCAGGGTGAGGAGCCGTGCTGGGCAGCTGGGGAGTCAAAAACGACTGGTGGAGCTGCAGCCAGAAACCACGTCATCTGCTCCAGGCTCCTTTTGTACATATGAAGCAAACAACTTGCTGCCTGGCCCCTTACAAAATGGGCTCCCCCGCATCCCCAGAAAGACTTTGGGTGCCTGGGTACACTTCATAAATGACTAATCAGCCATTGCAACCATTAGCGCTGGTGCTGGCTGCCAGAAGTAGATGGGGATCAAGTCCTCCCTTGCATATATCAGCTCCACCCAGGAAGCAGATTTGCCTTTGGCAACAGCCAGATTAAGAAACAGGCGGGCAAACAACCACCCGGTGACCTGAGCAGGCAAGCTCTGAGGTTAACAGCCCATGGGAAGGAGTGACTGTCAGAAGAGGGAGGAAAAACTCACGTCTTGCTACAGCCGCCTTCACAGAGCTCTTCCAGAGAGGGGGATTTGGTGGCTGCTATGGTTTTCCCTGGAGGTGGGTTAGGGCTAGCAGGGAGAAGTCTCTCATTTATGGATGGTTTGTGGACGATAGAGCCTTAGAGCCTGTGGATGCCCTGAGGCAACCTCCACACTCAGCCAGAGCCCCAGTGTGCCCAGCACAGGGGTTTTCATCTCTTCCTTTAAAACTCGCTCATGCAGCCCTGGTTTGCAGATCCGATGCACACCTCGGAGCAGGGGCCTGATCTCATGAAAGGACCAACAAGTGCACTTCCATACCTCCATGAAGATAAACTCCAAGGAGTTGCTTCAGCCAGTTTCATGTGCACAAATGATGGTCCTACAGTAACAACCGATGGCATTTTTTTAGGCAACGATTCAGTCATGGCACCATTTGATCCGCACACATCTGAGGAAGTTGCCCTGGGCAAAGCTTTCTGACCCTCACCCTACCCTCCTGGATTTAATGTAGTAGCACATTACCACATGCAGGGCCCTGAATTTAGCAGACTCCTTGCACTTACCGCCCTTGCGGTCATCAGAGGAGAAAGAGGACAGGTCGCCTTCCATTCCCAATGCTGCAAAGTAGGCATGGAATAAACCTGACCTTCGTTTACAGTGTTTGCTAGAGAAATCGACACTTCCTATACATAGAAAAAAATCAATGAAATGCCACTTACCAAAAGAATCTTCATTGGTCAGAACCATCTGCATTAACAGAGCCTCACACGGCCGCCCATGTACCCCAGATCTTCTTCAGCAGACCCAGCAGGAGCTCGGCTTTCCCTTCTCCGTGTTGTTTTGGCAGGGTTGGGTTTTTTTCCGTTTCTCCCAGCACACCAGTTCTGGCACTATGCACTCTGCCCTGAGCTGATTTTGGGGAGCCTCAGCCGCACACTACATTTTTCCCAGTTGCACCCTGCAAGCTGGTTGTTGTTCCACTGCCTTTCTCATGTACCTGTTCCGGGGGTGTTCCAGGAGCCAAGTGAGGAAGGAGAGAGGTTTCCCACCACGCAGGTCAAACCAGCCTCAAGCTCCTGACCCGCTCCCAAAGCCTCCTTTTCTCCCCAGCAAGACCACTACCCTACCTGTGCCTAGCTAGGAACCGTGTTACTCGTTGGGAATAGCTTTCACACGAATCCTTCCCCTCAACTCCCATCTCCAGGAGCAGCTTTCACGGCTTGCTTCTCTTACGGCCATCAGATGGTGCCATTGAGTCTTCTTGGGATGTGAAGCCCTGAGCCCAGCAGGCTGGCACCAGGGATCACACTGGAGTCTTGCTGCATCTCACTGGCAAGGAATGGATCTTTATTGCCCAGTTCAGAACAGGGCAAAATAAGGAGATTTTTTTCTGGCATAGATGTTGGTAAAGTAAATCAAATGTGGGGTTTCTGCTGTTCCAAAATACATTAACGAGCACATATGTCACCATTTCTTCTGGTTTTTGCACAAGACTTGCAAGACTGGCTATCTTCCTGCCCTGGACTCCAGTGATATCAGTGTAGGAGCAAATGATAGCAACACAGGACCACTTCAGCCTCAATTCCCACACTCCACTCCCCATTAAAAAAAAAAAAAGGTATGTTCACTGCTGGAAAGATTTAGAGAAGATGAACTGAGTTCATGCAGCAGGGCCAGAAATGAAAGAGAGCAGCAGTGTTAGTGAAAGCTCCATTTCCCTCCATGATGGTGATGTGGGACACAGGATCTCTGCCCTCATCGGGCAGTCCTAGAGAGCAGGCAGCAGGCTGCCTGATGCTCAGGGATGACTGTGTCCCGTCCGCGTCGCCCTGCCTCTTCCCCCCTTTATTTTAGCACAGACTGCACTGTATGGAGAAGAGGCTTGTGCATCAAGGCACGCTGCTTGCGATGTGCTCATGACATTTGACATCTCCCCTCCAGATGTGGGGCCAGGACTTCCAGGGCTTTGATATTAATAATTTTCTTTGTGTTTTTTTGCAACGACCAGAGCCTGGCACAAGCAACCCAGCTGAGGCCTCTACCTGGCATTGCAAGTATGCATCAATAATAACTGACCAGTGCTTTTCCTGGGTTAGTTTTAGGTTTTAATTGTGCAAGATGAAAGAGGAGACAAATGCTAGCAAGGTGAGGAGTGAGGGAGAGGAAAAACAATTACAATTGCATTTAGTCAGTGATAAGAATGGCTGCTGAGCTGGGCTGAGTGATTTCCAAGCATGGTGGGAGCCAGCTTCAATTTCACAGCATAATCTTTCCTGCGTCCTTAAAATAACTTGTCCCTGCCCCCAGGGTGTCACAGGAGCTGAAAAGCAATGTGTGTGCCTTCCCTGCACAGTCCCACACTGCTCGGTGCTCAGTTATCTTCCAAGGGCTGTTTTGACAGCAGCGGCATCACACGTGTCGCACCAAGGCACCGAGCCACAGCCGAGAGGGCTGGAGCAGAAAGAAGGGGATGCTTTGCAGACCCAGACCTGTGGTGTCCCTGGGAAGGTAGCAGGCTGGGGACAGCTAGCTGTTTGAGCTTCTCCTTGGTGCCCGGTGAAAGAGCAGCTTCCATGAACCGCTTGGCAAAGATAGGACCTATTTATTGTCGGGTCTAATTGCTCATGTGAGATGTATTTACAGAAGCAACTGTTTGTGCAAAGCATGGCAGACAAACAGACTGCTGTTCTGCCAGGCACCCTTTGTAACCAGTGGGGGCTGGGAACACTTTAATGCTGCCATCAGAGGCCACAATTGTACTGCAGGCACAAATCCTGCTCTGGGCTGGATGAAGCCTGCGGGATGCTGAGCCCCTGTCCCACTCCTCGACCTCAGCAGGAGCGGAGGCGCAGAGCGGCTGGCCGGATCCAGCCCACCGCTTCCTCTCACCTGCCTTACGCGAGCAGGCTGAGGGCACACAGCTTGCTCCGAGCTGGATGCACAGGACCTGCAAAGCAAACCCTTGAATGCGACCCTGACGTGCGAGTCTCACCGTCATGCCACAGCTTGCAAATCCAGGTCTGCTTCCATTTGGGCATACAGCTGTGGGGGGCAAACTGCCCTGCATGAGAAGCACGCTGTGCACGTGCAGATGGGCTGCCCATCGCCTTGCCCTGCAAAAGGTGTGACACAGGCTCTGAGGTCACTTTGGAGGTTGCAGGTGAACTGCTTTACGTGTAGTTGTTCCAGAGGGAAAGCCATGCCAGAAAGTTGGTGTTTGCCATTGCAAGTAATGTCAAGGACTGGTTGAAAGCATCCAGGACTCGTAAAAACAGACTTACAGGCTCTTTGCCGCCTGCTGGGCTTTTTTTGAAGTGGAGGCCTAGGGGGAATTTTGCCATCTGGGAGAGAGATGCAGCATTAGGAAAATAATGCAAACCATTTCCGGCACTGTCTCCATCTTCCTGCAAAACCAGTGGAGATGGGCAAGCCCTGGCTTCCAGTTATGTGCAACACCTTTTTATTTCCAGCTAGCCTACAAGCCACCCATACCCAGTGGACATCCCTCTCCAAACTTAAAAATACAGCTCCTGTTTCTCACCCTATGCCCTTTTCTCCACCCTGACACAGGCAGTCGGGTAAGATACACTCGGGAAAGAGCTTATCAGTAAAGAGAAGTAGGACCAACCACAGCAAGCTACGAGGGAGCTGGTGTGTGGCTCCTACTTCCCCTTTCCAAAGGGCTATTCAAACTGACTATGCTGGTCAGGTGAAATGAGTACTGGGACAAGAGGAAATCCAGGCTCATTCAGCTTCCAGAGCTCTCCTACACACACAGGTCAGCCCAGGCCTACTGACCCCACGGGTGGCCATTGGCATTTCCTAAGCTTCCCCACCGAACTGAAAACTCCCTTGGCTACTATTCAGTTCATTGTAGCATAATTTTTGTATTCCCTGCTTGGAAGAGCAGAGAAATCCACCTGATTTTGATCACTCCTAAGCAATGAAGGTTTCTGAACATTTATACATCAGCTCTCACAAGATTTTTGATGCAGAGGGAAGTGTTTCTTTCATTTTCCAGATGTGGAAGCTGAGGCATGGGGCAGGCATTGCTCAGTAATACCTAATCAGTGGGGGAAAAAAATAAAACTCAGCCACCACCAGTCTCATGCTTTAACATCCACTTGTAAGTTGTTGCCTAAAAGCGGAAATGCCTAATACTTCCATTCTTTTGTGACTGGGAGAGAGAGACTGAACTTTGTCCAGCGTCCCTGGAAATGCAGACCTCCAAGGACAGATTTTTCAGCCCTCCTCCCTGTAGCTTCAGCCCTCTCTCAGACAACTGAATACAAGCCATATTTCCCAGCTAGTTCAGGACCCAGAATGCCTCTTTTTTTTTCCCCCAATCTGGTCCTCGGCAGGATTGATTGTCTTGCTGCAAGACTGTATCTAAAACATCTTCCTATTACTGGCAGCGATCAATATTTATAACCACTCACAGTGTTTATTTATAAAAAAATCAAATGTTCCAACCAAGAAGAGATGCTGTTACTAATATCCAGCATGGTTAATAGAATCATAGAATCATAGAATGGTAGGGGTTGGAAGGGACCTCTAGAGATCATCTAGTCCAACCCCCCTGCTAAAGCAGGTTAGCCTAGAGCAGGTTGCACAGGAATGCGTCCAGGCGGGTTTTGAATATCTCCAGAGAAGGAGACTCCACAACCTCTCTGGGCAGCCTGTTCCAGTGCTCTGTCACCCTCACAGTAAAGAAGTTCCTCCTCATGTTCAGGTGGAACTTCCTGTGTTCCAGTTTGTGCCCATTGCCCCTTGTCCTGTCGCTGGGCACCACTGAGAAGAGTCTGAC
>VZSC01004055.1:518453-567713 GCA_013398225.1 Steatornis caripensis
CCCACCCCGGGTTTGTATCCTCAGCAAACTGCAGAGGCTATGCTCTGCCCCTTCATCTGGGTCACTGATGATTGCGTTGGACAGGGTTGCACCCAGTACCGACCCCTGGGAACACCGCTGGTCACCGGCCTCCAACCAGACTCTACACCTCTGATCACAGCCCACTGAGCTCTGCCGTTCAGCCAGTTCTTGATCCACCTCACTGTCCACTCATCTAACCCACACGTACATCACCATTTCCTGTCTGGGTATAATAAAGGAATAATAATAATGATCTTCTATTATTACTTGGTATTTTTATAAAATACTGCACACAATAGTATCTTATGTAGAATCACTGCTGGTAATTGAACTGTAGCTGTCAAAACAAATGCACGAAGAACTTGGATCTGCAGAATTCCAGTACATGCCTGACCTAAAGGAGTCATTTATCGTTTCTCCAAATAAATGTCTGTGGCATTATTCGTCACATGCACATTTGGCAAATAAATGCCTGCAACATGCTACCCTTGTATCACGGTGCGCTGCCTTTGGTGGTCTCTGTTGTGACTTTTCAGTTGCCTGTGGCTGCAAGCCTCATTGCCTGCCGTTTAATCCCTAGGCCAATAGTTCTTATCCCACGGTTTGTGTATAGTATTTTCTTCTAGTTGTGGGCTTACAATAGAAGCGTGCTAAGATGTGGATGTGGTTTGTTTGGGTCTGTGACTCCACAGACAAAGGTTCTAGTCCTAGGTACGCTAAAAATCGGTGTATGCAATTTGATGGTATCACAAGTCAGGGCAAAAGATCCTGATTAGTCTTGAGGGCTAAGATGGAGAAACACTGTGGTCTTCTGAACAATGCGAGATGTGAACTTGAGGGTGCCTGGCTACCAGATCAGTGTGCCCTTTGTGGACTACACAGTACCTGAGTGGGAAAGAACCTTTGCTTTCTGGAGGGCTTGATTTGATAGTGCGATGGAAAAGGAAATGTGATCGGGCTGACATGTGCAACTTTGTGCAAAATTGTGTCCTCCGCCATTTCCTTTGAAACTAGAGCTTAGTAGCTGCTCCGTGTTTGCCGCTCTTCTTATGTTGATCAAGTACTCTAGAAGTCAAACTCGACATCTGTTAAATGAGCTATGAAAAAGTCCATGAAGCTTGGAGGAGGTCAGGGGCTGTTGTGATGGGGGAGCCAGACTGCACGTGCAGACCAAACCCACCCAGAGCTTTTTGTTCCTAGCAAAGTGAAATGTGAGGATGTACTTCTTTCTCCCCTTTGCTCTTAATTCTGCGATCCACTATCCTAAATCTTACACTTTCTAAAAATGTCACACAAAGTTTTATTAGCTAGATGGAGGGAGAGTTAATTTCACCTGTTTAGTATTGCCGACCAAACAATGAAGTAGATCTGGTCTGTATTAGCTAGAATGAGAGGGATACTGTATCCTAGCTTTGGCATGTTCTGGATAAAAAATATCGCATCATTGCAAAAGGATGTTGCCAAGATGAAGTTTCTCAAAGAGTTAACTGAAATTGACTGTCCCCTTATCCTTTTGCTAGTATATGCCCAAGTATATGGACTTTTTACGTGCCAAAAAAAAATGAGGCAGGACCAAACAGCTGTGGGAACAACGGATCCAAATTGGATCCATGTTGCCACTGAACGTAATAATGTGGCTACTTACAGGAACTGTTCCCATGGCTTGTTTCCCTAAGATCACTGGAGATTAGCGATGTGGGTGGAGTGCACAGGACATGAAGTAAAAATACTGTGAGATAAACTTGTCCAAAAGGAGTCTTAATTCCAAGGAAGACAATGGTTATCATATAGCCATGGGCTACTCATTAACTCAGAGTTCCTAAAACAAATATTCCAGAGCGACAGCCAGCTGCTAACATGAAACTGTTACTTACTTTTTAATCTTATTTTGTATTTGCCTCTTTGTGCTAATTTTTTGGAGTTTAGTAGTAAAATGACAATGTGAGTGTCACAGCAGGCACTGTCTCAGACCTACAAAGAAAGAATGAATTCTCTAATATGCTCTTAACAAAATCAAATCCAGAAGAACTTCAGATTAACTGTGTTCCAATAAATACTCGTTCTGCTTCATGTGGAAAAGCAACAAGTTCAAAAATGGGGGGAGAATAAGGCAAAACTGGGTTTAAAGACAACTGACGTGCCAGGATACTTTTACAATAAAGAACAATTTTGGCGTCTTGCGTAACAATAGAGGATCGGAATAGTAACAAATAGGAAGAATTTTTGTATATAGCCCATAGTTGAGCTGCGGGCTTTAGATTGTATGATTCACTAAAGTAAATAATACAGTTCTGTAAAGATTAACCATATCAGCAAGAGTACTAGCTAGGATAATACTGGTTTTCAGTCCGTGCATCAAAGCCAAGCAGTGAGAGCCAGGAAGACCTTTCCCTTGGGATATGGTATTGGGCAATTACCTGCATTTCCAGAGATTTTATGGAGTCTCCTGAATCGCTTCAGAAACAGAATATTGGGCTTGGTAGGCTTGTTTTTTTCTTGCATTATGCGTGGTGTCCTGTGATGCAGAGGTAGATATGAAGAACATATTTACATAACAGCATGGTAAAGTTTAATCTTTTAATCTTTTCTTCTATTTGCAAATACCTCCCCTTTCAATGTACAGGAAGTTGAAATGCTTCATAAAAATGTAATTGTTATAGAAGGACAAAAGTATAACTCCCTTCTAAACTAACTTTTGTAACACTAATTTCCACTATCTGTTTCTTCTTACAAAAGTACTTAATGTATTAGTTGCTGATTTGATTTTAATTTTGGAAAACTAAGTACTACTAATGGAATGTTTTTCCTTGGCATTTTTAAGTCAAGGCTATTGCTGCATTTACACCTCTGTGATGTGTCTTACAGAAAATTAAGAAATCAGTATATCTCCTTCCTTGTTTTGAATTAATACTTTTTCGACTAAGGTCAACTTTTTCAGACTTATTATTCATGAAGTCAGGTGTCTTGTTAGCATATTTTATTCTTGCATTTGTTTAGAAGCCCTGAATTACAGCATCTGGTTCCTAAGGATCACAAAGTTACTCTTTTTTTGGTATTTAGTGTTCCCTGTTGTTAGAATGTCAGCTGTGGGACTGCGACTGTCATTAGGCATCTATTAATCCTTGTAGTAACTTTTAATGATACTGATAATGCAGTGATAATAAAGCAAAAAGACTGAATTGGTTCTTGGGGGAGAAGATTTGAAATTCCTTGGGATTAAAAGTATCCCAGGATGTTAATATTGAGTCACAGTTGTGCTCTTCCTTTATTAATAGTTTTCTAGAGTGAAAATACACCAGCTTTTTTGTTCCTTCCCCAGAAAGAAGTAAGAATGAAGATGGAGTCTGTTTTGACATCGGCAAGAACAGAATGTAAATCTGGAAACAAGACCGCTTGGTTATATGTATGAGTTGTATTATTGACCAACTGTTTTTCTAATCTATACTTGCTTGGTTTTTTATTATAGCGCTTCCTCAAAAACAAATATCTACTTGAATCGGGAACGTGTTTTCTGAGATGCCAGATGGTACATTGGCCTTGGTCTGCTTGAATGTGCAGTGCTTCCTGAACAATTTAAATACTTGCAACTTGCATACTCCTTTTGGCTATTCTGAGCTGAAGCTTCTGAAGTTTTAATAAACTTTTGACACAATCTGAAGGGTTGGTTTTAGTTTGTGGTAATTTTCTTTTTTTTTTTGGTAACAAAACCCAAACCCCAAACAATTCCAATATAATGTTAATGATTAAGCAGAGTTTGCTAATTATAATCCTTCATTAGGAAGTACTTTAGCATCTGGACATATGAAACAAAAAGATTATAGATTGAAGGTGCTTTCCTGAAATGTAACTGCTACTTAAAATTAAGTAAAAGATAAATTGAGTTTGCTCTCCCTCAAAATGCTAATGGTGACGATCCTTGATAGAAAGGAATAATGGCTACTTTTTTGTTTCATTTGTTGAGTATTTTACTTGTTGGTGGGGTTTTTTTTGCATATGCACAAGACATGTCAGCATGTGATCTAAATACACTTTGTAATTTTAAAGTTTTATGGTTAGTCACACACTAGCTTTATTTTGTTTATGTAGTATAAATACAGGAGAAGAGTCTTGATCAGGAGACATGCAAATAGAATTTAAGGATGTAGATGAAGAAAATATGATTTCGTTGGGTACTGTGAGATACCTAACCAAGCCAGTTCAAACAGCTGATCAGTTGAATGCTACCTCTGATTTGTTGGTATCATGCTGAGAATAAATCAGATCTGTGTAGTGACTGGAAATAGACCTTTTTGTATTCTTTGGAACTGCTTTCACTTTAGTCTTGTGAAAACCCACTGCTCTTCCCTGGCTTCCTTCTTTAGTAAGTTTCAAATCCAATTTTTACGTAAACATTGTGTACACATTATTGTTCACATAGATTGTATGAGAATTTGTGTTGCTTTAGCTAACTCAGTTCGAAAGATAACTAAAGTATGACAACATCCAACATTTGAGTCTTGTACCTCAGCTCTTCCCGGCGAGATTCCATTTCCTCAAAAATACAGTAGAACTTGACTTGTTCAGGTATTACATTCTCCAAAATCTCTTGGAGAAGATTAAGTGCTTTATCATCTAAAGGATGACCTCCTCATATGCCAAGTGAGCAAAAGAGGCTGTAGCAGCTCTTACGAGCCTTTATTATGAGAAGTTGTGCAGATTTTGCAAGTGCTGTGTTTCCTTCATCCTTTTTCCTCTAGAAGGAGGATTTTTTTTTTGTTCCTTTTTATCGGAACAAGTCATTGAAGAAGTTGTTGATAAACTCTTTGGATAATTTTGACGATAGTTCACGTATGGGAGTGGAAGGGAAACAAAGAAAAGTTAAATACTTCCTCAGATGCAATGTGGCAGCAACGTATTTGTAAGCTCCGTGATAGACTTCAGTATGATACATCTTGTCGAACAGAAGCTATCTGGATTTTTAGCATGGCTGTGTCAAAGCAGGAGATTTCCTTTTTGTAAGGGAGAACTATTGCTTTCTATTGCTCCGATTTCTCGCTCCAGTAAGTGTACAGAGGACAGCGTTTTTCTTGCTACACCTTGCAATATTAAAAACCAGAGCTGATGTATGCGTGAACTAGGAATGTTTCTGAAGACTGATTATCTTAAAAAAAACAAGTAATGATGTTGGCATTGTATGTTGATCCATGTTAGACTACAACTGTGAGTGTTCTCAGTGTTTTGGGTGCTGCAGAAAATAAATTTGTATTAAAAAAAATTAGAATGATTGTCCATAGCCTCTGCTTTCTTTAATTCTCATTACTGTACCTGTGAGGGAGATATTTTTACCCAGTATCTGACAAGTGAATACAAATTTCTTTCCTGTGTGTCATTGTCATTGCTTCTTTGTCATAGCTTGATATTACCCGAACTAAAGAAAGCTAAGGATGCCAGTGAGAATGTTAGAGAGGGATTAACAGACCCCTGTAGCTATGGAGTTAAGCTGGACTTCTGTTTTCACTGCCAATGACATCTTGATTTATGCATACTGGGGATGTTTTTAAACACAGAAGCAATAGGAAATAAGACAGTTTGCTTCTAGCCTGCATTTCCTGCAAGGCTTCTTGGCTCTGCCTTCTGGTTAGGCAACAGCATTCAGGGCATAATCTTGTTGTTCTGTCCTCTTATTGCTGTTTATTTGTTTTGCCGGTTTTGCAAAGCTCCGGGCTTGAATCTGTTCTCCCCTTGCCGACATCTTCCTTGAAGATGTGAGCTAGGAATGTGCATGTGAAAAATCTCGTGCACATCCTGTTTTTAAATTATTTCCTTCAGTCTTGCGTTCCTGCTGAGAATGTGGCTTGAAGGATGTCTTGTGCTTGCATCCGGCAGAGTTGGTGAATCCTAAGGATGGAAGTGCACATGTTCATAAATGATGTAAGAGTCGAACAACTAGCAAGGTTGTTCTAACTAATGGATGGATTTTTAGCTTGTTTTAGAAGTCTGTTGTGATGATACAGATGCCGAAGTAGTCTAAATTGTGGTTCAGGTTTTTTTTTTTTCTCAGTGTGTGTATTAAGAAAAAAAGTAGTCTGGTAGCAGTTTGAATATTCACGCTGTTATTATGGAACAGTGTAACCGCAGATGAACTTACACAAATACTGAAAGCAGCAGCCTGGAACAGAAATATAAACTTCTCCCTTCCTACTGCTTTATTTATTTCAAATGTGCAGATTGCTGAAGTAAGCAAGCCTGCGAAGTTGAGATGGGTTAGCCTTAAGCAAGCGTTAACTAATGTAAAAACAAGCTGCCTTCCATTACCAAGCACTTCAGAGTGGCCTGTTGCTGCTCACTTGCTAAAAAGCGATTTAATTTGCAATTCTAATATGGTAACAACCTGCGATGCTGAAACACTTTTGAGAATTTCAACACATGCTTTCTACAAATACATTCATACGATTTTGCTTATGGGTTTAGTACAAAAGAAGAATGATTCATGGAAATTAAGTATTACAAAAGGAGGAGCTTTTAGAATGTATCAAAGGAGTTTTACTGGGAAGGTAACAGGTATTAACCTCTAGCCCTGTCTCAGTGGTCTTTGGTATTAAATTAATTGATTAATTAAATTAATCAGTACAGGGTACTGATTAGGGTCTTCCCATTCAGTGAAATTGTGTTGCTCATCTTCTTTTGTAGTCTACTGTAAAACAACCTCTTAACCTCATGTAGTTAGTGTTGATAAAAAGTAAAATATGCCTTCATCTGTGTAAAAAAGCATATGAACATAGAAGCTTTCCTGGTCCTTTTAAGTGCTGTAAAACAATAGGACTATTTTTTGTTATGGAGAATTTAACCATAATACTGCAGTATGGGTTTCGTCGTACAGCCCTTCCATTGTGTCTGTCACTCATTTCTAATACTGTACCCCCTAGAAACTGTGCTCTTGGTTTTGAACTGTGCCAAAATTTAGATAATATTTTTTTATTTCAACAGCATTTGAAGCTGGACATACTGAATAAAATAGCAAATTTATCATGTGTAGTATTTTGCTTAATTTTCTTAATTATTTTTCCTATTAGAATTTTCCCCTCCTATTGAGAATATTTTGCATCGTTATACAGGAGAAATGGTGCTAATGTTTGTTTTGTCATGTAAGGAATAAATTTGGTTTGGAAAGTTCCTCTCCCTAATTCCTGTCTTCAAAGTCTTTGTTATGGTTCTAATTAGTAGGTATTAGCATATGTATCAAAATGCAGAATGTGCAAGTACTATTTGGAAAACTAAATGCTAGGTTTAGCTCATCATTTTCTGTCATTTGGATTTTGAACAAAACATTAGCACACTGAAGTATGAAAACTATAAAATTACAGCATAAAATCAACATAAATAAAAATCTGTCTCATACATGGCTTTTTGCTCTCCTAGTATCCACGCAGCAGGGCAAAAAAAGCAAGCGTGTTGCTACTCTTCACGACTGAGACTGGAGAAGGTAAATGTGGAATTATCAGTGTGGGGTTGAAAATGTAAAAAACATTAAAGTGCTTTTCTAGTATTGAGGAGGAGGAGAATTTCCATCTTGAAGCACACCAAGCACATATTTGTTTTGCCAGTTGCAATAATGTGCCACCCAACATAAAGGTTGGTACCACTGTGTCTGTAGTAACTGCAGCCGTAGGGCTGGAAGAGCAGGCATCAGCCTCAGTGAACTCTGGCTACTTCAGGAGTTGTCCCCAATCACTGCTGCTGTGATCCTTCCTCTGTTTTTAAAAACCACTCTTCAGGAGAAGATGAGAGGAAGAGATATTGACTGCTGTGGAACTTTTGAATTTTGTTGGATTTGGCATAAATATCTCATGTTTGGTACCTTGTTCTGCTCACTACACACAAGATTTATTTATTTATTTATTTCCTAATACATATACTTTACTTTCTCTCCAGAATAGAGATTGTAGCAACAACTGAAGGATATGTAAAGGCAACCTTGAAGACTTTTCTGGGGAACCGACCTTTAAATATACAGATTTACAAGGCGTATCAGGTCTTTATTAAAAGCGTCACAGTATCCTGTAACAAAAATCTTTGTATCATGTAGAGACTGTGTATTTTACGCCATAGTTCCCTGGGCACTTGGGGCCAACTGGACTGCCATGAGAAGTGCTCTCTTCTCATTACTCCAGCTGTTTATTCTCCTCTCTTTGCCAGCTCAAGTGCTTGAAAGATCTTCTTAAGAATTGGATGCTACTAATGGTGCAGGTTAAAACTAATGAAAAGAAAACAGCATTTGACTTTAACTGGGATCAGTTCCTGATCCAATTTACTGTACTGCTAAACAAATATGTCTGCATGGGAGAGGCACAGAGGGAAGACTGAGAGACCAGGAGTGATGGAGGGGGAGCGGGGTCAGCTCTAATGGTGGTAGTGACAGTTTGCTGGCTTCAATGTATTTGTGAAACTGGGACATTAGGTGATATGGGCTCTTTCAGAAACTTGTGTACTAGACAAGATGAAGCATTTTTTTCCTATAATGCAGGCTAAAATAATCCATTTTCAGTTAAGTAATATGTCCTCTGAGAAATAAATAGTTGTTCAAATGTCTATAAAGTTCTTCCTCTCGTTTGCTACAACTGTGGATCCAGAAGTGACACTATGACAGAATATGCTTCTGTTTGGAGGAAAAGAAGTAACTTTAAATCTGATGACAAAGTGTAATCAGTCGGGATGACAGAATCAGACTACCCTGGTAAACAGAACAGTAGAGGGGCCGGGGCAATTGCAGAAACAAGTTGTGTGTCAGCTTGCCAGGTATCCTGTTTAATTGCTGCAGATCTCGTGAGGGGGTGTGGTGATGGTTTGTACATATTTGTGTGAATTTTTTTTTGGAAATTAGGTTGATAAGTTTTAAGAGATACTTTAGCACACTTTCCATAAATGTGGTCTTGAGCTCAGATTTAGCCTTTCTAACTTGATTGTCATTGTTGGAAGAATAGTTTGTACATCAGCTTATTTTCTGCTAAAATTAGACTGGTGCTCTTTTATATTCAAGTTGCTTTGCTGCAGCAAAGTGAATGCAAATCAGACTCATTCTGTATCGTTTCTTTTGTGTTCTGTCACCCTTTGTGGTAATAGCCAGCAAAAAGCTCAACTCCAAGTTATGTCTCTCTTTTGCTAGCTTTTTTTGCTGACATGACGCTCCCTAACTGGGATGCTGTGTATCCTGGGCACAGGAATGGATTCCTTTTGTTGGGTAGTCAGATGTAATCTTTTGGTAAAGGACTGACTTTGATGAAGCACATTGCCTGGTGCTGGATGCAGCTGTTGTGCATGAAATCCTGTTTATTGAATGTGCGATTATAGAAGAAGAATGATAAATGTCCTCCCTCTCAGTGCCACAGATGGCAAACTCGTGCTGGTCAGGGTACCAAAGAGAAGTTAGGAAGTAGGACGTGCATCATATACTGTCTATTGGCACGTGCACCCAGCCACATGTTTTGTGATGTGAAAATCTAGCGCGTAACTTACAAAACCAAAATACACTTTAATATGAAATGACATTAAGTTCTCGACTAAAATCAGTTATAACAGAATGTTCTTAATTTGCTTTCCTTGCAAGTTGCACTTTGTTTTGTGTGTGACTCACCGAAGATCAGTGAAATTCTGTTCAACCTGAAGTTACATAGCTGCTGTTCAGAGTGCTTTCATTCTTGTGACTCAGTTCACTCTTAAAATTTCTGATTTTTGTGCACTTTTCACCAGTAATATTTGTGCTTCCAGGTTGCAAGGGGCAGTGTGTCAATACACTTGTTACAGGAGCAAAATAATTAAGAAAATTAAGCACATGCTGTGCTCAGATGCAGTGCTTTAGAGGTCTCCTGTGTATTGTGAAATGGCAGCCATGTAGGTTTATCAGGAGCAGCTGATTTTGTTCTGTGCACGGATCCATCTGGGGTGGGGAGGGAAGAGGAGAGAGAGAGTGCTGGTGGCTTTTAGAGATTAGCTGGTCATGGTTCTGCTTGGGAAGTGTACCAAGTTTCAGAAGAGCTATTGTAACAGAGATAGGATGTGAAAAGGGATGGTGAAAAAAACCCCAAGCTCTACTCATCTTTTTGTTTCAAAAGAAGCCTTCAGGATTTGGTTATCTGCACGTGGGTCTAATTGCAGACTTGATTAGGGGAGTGTGTAACACTTCTAACTTCAGTAAAGACCTGGCTGAGCTGTACAGATGACATTTGGATGTAGATGAGGAGTCAGAGCAGCTGTGTCCTTGTGCAGGCGAGAGAGAGAGGCTGTCCAGTTTATTGGATTACCTCGTGTCAGATCATGGCAATGCATGCGTCTTAAATCCCTTGGGGTGGGGAGGGAGTGTCAAAGAAGGGATGGCTTATTTTAGGTAAACTGATTTAGACAGCAGTCTATTTTCTTGTTCCTTTTCTGCTGAGAAATGTGGGATTATTTCACAAAAGGGTAATGTTCAGTCCCCGAAATGTTCACGTCTGGTGGTGTGGTATTTTGTGGGCAGAAGCTGCGTGGCAGGTATGAGCTGGGCAGAGGGCCTATGGCAGCTTGATTCAGTTTCTGTGCCTTTTGTTTAACTTCAGGAAGTGGTGGGTGAGTGCTTGCTTTTAATGTCATTCCTTTTCTCCTGCTTCTTCTCTCATCCTTTTTCCTTAGCTTATGCTGGTTAAGCGTTGACAGTAAGCATTTGTTCAGCTTACTTCTCCCTTTTGTATTAAAGGGTAACTGAAATCTTTCCATAGTGAAAGAGCAATGAAAGATTTCTGGGTTTAATTCTTGGCTGTTGGATCCACATGTGTTTGGAGACAGTATGCAAGGTTTTTTGGGATGTTTAGCACTCTTGTAGTGTATTACAGAGTTATTGCTATGCTCAGGTCTTCTATCAGTTTCTTAATATATGAAGGAAATGCTTTGCTCTCCAACTGAGCAGAAGGAACTTGAGAATAATGCCTTCCAAACAAGTACCATATTTTGGTTGATTTTCTTTATCTTGGGAAGGACAGCCTTTCTCTTGCATGTCAGAGTGTAGTTCTGTGTTGTCTTTTGCTGTGCTTGGAGAACTTCTAGTTACTACACAGGAATGGATTCCTCTTTCTCAGACAGGAAGGTCTCCTGTCTTTTGCAGCTTAGACCCTGCTGAAATAGCACTGGCTGATCTGAGAAGTGGGAGAACGATAGATATGTTTTGGGACCATACGTTAGACATAAGAGGCAAGTCAGCAAATACAGTCTCTTCAGAGGAAAACATGCAACGTTTGAATTGCACAGTAGGCATAGAACAACTCTGTGTTGTAAATGTGTAAGAACTTGTCCTGTGTAAATGTGTAAGAACTTGTCCTGTGCATATGCTCTATATAGCTGTGACAGCTTGGTGTCCAGAGTTTTGCAAGTGATACAGCTGCTTTCATTTGCTTGAAAATGCTTTTAAGTAGCATTTTTAACTCCCTTAGAGCACAGTTGTACAAAAAGGCTGATTTAGGCTGTGGTGCCACTGAGGAAGAGGATGGGATTTTCCTGAATTGTTCCTGCCACTAGCAGAATATGGCTGCTTGGTTAGTTTGTCATCTTTAGGAGACTGCGAGATGCTGCACCAACAATTTGTGTCTGCACTCAGCGAGTGGGGGAGAATAACTTTGTAGGATGAGGGAGAGAGTTAATGGGGAGCAAACACATACAGGCATGCCCTTCGATGTTGATAACAACAAACTGGTTGTCATTTGTAGAAAATGGTAATTAATAAATCAGCTGTGGCTGAATAGTCATAGATACAAACATAAAACTGTAGTTTTGGAAGCTGTTTGGAAGGAATTTGTAGAAGCTCACTAAACGAAGAGGCTGATAGCACATAGGTGATTCTTTAATGTAACAAAAAACTTCATTGACAAATTTGGAAGAAATATTTTGAACAAGTGATCTGGGTGGGATTTGAGCACTTAGGAGAGATGTGCTATATCCAGCTCTCACCTGTTTCCTAAAATCAAGGCTTACAAAGTCCTGTAGTTTAATTGTAAACTTTACAGGTTTTTTCCTCCTCACTGTAGTGCACTCTGCTCAGTGGAATTGGGAACATTTTACAATGGTAATGAACTTGGCAAGAGAAGAGCCCTTTGCCTGCTGGCAGAGTAAAGCAAATAAACAAATAAGGAAAACAAAAGAAGATCCCTCCCTGTCCCCTTGGCGGGTTGCAGGAGCGGCTGGCACCGCTGGCCATGCTGGCGGAAGGGTGGAATGTCCTGCCGTGCATTCCACGCAGATGGCCTGGACCCTGGCCACCTCAGCAGAGCAGAAAATACCACGCGCTCAGCCGTGCCACTTGTGATTTAATGGGAACTGAAGCTAACTTTCAGCAGCAGTGCATCATCAATTAAAACTGTTTTTCTGTGTTTCCAAAAATCACACAACGGTTTTGGTCTCCTCTTGTTTGCTCAGGACAAGCTGAATTCTTCCATCAGGCAAATGTTAGTGGGACCTTAATCTTAATGGTAACATCGTTCCTTTTTAGGGTGCCTTGTCACTAAGAAAGTCCCGATGTCCCCATCTCAAGAGAGCACAGGCATCATCTGAAAAGAGTTAATATTTCTGTAGTCACCTCTTCTGGTTCTCAGCAAAGTATTGGCCTTCGGCTTTCAAGAATGGTGAAATAATGCTTCCCATGTAGCAAATACCAGTGCTCAGGAGCATTTGGGACACCCGATTGTGCTTCCAGACTGATTTTTGTATTTACAGTTGTGATGATCAGTACTAACTCCTGATAAAACAAAAGTGAATACACCTTATAGTACTCTCAGAGGAACTTGCACTCACAAACTCTGAACTGGGATCTGAGTATTTTAGGTATTAAGGTGACTGCAGAAGAAACGTGTTGGTTCTTGCAAGACTGGGTACTCATCTGAGCTTAGCTTGCATTTTGCTGTCTGTAGCACTGAGTACAGTAACAGCTTCTTGCCATGAATCAAATCTGCAGGTAGCATGAGAGAGAAATGGCGCTCTTTTCCTGTACCTTTACGTATTGTTTGGTCAGTCACCATTAAGGAAGCAAAGCACTGTAACCTTAATTGAAGGATACAATAATGATGTTTTGTAGTTATTTAGCAGGCAAAATCTGACACCATTAAGGAAGCAGCACACCCTGTCCTTAATTGAAGGATATGGTAATGATGCTTTGTAGCCATTTAGTAGGCAAAATCTGTGATTAGTGTCACATATTGTTTTAGAATCTGGGAAAGGAGTAGCTAATATTTGTGGGATGAAATAATGTTAGGAAGAACAGGGAAAATTACTTTGCGTTATTTCTACAGTGCAGTCTTTACACTGTGAAACGAAGGCTGGTAGTTCAGTGCTTCCTGATATTTGCTAAGAAATTGTTCCTCATGACCCATGGAAGTATAAAAGCTGGGGCATGGCTTCCACTAAGCTTTTAATGACTGGAATGACAGTGCTGTTTAGAAAACTAAGTTCAAGTAGTCTGTTTCCAGGAAAATATTTCAAGAATGCAGTGCAAATTCATATATTAGAATAACAAAGCACGAATCAGATTGTCTTGCTGGAGGCCAATGGCAGTTTAAGGCCAATGCTACCCAGCCACTGAAATCCTTGTGAAGCAGGGAGGCATCCAGTGTGCGGGTAAGTACCTACCATCTGTGTGTCCTCAGTGCAAGAGTGCAGAGGGAAAGGTGAAACTCTCCACCATTCTTTGGCTTGTAAGATTGCTTTGTGGCCTGGTGTATTGGTTCATGGGGACTGCGCAGCTGTGACAGAACCTAACTGTGAGCTGGAGGTGTTTCCTTGTGATGAAAGCAGCCAGCAACTGTTGCGTGAGTGTCATTTGTTTCTCTACCAGAGTTTGATCCAAGGTTGAGTATCACAACATGGACCTGTTTGAAAACTTTGTGTTGCACTGGGGCATTTTTATGTGCAGGTGAGTGCATGATAGTTACGACTGCATTTTCATTTTCCAAGTGAAAATAATGCAAAAAACCAGCTCAAAAAATGGCAGCACATTATAAGATTTGGTGTGTTGCTTTTCCAGTATTTGTACTTCAACCTGTAGCTCTTAAATTCCGATAACATTTTACAAACCTTCACAAGATTAACTGTTGTACAGATCAGTGCGCTTTGCTTTTACGTAAACATGGTTTAATTGTACAAGTTTCATGCTGATGTTTGCTGTGACTATGCTAGGCCTCTAATTTAATATGAAATGTTTTTTCCTCAGTGTAACATTGCTTTCAGATACAAACAAGAGGAGAAATTACTTGCGGTACTAGATAAATGTGTACTTGACTGATGAAAAACCTTTTCTTTTTTTTTTCTTCTGTGTATATTTCATAATGTCTGTTGTTCTGAAATGTCCAAAGGCAACTACCAAAAAGAAATCGATGCTGGCTAATTATAACAGAAATGTGCTGCCTGGAGTTGCTTATTCTAATATCACCTTCATGCTAACTACAATTGGAGGAAAAAAATTACATTAGTCGCTTGAAAAAGGGCAGCAACCCCTGTTTTAACAAGCCATGTAGCTTTTTCCACTGGTCTCAGCATCCCTTGGCCTGTTTGGTTAAGCTCAAGAGAGAAACCTGGAAGTACGCTGTGCATTGGGTTGTGAATTGCTGTTTCTTTGTTAGCCAGCGTTCTTCACCAGAATCTGTAATTGTGGTGCTGTGAGTTCTGTTAACTAATAGATTTTAGGTTCTGTTTAGTTTAGCTATTCTTGATGATGAATCAGTTTATTTCTTGTCCGAGTTGCTTTGGGGAACATCTGTGCACTACACCATCAAGGCCCTTCAGGAGAAACTCAACTCTGAGCTCTCTCCTTTGGGCAGGAGCTGATGGCCATGGGCATGGTAGCTGACAGCTTCATACCAGGGTGACACCCACTGAGCACATGAAGCTGCTGCCAGCACTGCAGGCTTCCTCCGGCAGACCCTGGAAGGCCAGTGGTGGTGGGGCTGTCTGATTACTTGAAGGGTGTCCTCAAGGAGTAGAAATTTTTCAGCTTTTGGTGTGACAATTTAGCAAGTGTTAGCTGATCTTTTTCAGCACAGGCAAATCTCTGGACTTTGCTTTTAAGGGTAAAAGGAATAGAGAAACATACTATCCTACTATCCATATTAACATAATTGTATGTATTAACATACCCATATTAACACAAATGTAAGAACATGCACTGCAGCAGCTACTAGAAAAGAAGAGCATGTGTACGAGGAGGTGTGGTATTCCATTCCGTTAAGGGCTGGGAGGTGTTTGTGCACAAGCGTGCACATGTATTTAGGGGAACATAGGCTGCTCCAAAATATGCTGTAGTTTTCAGTAATGTCTTGTATAGTAAAGTTTACCAGTTCATTTTCTTGACAACTAATGGTCTAAGTTCTTGAAATAACTTGTCCATGTGAATAAATGAGAGGAAGCATTCCACAACAGTAGTTTCGTCAGGGTTTTGTTAGAGAAATGTGTAAAATAAGAAGTAACAAACTACCCTGAAATATGAAATGTTTGGGTTTGGCTTTTTTTGGTTCTTAAGTGCAGGTTCCTTCTTTCGTTCTTAAATAACTGAAAATAGACAAGAATGGAGAAAT
The DNA here is from genome assembly GCA_013398225.1 of Steatornis caripensis. Classification (NCBI taxonomy): domain Eukaryota; kingdom Metazoa; phylum Chordata; class Aves; order Caprimulgiformes; family Steatornithidae; genus Steatornis; species Steatornis caripensis. Next base: position 534,035 of record VZSC01004055.1, read on the forward strand.
AGTTCACATTCAAAACATACGCAGTCTCTAAAGATATTTCCAAAGCTGCCGGATCCTCAGATAAAGAAATGAGAAGGAGAGACATGGAGTAATGTTGCTAAAAGAGAAGGATGGCTTTTTTTTTTTTCACAGCCTCTAATGTCTGTTCTTCCAGGCCCCCATCCCTAGTAGCTATTCGGTTGCCTTTAGGTATTGTAATACATCAGGGCCAGAGAGCACTATGAAAGAGAAACGGGGAACGCTGTCAGAGTGCTCTCTGACTGTGGGTAACTGGTGGTTTGCTGAGTAGGAAACATATGCAGACAGGACTCCAGCAATCTGTGGCATATCTGTTGTTGGGGAAATACTGAATAAGAAAAAGTAATGAAGCGTTTTGTAGAATATTGGATGGTATTTAACTACTTCGTTCAGCAGACCTAAAAAACCCCAGCAAACGTTGGTGTTCCTGGAAGCTGTTAAACTCGTGGTCGTAGAGCCTGAATCAGGTATAAAGCAGATCCCTCGTAGGTGGCAGAAAATGCAATCTGCATTTGATTATGCTGGACATGGGCCATAGACCTGTTGTAGAGTAATGGACGTGAAAAGTTGTCTGGATTTCCACTCTCATTGAATCTTTGAAGAGCCGTTTTTGTTGAGGATGATAAAATACTTCAGAACTTGCTCCTTGCAAGTAAATTTCCTTATGTTTCCAGAGGGAGGGAGGAAGAGAACTCTGCTGCGTCCGTATTGTTAGAAATATTTGCTAGGAGAATTTATTAAGAAATGTTGGTGAACATGGAATAAAATATTCGTTTTAGAAGCGGAGCTGTTCTTGTTGTGACTACTGGATTTCACATTTTCTTTCTGTGGCTACAGAGTGCTAGTTTAAGGACTCTTAAGATATCTGGGTTGTTGGGTTGGGGTTTTTTTGACCATTAGCGTGCTAGGTGTCTTCAGTCATGTCTCTTCAGTTCCTTTTCGTCTTTCATTTCCCATCTCTAAAATGGTTAACTCCCAGGTAAGTCATTGAGATCTGCTGATAAAATTAATTTTAAAAGACCTGGATATGGTTATAGCCTTGCGATATTTAGTCTGCATCTTACTGAGCTGGTAGGAGAGCTGTAACATTGGTAGGTACAGTAAATACCTAGGTAGGCAGAGGGATAAATAAGCTTCCCCCCCTCCCCAGAATGACTTGTATTAACACATACCACTGTGGTACCAGGAAATGCAGCAGGCCTTTAGTGTTAGGAAAGTGATGCCACCAGTAACTCCAGCCTGCAGCTGGATTTCATACTGTGTGTCTTCCCTCCCCAGTGTGAGACTGGGCCACAGGGGTTGCAGTTAATTTTCGATGGGTCAGTATGGGTATAGTTATCTATATGAGCTTTGCTCTCTCCTGTTGATTCTGGAGAAACTTTGGGAGTGTTTGTTCTATAGTGACTGCTAGCACACCACCTAAGTGATGGCTGATAAGCTACATTTACTGTTGTAGGCCTGAAGAAGGGGCAGTAGTCGGAAGAGTAACTTAGTTTTCAGCTGCTAGAAAGAATCTTGCAAATCACATCAAAGGTATGTTTTAAAAGTGGCCATTCTGTGTGCATTTTAGACTGAAGAGTGCAACAGGGAAATTTTTGCTCCGATAATAGCCTAACTTGCAGAAGCAATATTGTACACAGTAGTGAAGAATCCAAGCGCTCTTGGATTCCAGCTAAATGGAAAAATTAACAGCAAACCATGTGAAGAAACAAGCTGAAATTTCTGTACTGTACAGATGTATTTATGTGGGTTTCTGGAAAATTGTAATTTATAAATCGAATCTCTTCCCCAAATTAGCAAAAATCTGACTTTTTTTCTGAAGCCACACTGTCAAAAATGCTTATATTTTGATTAATTGGATAACAAGAAGTAACTGTACTGTTGTAGCCCGTGAAATAAGTGATCGTGAGGGTGATGTTTTGAAACATAATGATTTCAGTTCAGCTTGGCCTGTTTATACATTTAAAAAAGTAAGCACGAGTTGGCAATAGAGGTACTGTTGTATTTCGTTTCTAAGTTATCTGTGAAACACTACCAGGAATTTAAGATACATCTGGCATTACAATAAGCTGAATGAGTTCTGGCAGTATTTACAGTTGAAAGCTCTAAACAGTGTTGCGAGTACTTTACTTTTCAGGGTAGATAAATCTCTTCCTTGCACCACATTTTCAAGGGAACCTCTGAAAAAGGCAGTGATGCAGCAGGTTTGTCAGAGAGGCGTACTCTGCCATCCTAGGTTGGTTTTTTTTTTTTTTTCCTTCCCCCTAGACTATATCCAGGCCTGAGTCAGAGGGAAGGAAATGTGACACACTCAGGTCCTGTGGCTTCAGCTTAGATTTCCATCTTATGTTGTTGCTCAGGCTTTGAGTTTCTTATTGTTGCTTTACTGGTAACATGATAGCTATGAATGCATTTTTCACTAATAATTTTTCCACAGTGGTCTGGGACATGATTGTCTGATGAGGAGTATAACAGCAAACATAATTTAAAATTAGTTTAAGTCCCTTGTGTTTAGGTATCTTCGGAAAAACGTAGTACCCTGGATTTTTATTAAAATCTCCCCATCTTCACTATCAACTTTTAAATCTGTAATGCATTTGCCTGTTAGATAATACGTGATTTAAATGTCTTGTACATGACTGAGGGTTTTCAAGGGCGATTTCCCTCTGCTGTGGACTACTGCATCTTCACAAATGTTTTTTTGCAATCCCTGAGAAGGTAGTTCTTTGAAAGATTCCAGTATCTAAAGAAGCGGTTTCCTTCAGAAAGGAAAGTTATTTTGGGCCGAGAGCTTTCTTTAAGGGGAAGATTATCACTAGTGTTAAGGGTCTGAAATATTAATCCATCTCTTCCTGACCTATAGATGAATTGTTCTTCAGTTTTTTAATTTAAAGCAATCTTTCTGCTGGTCTGGTAGGAATACCACCCGATGGTATGAGTCGCATCTCATTAGACTGTGAGATTTCTGTGAGAGGACAGAGACCTTTATGAAGGGGAAACTCTACTCTCGCCTTTTGCTTTGTGGGTTCCCTGTCTTTAAGATGCTGCCCTAAATTGGCAGCTATGCAGAGCTGTATAGCTTCTTAAGCTTAGCAAGTTATAATGGTATCCCTCGTAATGACCTTGGGAGGCGAATGTCATGTTTCCCAGGCATATGTAGAGAAGACAAAGAGTGTTGTGCTTCGGGTCTCGTAGTGATGTATTTCCAAAGGAACATTGTGCAGCCTCAAGTAAATCAAGAAGATACATGTTTACATGACAGATGCTGCCGCTCCTATCGCAAGTATAATTCTGGAAGTGTAATGAGAATGAGAGGAAGTGGAGAACTTCCTGCATTAGTTTTTGTGGCTGCGTGAAGGGGCTCTCTAAATTGCAGCTGTGTTGCGCAACTGATAAAAGTTATGCTAGTCTCGCCTAAGTCTCTTGAGATGTGAACTAATATACCTCTTTGTGCTGCGTGCATCACGGTTAAATTTTTATTAACCTGGAAGTCAGAACAACAGTAATAATGGCTGAGTATGCTGCTTGTCTCTGTATTTTACATTAAGTCTATTACTTTCCCGTGGAATGTATTAGTGCTACACTATGTCCTTAAATTATGATTCACCCCTTTGGGAAAAGCTTGCCCAGTAAACTAAGTACTTGGCTTGTGAGTAAAGGGCCTGCGTAAGGTGGGGGAAAGGAAAGGGTAATGAGGGGCCTTTAACATAGCGGTGATGCATGCCCCTTACCTGTCTCTAGGCAAGAAAGGGGGAAATGCTGCATGGGAAAGGATGAATTTTATTTGGGAAAAGCTCAGGATATATGTGGTGTACTAGAGGGGAGATAGTTACTTAAATTCCTTTCTGAAACAATCAAACTGCTTTGATTTCTAGATTTTAGGTTGCACTTAATGCAGTGCTGGATGAGACTACCTGATTAATGATTGTGTCCAACTCTGCACTGTGGGTTTATAAACTGCAAATCGATGAAATGTTACTAAACATATTTCATTGTCTTTTTGGTGATGACTGTTAAAGTGTTGGTCGCATTTATCTGTTCAGTGTTTTACAATATCTACAGTGGCTTTAGTGAGTGTTTTTCTATTCACTCAAGATAGTGTCAGTTTCTTTTTCAACTTGTAAGTTTCCCCGCGGGACCTTTTTTATTAAGGTCTGGGACCTTGATGAGCTTTACTATAGGGCTGAAGGGTGATTTTGAGGCCAGTATGCGAGACATTTCTTTAAGGCGTAAGGAGAAATGAAGACTGTTTCTCTTCTGCCTTTGACCTCTGTGCTTTTGTGATGGTGAGCTTTTCTACCCTGTACATAGCAGGGGACGTGCTTTGGAAAGTGCAGGGTGTGGAAAGTGCTTTTTTTAATATCTGTGGGTAAGAAGTATTACTGTGCTGGTCAGCTGGTCAGTGAGAGAGCTTTTCAGAAACAGTATAGCATGCCAGATTTAATTAGCTCAGCCTTGCTGTCTGACACTGGTATTTTTTTTCTTTTCGGTGATCATAATGATCACTCAAATGAAATAATTTACAGAATCAAATATACTCTAGATATGTGGGGGGGGACACCTCATAGGTGAAAGTAGCTTGTTGCTTCTGGGTATTTTTATCAGAGAAAAGAATACCTTCTGAAAATCAACCTGATTTTCCTGTCATTGTGCTCTACTGCAGGTGTGGATATCCTGTATTAAATCAGGCAAACTGGAATAGTACTGGTTCCCAGCAACCCAAGGGTGTGTGCTTGCTTCTGATAACTGCAGTAGGTTTAACATCACATATTTGAAGATAATTGAGGAGTCCTCTACTTTCAATGCAGAGTAAGGTGGATTAGGTCATTCTCGGTGGAAGATACAATGCTGGCGCTGCCAAGTACCTAGACACAGAAGATTTTATTGTAAGATACTGATCTTGTGTTTTAGGTTACTGTAAAAAAAACCGGAGAACTCTTTAAAAGCAGAGACCAAAGACAAGGATGGCAGGCACGCACTGTAATAGCTGGTCCATTAGGTAACATTAGGATGAAAAACAGCAGGGAGAAGCTGAATTTTCAGAGTCCAGCTGCTTTCCCGTGTGCAATGCTGTAGATAATGCAGGAAATAATTAAGCATTCTTTTGAATGCATATTTATATTAAATTTTCCAAGTGCATAAAAAAGTTGGACATTTTGAGTTTCTCATATTGATTGCAGGCCTCATGTGTTTACCTTTTTGTGGGTGCGTGTTGATGTCTTTCTCAACAGTTTTACCCAGAGAACCAAAGCATAGATTTCCTTTTCTTTAAGAGGCTCATTCAGGAGTTGACCCTTCCCCACAGGCTGTATCCTTTCCCACAGGTGGGAAAACGTAAGTTTGCTATCAGTTCTTTTTTGGCTGGCTTTAAAGTTTTAATTTTATCTGAGTAGGTGTGCAAGTTCAAACCACGACTAGTCTGCCTGTTCAACTGCATGTGTTATAATGCTTCTCTAGCGCTGGGTGAGGACAGTGTTCCAGAACATGTCAGTGTTCTCAAGCTTCGTAAAAAAAATCTCAAAGGTCAGATAGAGTGAGCGTGCTAATTAAGAAGAAAAATGGCTTCTTTCTGTACATTCATGTATCAGTAGTAAATACAGAAATACTTTCTATTACTTTTATTTTAATTTCTGTTAAGTGCATCGATATTACTTTCCAAAGAAGTGACTGAAACTACCATTTTAGTATTTTCTCCAGATAGTTCTCTTTAGAAAGCTTGTGCTGATTGGCTGTTTTTAAATTGTAGTGGTCAAATTTTGTCAGTATTACAAACAAGGGTTTGATTATTATTTTAACTGCCCAGCCTCCTTTGCTGGAATGGTGTTTGGTTCACATCTTCCTCCTTTTTTATAGCTGAAAGCTGCAGAAACCGTAAGCGTAAATGCACTTTGCATGAGATCTCAGGCAAGGAGTATCAGTCAGGAAACTGGCAACAGAATCATTTGGTTACTAAATACATTAAACTGATGTAACACGTAGAAAGACTCGTCACTGAGGCTCACGTAATCGGTCGTTGCAGTCCACACTTCCAACCTGACTTCCTTTTAAACCTACTGAAGAGGCCTACACGGATTAAAGGTCACGGTGTGTGTATTGCTGCCAGAGTGCATCATTATGGCAAATTGATGCATTTTGTTCCGTGCCCTCAGTCTTGTTGTAATTTCTGTAAAAGGTGGAGATGAATAAACCTGTTTCATTTTATTATTGTGAGGTGAAATGGGTATAAATTTCTTGTGGTTCCAAGCTTTCTGCCCAGTTCTTATACTTGGGTGAATTATCTGCCCGGAACACTTTTCCTGTAATCGTACCATTTGCATGTATCTCTCTGTGTAGTCTGACAGCCTGAGTCCAGCCTTATTTTTATGAGGTTTTGCTGTTTTAGCTATTCGTGATGGAGAGGATGTGCTGAAAAGTGGATTTAGAATATGCTTCTGTTGATAGACAAGTGTCTCCTGTGGTACCTTGGAGGGATCTTTGGAATTCAATTAATTTTTATTCTGTAGGATGATAAATCTAATTGAAGTTGTGGATTTAAAAAATAACATGTCAGTTCCTGCTAGCCCTTTTGTGCAATGGATGCTTTTCTTACGCTCACAGACTAAGTGGTTCAGCAGGCGTAGTATCTCCCAGCCAAAGAAACTAAACATATGGCAGCTGAAGTAAAAGAGTGATAAAGCCTGGTGAGGCTGCCAAGCAGAAAGATACTGCTGTAGTGACAAAGCATGTGGCAGCACTCAGGGCTTTCAGAGAGATAATCTAGCTGCAATGCTTTTGATTTCTAAAGAAGAAATTGCTAGAAACATGATGCAGTTTTATCTCAACAAGACTGACTTGGACTAGGCTACGTGTGTTGTTGCTTCTACTGTTCAACGAACAATTTGGCTGCATCTGTTTTTGAAAGTGCTATATATAGCCTTTCCTAAAAAAAAAAAAATTGCAAAAAGTGCCTCTTTTCTCAGCTTCAATGTGTTCCTTCAGTTCTATGTTATAAGGTGTACCTTTCCATAAGTGAAATGTGGTCTATTTTTGAATGCAGGGATAAGTGCTGCAAGTAAACTAGTCCAAACCACCACATCTGATTATTTGCACACAAGCATAGCCGAAGCAAGGTAGGTGGCAAAAGGAGATTAGTCAGTACAAAGTGATAGTTCAAGACGAGTAGCCTTCTTCGTAGATTCATATGGGGGTCAGAGTGAGAACAGTGGCTTTGAAACTTTAATGTATTAAATGTTGTTTTTAGACCAAAGCTTTGATTTTGTGAAGAGGAATTATCAAAGCTTAATTTAAACAAGGAATTTTCACATGTCAGTGATGACAGATACACCTTTGCTTCGGCATGCCGTTTTTTTAAGGTCTTCACTTTGTTGTTGTTAATACACAAATGGGCTTTTGGCCTCCTGTCCATACATACTGATTTTGTTATCAGTGATTTTGGTGCTGCTCCATGAACTATAGAAATTAAGATATGCTTCCACATCTTGGAATAAAGACTGTTGGAGATTTTTAATTTTATTTTGAGTAAAGGCTTGATAGTTTCATCTTAAAGACCACAGTGCGGAAAGGTGAAGTAAATTGGTTCAGGTTACTTACTGGGGTATATTTAATCTCTTCTTTTGGTTTTAAAATCTATTAATAAATTTAATGTTGTTTTGTTCTACTGTATGTGGGTTCTTCTTTGGGTAACAGCCAACAACAGTTGACATTTATAGAGGACTTTGTAGATGCTGCAAACATTTTTCTTGCAGTAAAAGGCTGTCTTTTTTTTTTTTTTTAATTAAAAGGGGCAACCAGAATCTGCCTTCAACAACCTAGGATGTGTTCAATGATTTTCTTTAAAGAGAAAGTCTATCCTCCCCACAGAAGCGTTGTGTGTAGTGAAAGGTCGTTCAGAGTTTGAGCTAGTATAGCTTAGAGAACAGGAAGAATAAAACATTCAGTGTTACTTAAAACAAGCACTTCTTTTAACATACAGAGTTTAACATGCACTCTAAGAAATCGATCCGAAGGGTAACATGCAGCAGCAGATCAGGCCTTTCTCTCCTTGCTGGTTGAGTGATAGCTCTTCATTTTATTCCAATTTGATCGTTGCTGAAAAGTAAAACTGGGGCTGAACTCTGGATTGGTGGGTGACATGACAGTGACTGCTTTTTGGGGGGAGGGGACCTGACGGCAGCCCCTCTGATGGCAGCCGGCTCCTGGTGCAGCTGGTTGATGCCAGTGCTCCTGTGGAGGTGGTGCGCTGTGGTGAGGCTGGGGTGCTTTAGATGATTTTGAGGTAATGGAGCCAGCCTCCAGCTATGGAAACTTGCTGAAGAGCATGCAATGTCATCACAGTGACTTTGAAAATCTGGTGGCTGCTGCCAGTTGGGGATTCAGGGCTGAGATGCAGGCTGTCCAGCTCCTGGGCAACAGAACGCTGATGTGCTTCTGGAGTGATGTACTTTCCTCTGTTTTGAGTGGCTGCTTAGGTCTTTTTTTTTACAGGCTCAGAGACCTTGCATTCAACCACTTCCAACTTTATGCTTCTTAGTGTTCCAAGCCAATGTATTGTTCTGCCAAATTATGTTTATGTTGCTAAAAGTACAGCACTTTTGAGATTTTGTACAGTATTTCAGTCCTTAAGTTACTCAGAGTTTCAGATATTATGAGTCTAAATCTCAAAGTGGAGCAACTGATTGAAAATAGAAACATTGCGGAGTTTCTATCAGAGAAAGTAATGTGATTACTGTTAGTAATCAATTACTAATTATGGTATATTTATTAATTCAAAGTATTGAATCAATTTAGATATGTGTTCTTTAAGTATCTTAGGTTTACTACACAAGAACATCTCATGACACTGTCGTATGACTGGTGTACTGCAGATGACTGGATATTGTAAAGGGGACAGAGAAGAAGGGAAAACATGGAAAAACGAGGTACATGTACGAAGCAGAAAAAGAAAATACTGTAAAAGTTGCTACAGTTTCCATGTGCAGGCTCTCCTTTCAGCAGAGGGCAGTACTGGTTCAGCTTCCTTTAAAGTCCACCGGCTGCATAGTCATAGGCAGTATAGGGTTGTGCTACGCTGTTCTCAATACAAGCTTTTAGGAAGGGCTGAACAGGGACATTCAGTTGAGTTTATTTGTAATAGATGGCTGGAGGAGGATTGTGAACACCTTTCAGAATACCCGTGTAAAATTACGGTCAATCTAGTATTGCAAGATGAAGTTCTGTTAGTCATTTATCTATTCTTAATGGCAGGGTTGCTATATTCTTTGCCTACCCCTTGGCCAGATAAATCTGCCTGTGATTCCCTGTTTTCCTGCTTATGAACAGTTTGAGTCCAGCACACAGGAGACAGCAAATGTGGTGAAAGCAAGATGTGCTGTGGGCTGCTGCATGTGCTATCTGCTGGTTTAATGCAGGATGGCTATTCTATTGCCACAAAATAAAACCAGTTTTTCATTTTATCACTAATCCCCTACTGCTTGTTTTTCTACTGGGATAGAATGCATTTAAGAGGCTATCTTACTGTGTGACCGATGGCAAACCGTAACTGTCAAACACGTTATTCGTTGTAAGCTCTCTTTGAGATGATGAGGGCACTGGAGCATCTGTGCTGTGAGGAGAGGCTGAGGGCCCTGGGTCTGTTCAGCCTGGGGAAGAGAAGGCTGAGAGAGGATCTCATCAGTGCTGATCGATATCTAAAGGGCGGGTGTCCAGGGGACGGGGCCAGGCTCTTTTCAGTGGTGCCCACTGACAGGACGAGGGGCACCGGGCCCAAACTGGAGCACGGGCAGTTCCACCTGAACGTGCGGAAGAACTTCTTTGCCGTGAGGGTGCCTGAGCCCTGGCCCAGGCTGCCCAGAGAGGCTGTGGGGTCTCCTTCTCTGCAGAGATTCAGCCCTGCCTGGACGCATCCCTGGGGCTTTAGCGGGGTGGGGGGTTGGACTGGGGGATCCCCAGAGGGCCTTGCCAGCCCTTGCCGTGCTGGGATTCTGGGATTCTGAAGTCCATTTCCCCTTGGAGCCTATTTGTATTTTATAGGCACCTTCCACAAGGTGGAGCTTTAAGGCTCTGCATCTGGGAATTTTTCCCTCTTGACTAATAAGCAGAAAGATGAATGGAGTTTATGAAATCTCTTAAACCAGCTATTTTGATGCTTTTCAAGAAAATGAGTGGGGTTCAGAAAAAAACAACAAACTCGGATATTTTTGACTTTTTAATATGTCTGAGTCACTGGAAATAATGTTGCAAAAGAAGAAAGGAAGGATTGGAAAAAATAGTTCTCATTACTTATTCTTTTGGAACTACTGTTTCTTTGCTTCCAAAGCAAAGGCAGGCAGAACTAGAGAAAAGCATTATCAAAATACTTGCTAAATCTTCCCTGATTGGGAGGAGTTGTTTTTTTTTTTTTTTGAACCAGGCCTACCCTAAAAGTAGAGGAGGAAACTTTAGATAACAGCTATTCTGATAGATAAAAGAAAGGCAGAAAGCATATTCCTTTCTTTTGCACAGCTGACTTTTCAAGAACGAGCTATGTATACCCTGTCTCTAGAACAGAACATTTTTCTGTTTTTCCCCTCTGCCTGTCAGAAGTTGCATCTTGCCGAATTCTGGAAGAGTGCTACCACTGTTTCAGGCTGTGTTTCAGTAATCTGTTATCTTGGGCTTCCCATGTTTCTTTGAGTATCTGAACTGTGTTTTACTCTATTGCCATCTTGTCGGAAATCCCCCGCTGTTAATTTTGTTGGAATGGAATTCATCATCCGCTCGCTGTGCTGCTGCTGGTAAGACAGTTTTGTTCTTTAACTAGTACAGACGTGTGTGGACATGAGCTGGCACTGCGCAGACAAAAACTGGGAAGAGCTTAGCTGGAGAGAGGGAAGGAGGACTGGAGGGGGGACAGCAGCAGGGAGGGACAAACTAAAATCTTGAGTGTCTTTCACGTCCAGCTTTTCTGTCTCAAGCTAGCCTTTTCTGATGATAACAAATGTTAGTAATGCATGTTTGCCAGGTATCTTTCTATGAAACAAAAATTGAGGACGGAAGCAGTTTGCTGAGCCCTCAATTACAAGTACTCTTTCCCTCTCACCTTTCTTGAGTCAACTCCTATGTTACTCTCAGTACGTTTACACCAAGAGACTTTTAGTATTTTCTGGAGGGTCTGTGTTGTCACTTTGTGCTCGAGTGGCTGTTGAAGGTTGTCAAACATTTTCTCAGAGTAAATTATTGGGGGTATTTCGTGCTTCGCAGGTGGTATGCTAGTATGCAAGAGATAAGAAATTGGTTACGGTTTTTCATTTTGTGGTTCAGGAGTCTCCCTAGGTTAACAAGTAGGACCCTTAAGAACTTTGGAACAGAAACTGTGTGTCAGAAATCCACTTTCTCCCTTTCTAATGTTGCTACTCCCCTATCTGATGATCCTCGCCAGTTTTAGGCACAGAAAATCGCACATGGCAAATGCAGTAAAAAGCAGCTGTTCTTTATGCCTAATTACAGTGAGTTAAGAGCCTCTCTGGACGGGCTGACTACTACTGATCCGAGGCTTCATGCAGGCCAGTGGCTGAACCAGTCTGTAATGCTTTTGCATCTTACTGCATCTGCTGCAGATGCAAGTTAGGAACTCTTCTTTAAACTTCCGTTTCCCTCAGATGCTATCACAGTCTTGACATGTTAAGAACTGTCTAAAATTTTTCTTTTGGTTCCACCTCTTATTTTTTTCAGGTATTCCTGCCATGCAATATCTTTAAGTATCAGTTCATTACTAGCTGAGTAGATACATGTGTTGGTATGGAAGACGTGGTAGGCCACTTGGACAGTTTTATAAAGAGCCCTTTCCTGTAATACAATGTTAGGTTAGACTTCCGAACCACAACCTCAGAATAGATCATAGAATCATAGAATCATAGAATGGTAGGGGTTGGAAGGGACCTCTAGAGATCATCTAGTCCAACCCCCCTGCTAAAGCAGGTTAGTCTAGAGCAGGTTGCACAGGATATTTGACTTTCAAAAAAATAAAGTAATATGAGCAGTGTGTTGGAGTGAGCTTGAAATCATAGGGGTTTTTTTCTCAGATCTTATGGGACATGTGGTTGTGTATGGGCAAGAATTCTTGCCCTTCCCTCCCACTGCTGCTGCCAACGTGGATGTCCAGTTTCCAAGGACTCTACTCCACCCAGTCTGTTTCCTAGCAGTAGCAGAAAATACCTTTCTTTTCTGAAAGCAATAGCAGTATCAATTACTTAAAAATATTGTAGATGCAAGCTTTTGCATAATCCTTAAGTTTTGTAACAGTGAGTGGTTCTATAGCAGTCGGTTCAAAACTCCGACAGTCCATAGAGTTGGATAAAGAATTACTCATTTCCCACGCGGCGTTACAGAAATAGTGATTTTGACAGGGAGTTTCAGGGTGAGTGGAGATAATGAAGCTAAGCATACTCAGGGTATCTTTACTAGGGGTAAATATTTATTTTTTATATTACACAGGCCAATGCCCTATTGACAAAAACACCCTGAGCAGACAGTTCAGAGGCATTCCTCAGTTGGTAACAGAATACAGTTGTCTCGGAGCAAAGATTTTCTTAGCACTTATTAGCCAAAAGATCATAGTTGCTTTATTTAAACAAACTTTGTTATGAACATATCAAAATAGCAACCTGAACCAGATGCTTCCAGGGAACACACAAGGAAACAGGCTGAGTGTAGCCTAATCTCTCCTAGAGAATGGAATAGGCAGTTGGCGACTATTTAGCTGGATTCCGTTATGGTTCCTTTTCACGAACTGTGAGTCCTATTTGTAGAATAGGATGTGAAAGAAATGCAGTGTAGCCACCACTTACTTAGCTTAAAATCAGTGCAAAAAATCCCTGTGCAGCCCACAAAGAGAGAAGGGTGATACAATGAGTTTTCAGGATGACAGTGGAAAATGTTATGCCTGGGAGACAGATGCTGTCTGTAATAAAGTTGCCTGTGGCTTCAGCATCTGTCTTTTTCAAGTTTAGTAGTCTATAGGATTACTGTCCCATCTTCTGTATGATTATCTTGCATTATTTTTCATGTTGCTGGTAGACCTATATGCTCATAAAACTGAGAGACTAGCAATATAAACTTAACCCTTTTGTTCCTGCTCTTAGTATGGTCTGTCCTGGGCTGCGCTACCGTTGCTATTAGAGTTGTTCATGCTGAATTCCAAGATAACTCTTCGCTGCAACGCAAAGAGAATGGTCATTACACATTAAGTGCTAGACTGATCTTAGCTTTAAAACCAGAACTGAAAACAGGTATGTGAAAGTAATGCTTAAGTTCTAGTGCAGCACCCTCTGTTATTTCCCACTACTGTGCCAAAAATACTCAGTGCAGAATTATTTATCTATTCACTCACCCCTAAGTCTCTTACAGCTTAGCTGTAACTGCTTTACCGAACATGTGCACTTCTCATGCTACTTTAAAAGCAACAACATGTAGAATTTAACAGATAAAGCAGTCGTTATCTCCCTTAATCATAATATATGTTCATTCATATTTGTTCTTTTGCTCTGTTAGTGTATCCTGATAGATGATTCTCTTTTCTCCTCCGCTTTCCCTCAGTCTCTTTGCTCCCTTGGCTGCTTTTGTATACTTAAATTCTGTATTTTTTTTCTAGATTTTCTTCAAAGCATGACTAATTATGTGAGTTTTGAAAGGATTATTGTATTTCTCTCTCTCTCTTTTTTTTTTCATTCCACACACTCATGCTCTTAGTTTTTCAGACACCTGTTGGCTGGGGTACCAACCAGGATGAAAGTTCAGCACCAAAGGTGTTATCGGATGACATGGCTTCAGATCAGAGGCCAAATGTTTCTCACCATACTTGCTGGATTCTGGTCTGCTCTCTATGAACCACCCTCACAAGTCTCTAGCTTTGGTCTAAGTATCTGGTTAGTAAACCATTGACTTAAGAAAATAGAGTCCATCTTTCTGGTGTTAAGGAGATAGGTGTCTCAGATCATAATGGGATGGTTTACTGTTTCTCCTTATGTTGCATTGACTCTATGGCTGATGGACTTAATGTTCTATGATTTTAGTACCTGGCTCACTCCACCCATCCTTTATTAGCTAGCTCATGTTAGCTAATGTTTGGAGGTGGTCTGTAACTGAGTTCAGTTTTAAATAACATGTTTTCTGCGTCAGATTTTCAGTTCATGGAATTAGGTGAGGTTCTAGTAGTAGCCAGCCATTGGTTGTGGATGTATAGATTGAATTTAAATTATTTCTGATGAAACAACACTTTCTTTAATGTTAAGAAACTAAAGAAGAGAGGAGGTGGAACAGGAACTTAAAACCAGTTCATCAGCTACAGCTGTTACACAGGAAATGACTGTAAATCACAGTGGATATTTCATAAGAGCAGATAAATCTCAATTAGACAATCCTAAGTGTTTGTGGGAGGAGCTATGGATATAAAAACTTATATTACCCTAAAGAGCAAACAGATCACACCCCTTAAATGAAACAAGTCATCTGAAAAGGTTTTGAAGTATTTGAAATCAGGTATGAAACTTCTATGCATCTCTGAAAAAGATTGGTTTCTAACAACACTCAAATGTTGAGGAAAATAAAAATATAGTATAAATGAGAAAAATCTGGCCGGCATATCTACTATAGCTTATTTATAGCATTTGATTTTCAAGCTATGCCGTAAAGGAGTGGTGAATTTTCTTCAAGATACTTCTTTTATGATTTTTTGGTCAAAATGAGACTCAAGATACCCTTTCACAGGCAGTATTCTGACAAAGGTAAATGATAAATGGGACAGGAGATAGTTGACTAACTTGAAAAATTGATGGTAAACCTAAAGAACAGGAATTTGACTGAAAAAAACATCATCGCAAAAGTGATTGTGGCACTGCAGTGCATAATATTGCCTCTAGGTTGTGTCGCTTTTCCCACCAAGGAAGATGCATTTTTTTATTAACCTTCAAAGAACAAGGCCATGTTTTGCCTAACTATTCCCATCACTTCACAGTTTTGATCGTTTCCTTTGACATGCTGGAATTTTAAGGTCCTACCTGAAACTGCCAAGTTTTCTGTGCTGCTGCAGCTTCTCTGTAACTTCTCTTTTCCTACCCCAGCTGGGTTTTACTGAAGTTCTGCAATTTGTTCTTTCTCTTGCAGTTGATTTCCTAAATGAATGTTTCTAGCCAAGAGCTACATTAGAGTCTTCCTCATACCTCTAGTCTTTAAATGGGGAACTGACTTCACTTACTGCCTTTGATTTTAGAGTAGTTTATGCCTAAATATATTCTACTCCGAAGCATCCAGCTTTATTTCAGATTTAAACCCTCTTGGGTCTTGGAAGTATTGTTTCATTTATGTATATAATAATGTCACAGCCTTTAATATGAATAGAATTAAAGGAATCCTGAAGACATCTTACTAAAACTTACAAAACTGTTGTTCAGTGAAGAAGCTTCAGTTGGAAACAATTTTTTTTAATCATTTTTTTACTTATTTTGGCAAAACTTTGACTTGGTCAAAGAAGAGACGTCAGTTATTCTTTGAAGCTTTTACGTGAATTTACAGTGTTGGTGATAACACTGTGTTGGTCTTTGTGGCTATACAACGATCTGGTTCTGTAGTCCCAGTGCAGAGATGCAAGGGACTAGTTATCCGGGAGAGTCAGTTTGAAAATAGTTCATTGTAGTGTGATGGTCCTTATTGAATTTGAGTATGTAAACTGCTGTGTTTCTGTCATGTTTCAGCAAATCTCTTGCAGATGACAGGGATCAACAGGACTGAAACCTTTCACCTACCTTTTTTTCTGCCTCTGCTTGTCAAAATAGCATCTGCTTTGTATGTAGTGAAAACTGAGGGTCTGGTTGTCCGTTCCAGTGTTAAGACCCCATTCCTTTGCCCTTTTATTGGCTTTCTGCAGCTTTGTAGGGAATAGACTGTATAAAGTATGCCCTTGGAAAGCAGAGGCTGTTAAAAGGTTTGAGAAAAATTTGTTTGAAGACAAAGAGGGCATTGAGGAAAACTGTGGAGAGGGATTGAAGGGCTTTTGCAGTGCAACAGAGCCTTGTCTGTGCAAGACTCAGCCTGCCTCTGAGTTCCAGCAGGCTGCTGAGAAGCAGGCCAAGAAAAGACTCTCCAAGACCCTGTTCCCTTCATCTGAAGCCTGCCATCTGGACAGAGGATGGCTAGAGGGTTCCTGGAACATATAGAAAGGAATCTTGAGGGCTGAAAATAAATGCCAGTGGAGACAGGAAGTGTCTGAGACATAGGAGGGTTGGAGGAGGGGAGCTGCTTAGCATCACTGCTGGGTAGGTCACGGTGCTGGGAAGGATGAGAGGCAGATAAGGAAAGCCTCTGTGCTGCACTCGGAGGGGCACAGCCACTGCTCCGAGGCCTAAGCCCCCCTCCAGTCACTCAATGTGCCAGTCACAAAATGAGGGCATTTTGGTTGGTTGTTACACTTCAACCATGACCATATGAGTGATATGGATCTTTTTCCCTTGTAGGAAGGGGTGCTTAAATTTGTAGCTCTTGGCATACTAGAGGTTTTGAAGTAGAAAAGGTTAATAGAAAGATAGAATGGTGCCAGCTGGTCTTAAGTTTTATCTTGATGCTGCCGTGTTTGAGTTGTCACGAAGCTGTATGTTACTTCAGCGTGGTGTTTGATGGGGTCTGTTGCAGTCAGGTCAGATGATGTTATGAGTAGACTATGCTGCCCTGAATGATTTCTCATGTAGTAAAGCCAATGAACTGGGATATTTTATTCCTTTAGTGTGCTTTAATAAGTGTTACAATACTGGAGAACAATATTCTTCCATTCTGGGTTGTGAGGGTGGCATGGTCTTTGTACTATTCTCAGAATGGAAACGTCTGCTAATCACACGATCCATCTTTTCTTTCTATAAGAGCCTCTTGTACCTCCCGAGAAACCTTACAGTGAAAATTCTTTGCATCACCTGTTGTGTGTTCTTAAGGATAACCAGACAGATAATGGTAAATGCTTTTGCTTTGCGTGCTGTCCTGTAAGTATTAAGTTGAAACAAGATATTTCTTTCTCAAGATATTTCAAAAGAATGTGGTCATGAAGCAGGTCTTTCCTATTGGTGAGCTTTTCAGTGACTCTTCACGAGATTTCCCGGCCATTATCATCTAAAGAATGCCCTTAGAAGGTCAAAACATTGATTCTAGAGAAAGTTAGACTCTATGCATAACTGAGCTGTTTTCCTTCACTTAACGCTTCTGAAAAATGAGAGTATCCTCAAATGTTTACTGTATATCCCATGTGAAGGTGGTGGCATGTTTCTTATAACTGGCCTTGGAAGTGGAGTGTGCACTAAGTGGCAGCACTCACTGGCCTACTAGAACTGAGCGGTAGAAGAAAGTCTTTCCTGCATAAGAAGAGATTTACAGAGCAATTGTTTTATCAGGTACATGCACTGGCTGCTGCCTTGGTGAGATCACTTCAGATAGTTTATGATTTGATTGAAACTTAGTGCGTAATGAGGGCGCGATACGTAAAAGTAGAAGGCACAGGTTTGGAATGAGGATCATGTCAATAACGTAATAGTAATTTTCAGATTCCTCGTGGTACTTGTTCAGTAAATTAGCCTGTTAGTCCGATGTTTCAATACAGTTCCCCAGTAGGATTATGTAGCTGAAAAGACCGTCTATCTAACCAACAGAAATCTTGGTCTAGAAATTCTAGTTTACATGTTGCTCAATAGCTCCAGATTTGAAAACCGTATGAATATTAAACTTCTTGTACTGGAAAAAGTAGATCCTTCCACAGCAGCATCTTAACTGCTGAAAGGTTTGTCTTGTTTTCGCTTCCCTCCAAATGACTCCATATATCATCACTTACAGTGAATCAGTAAGGACTGTAATTATTTCAGAGGCTTTATACACAGCTACTGTTTGATTCTGTAATTAGGCAAAGTGCAGGTTGTCTGTGCTCAGGTTAAATTGTTCTCCAGCTGCAGAATGTATTTCAAACTCCATAGCAAAGGGTATAGCTGCATAGTGTTGCAAAGTGAAATACCAATTTACAAGTTTAAATACGTCTTGCTCCTGAGGAAAAAATAAAATGGATAAAATGATGTCTGTGCCAGCTCATTACCTTACATATGGTTGGTTTTGTAAAAATAAAATAAAAAAAAAATCCTTAAACATTTTAGGATTGAATAGAGGTAAGCTGGCCCCTTTGGTAATTTTAAGAGGAGTGTGACAAGTTATTTTCTTTTCCAAGTGTTTTCCTGAATGTCATTAGTCCTTTCATAAAGCAGTAGCTTGCCAGAAGAGGAATTTCAGTAGTTTGTCAGTGTTTAAATGAATCATCACTGATTCTTTGCTGGAATAAAGTCTTTATTTTTCCTGTTGTTGGCGGCAAATGCCAGGATTTTAGGTTGCTATCACTTCTGCAGCAGCAACTTAAGAAATTTTGTAACCTTTCTTGGCTTGTGGTATATGTAATTGGAGCACAGTGCAGTGTGACAACATGGAGAGGGCAAGATCTTTCTTTAGATACGAGGAAAGAGCACAGAAGTGATTTAGTGTAGTTTTGAGCCAGGCTTGAAAAACAAATACTGTCTTCTGAAAAAGCTTGAGTTCATGGCAGGGTTTTTCACCTTTCTGTCACAAGAGGAAATACAGAAAAGACCTTTTAAATGAAATCTTTTTGCACTGTCTGTAGAGAAGGACAAAACGTATTATGACACTTAATTATTTCTAATGCTTAGTCAAAATTCACTACAGTGGCTTTTCCTCTCTGGGCACTTGCTCTTGTGCTTTTGTGGAGTTTGTGAAATTTGTGATAGTGTTTTTGAGGAGCAGAACGATGGGATTTTGTTAAAATACGTACAGGTGAAAGGTGGAATTTTATGTAGAAAAATTCATGTAAACACACATGCGTATGCTTTACTTATAGCACATTATCGCTTTATACCTGACCCATAGTATGAACTATCTTTGCTGTCATGGAGTCTCTGCAATAGCAGTGTTGCTGGCCAGTGATACACGTAAGGAAAGCAATTGTTTTTCATGTGATTGTGCCAAAATATGTGCACCAGGAGTGAAAGAGAAAGAAGAGATGGACCTGAAAGTAAGCTTGATTCTAATGCATGGGGGAAAAACCTTGTAGTATGTGGACTTGAAATTATCTTGGTCAATAAGTCAATACAAATTGGTGACCTGTATTAACAGTGTCCAAGTGTTGCAGTGACATTCCCTAAATCTTGTCATGAGTATAAAATATCAGTGACTCTTTAGGAGACAGGTGAAACCGGAAGAGGCAGAGCCATTAAAGGGGAGAGGCAATGACTCTGGCTCTGGATTTATAGTGTTTTGTAGGTGCTTGCATAATCGTTTATTTGGCACTTGCAATTTCAGAGGTAGAGATAAGGCATCTCACTTGATTATCCAAATCCTTTGGTGTTTATATTGTTACATAAGTGCAGTGTATGAGGAAAATGAAATGATGGTTAAAAAAAAAGCTGATAACCTGCAACAAAGCCTTATAAGAACTGTTATGTCTGCTGTAGGACCAAAACTGTCTTGTGCCCTGGTAATGATTCACAGAAAACTGAAGAGCCTCATTTTTTCATCGCTTACGAAGAATAAAGCTTTTTGTCACTTAAACTTCAAGTGGGTATGTTCTCAGGTTAACAGCAAAAGTACCATAATAGCCCTTTCTAACTTTGACTGCTCTGAGCTGAGCTTTATCTTATTTTATGGCAATGTAGTGAGGTGTTTTTTGTTTCCAAAACAAGCAGATAATCCATTGTTGTACTAGGATGTGGAGAGTCTGGTGGTATATGTCAACAGAGTATAATTTTTCATTGAATTAGTTGTCAGAAGGAAAAAAATGGAACAGGAATGATTTTTCTGAATGACGATCTAGCCCCAATTTTAAAACAAAAAAATGAGGTCTGTTGGTGTGCAAGTTGATTTGTAATTAATGTGTGGAGTTAAAGCATGATGGATATTTGATGCTCTCAATATGACTGTAAACAGCTGTTCTGGGAATGCAACAATCAGTTCAGTAGCTGTTCTGGTTGCTCCCTGTGAAATGGAAGGCTTTGCTAACCTTTTTAAAGATTTTTCTTAAGAAATTTATAGAGTAGCTGGAAAAAGGAGGGTTGCAGGTTGAAGCAAAAGGCAGGTCAAAGCTGATGAAGCCATGCATGGTTAAGTTTGCTTTGTACTAATTCTTCATAGGTCCTTTCAGTTGTCATATGGGCACCGGAAAAACTGAAGCATCCTGTGCTGGCACAGGAGCTTGAAGGGTGGATGTGAAAGATAGTACAATACAAAGGTTAAATACAATTATAGAGTGAGTATGGGTGCAAATTATGGAGAAACCTGGATAGGTGGGGGAAGAAATACCAGCTCCGCTGGAGGCAGAAAGGTTTCGAGTTATTAGAGGTTTCCTTCTTTCATCACCTGGAGCTGAACCCAGCAGTCCTCTTTGCCTAGCTTGTTTGTCTACGCTAGCATAGCAAATGCCATTGTAGGGATGCTCATGTGTCCTATTGAAACCGAGCGTGCTAGCAGTGCCTGCTCAGGTGGCAGAATTCTGCCATTGATCCAGAATTGCATACTTTTATACACTTCTAGGATTTTAAGATGGAGAGAGTTTTGCAATAACAGAAATTACTTTTCAATGTGCTTAGTAGGAAATAGTGTACAAAATGTCTTCTGTTTTGGAAAGAAGAGAATAACATATAATAAGCACCAAAAAAAAAATGCCTCTGGTCTTTAACTGTTGCATTTTGAAACTTCAGGTGCTTGACATTGCATGCCCAAAATCGCTTTAACATACATCTTTTTGGATATGTACCGCGTGGGTAAAATCCATGGGGAAAACCCCCTTATTTATTATACTCCCGGTATCCCATAGAACAACCTGTACTGCATCTTAGTATTTCTAGGTTCTAGACATGACAGGTACAGGTGCTGATTATGCTTTTACTTTTAAACTATGTCACTGCAAAAATACGGCCAGACATTTTTTGCTCGTTGATTCTTTACCTTTTTTTTCTTTAAGGTAAAGAAATGAGATTTACTCACAGTATAAGTGACTTAACATTTCTTGGTAGATAAGCTTGCTCGCTCTCTCTTTAGATGTTTGACAGGAGATGGTGTCAACCGGACAAGGGCATAGTGTGAAAATGGCCCCTTACGAGCTACTTAAGAGTTTAAACTCTTGCTCAGCAACACACTGTACTATTTGACCCTAAGCAATTAAATCAGGTTTTGTCCTATTTCACTGTCTAAAATCAGAGAATAGTCCACACTGCAGAGATGTAAATGGCTTGGCTAATTGACCTTTGAAAATTATATGCTAATTCATGTAGTTTTTGCTTGTGGCCTGTTCACTGCACTGTAGGCAAGGCACGTTTTATTACGGTAGCGTAGTAACTTTAAGAAAATTACATGAACTTGAATTAAAAATCCAAGCTAAATAACTAAGTAAATAATAACAGCAACAAAACATTAGATAAATAGTGGATAGAATAGCTCAGAATAGCATGTAAGGAGAGTTCCCCTTCTCCATTTGCTGTGCAGGCTTTCTTTTGCCCTCCTTTGCCCATCTGTTGGGAGTCTAAAATTATGTTTATACTGGCTTTCATGATTGACTTCTGAATTAATTCTTCTGAATCATAAATGCAAACTAACAACTCTGTGATTGTGACCCTAAACTGTGTTCTTTAGACATCCAAGATTTAGATTAAATCCCCAGCGTGTAAGTTGAAATGCTATAAAATGGCTCAAACAGGTACCCAACCTCCTCTTAAAAATAAGTTCCCAACCTGTGTGATTGTCATGTCTGTGTTTCACCCGCCATAGTTAATGAAGCTGTGCTTTAGTGGAAGTATATGGGTAAATACAACTGGACAGGCTAAAACATACAACTGTCGTCTTAGTATGGCTTTTAATTCCTGGAAGAAGTAAAGAGGGGATCCATAAAGAAGGGTAGCGTAACACAAGTGCAACCTTAAGTAAGCTGGGTGTGTTGGCAGGAGAGACTTCTTGTGGGGAAAGAGTGGGCTACACGAGATACCCTTAGATATGCTTGAAGGAAAAAAAAGTATTTGACCGCCATACATGCATGTGAAGGGTGTATGTGGGGCTAAACTGGTAGTGGTTATAATCTTCCAGGAACACTCAAGAGCCTTTCAAATGAAAGGGTGATACCACCTGAAAAACGTGATGGTTTTGGGGCAACTTTAACCTGTCGTATGAAGTTTTGTGACTTCATCAATTTGGCAGTCAGTTTTTCAAATTTAAGCTGTCATTTATGGTTATTCAGAGTTTTCAGCCGAAAACTGGTTCTCTCATCTAACCTGGGTCTTCACAGCACGATTAGTCACTCTCCTTAAGTTGTCCTGCTTCTAGGTAATGGCACAGTAAAAGGATAAAAATTCTGGTGGTGGCTTAGAAATTCTACTTTTAATGTTGAGTTATTCCATCTTTCGCCAGGAAGAAAATGTTTCATTCCCAAAATAGGATTATTTTGATTCATTTCTCCAAGATTACCTGTTGGCTACTGAAGAATTATCTTGCCATATCTCTGAGCGCATTTAAGATGAGGTTTCTAGGCTAAACACTTTCAGGACATAAGACTGCATATAGGGGTGGGATACATTATGTAAGTGAAAAGTTAGGGATTGTCTTGGGTTGTAGATTTTCCCATTGCATAAGCTAGATGGATGACTCCTCAGTGGAAGTCTGTAGAACCAGAAAGTGGCCAGGCAGCAGCTCTGCAAAGTTTGGATGAAATTTAGTGATGGATGTACAGTTGTTTTTTTTTTTTTCTGGCTTCAGTATGTTAGCATATAAAGTAAGAGTTTAGTAATTAGGCTTTGCCTACAATATTGCCTTGAGAGCTGAGCTCCATGTTCAACAAAAATCTTTAGAGAAAGTATGTGTGTGTGTACAGATGAGAGAACGAAGGGCAGTTACTCAGAACTGAAATGTGGCTTCTCTGATGTAAGAGGTATTTTCAAAGGCACAAGGCCTAAGCAGTGACGTTTGACTGGAGAGCCAAGGACTTCTGAATTACATTCTTCTTTCATTTGGTGCTTGGCTTTACATGAGTCGCTTTAACTCATAAAACCCTGGATTTTGTATCTTCTCAGTTTCTGACTGCCCAAGTCCTTCCCGAAGTTGGGAAAAGGAGATACCAAAGTGGAAGACATGAGCTAACGGGTAGAGTTAGCGGATTCTTCTTTCCTGGCCTTAAACCGTTTAAGTATGGGGGAATCTACCAGCTATCTGATGTTGAAAGTCCAGTATTCTGGCCTGACTAGAGTTTTACTTCACATTCACCGCTGTGCCTTAGCGAATACCATAAAAATCCACAGTACAGGTGGTACCCTGTGTGTCTTGCCTTTGGTCATGTAGAAAGATAGAGACAGCACTGAGACTTTGATGTAGTTTCCAAACTGTTTCCTTTTATCTCCTCTACTTTATAGCCATTTCATCCTTGTTTTTTCCACTTTAATTACTGTAACAATCACTGAGATGACACAGGTTGTAGGGACTGAGGGCTTTTTTTCTGAAGCCCTGTAAGAATTTCCGTAAGTGCTATGTGAATGTTAGTTAATGCTCTGATGTCCTCAAATATGAGGTCCTGACTCTGACTGGGGTAAAGTATTCTTGCCTTCCTTTGAAGGATGTATGACTAGGGTTATGCCTGGCATTTGTCTACAGAGACTTTTTTGTTGAATGTTTAAGTTCTTGCAGAAATGTGAATAACAGCAGCTGTAGTCCAATTTGGCAAGGGCCTTGTTAGGATCACCTAAAAAGCCAGTGTTCAAATTATTTCTGTTGCTGCCTTTGCCGTTGGCATGCACGGTATTTTTCACTCTGCACTTAATTTCAGATATGCTGTTTCGTTATCTGCATTAATTTATAAGTATGGAATAATTTGCAAAAATAATACTGTATTTATGTGTTTTGAGATAGTCAGTTATGTTCTCTTTGAAGGTATATCACATAAAGCATGTCTGAGAAGTGACTCTACAAATGCAGGATGGTAATTTTTATGATCAGAATTCATTCTAAATGTTCAATTCTCCACTTTTCTCCTCTTTTCATACCGGTCAGCAAATGATAGATTAGCTTAAAGCTGCTGGTTATACTTGTCTTCCTGTAATATGTGTGTTTGACTTTACAGTTTTGTTTGCTAATCTTTGCTGTCCCACCCCCTCACCCTCACTACTCCCAGGGCCCATTTCCCACACGCAATTCCTTTAGTCAAAGCCAATTATGTTCCACGGGTGCAGAAGTGTTCATTATTTTAGATTTGTGCTGGATACTGAATTGCAGAGAGTTGATCAGTGTTTCCCTTCCCAACTAAGCATTTTTTCACAGGTCTTTCAGACCCACCTGAATTAGGAACCGTGAAAGAACAACTTATTGGCTGCCGGATTTGCCGTCTTTTGCAGGTGTAAATGTTAAACTTCTTAATATATATAAAAAATAAACTTCTTAAATAATTTTATCGAGTTTATAATATTTGGCAATAAGAATATGTATCTGCAGTCTGAATTTGGGACTTAAGTGAGTTTCCTTTACCCTAGTGCAAGAGGAACATTCTGGATTTCTATCAGTCTGCTCATGCAGTGGCAAGGGAATCTTTGTGGACACTGGGGAGGATATGCAAGAGCAAGTTCATAATTAAATTTAAGAGAAGATTCAGAGAATGAGGGCCTGACACTTTTGTTTCAAATTTAAAATATGTTAATGACTGAGCACATAGTTGTATGTCTTACCTGTTGTACTCACTAACCTATATATGGCATGCAGTCTGTCTTACAAAATTCATACCCGTATTATCGAATTGTATTTCCTGATACCTCTTGTTTTTGATGATTTGTTCTGTATCTGACCAAAATTACAGCCCTTTTTAATATTTAAAGGATTTTCCTTCCTTTCCTTTGTTAAAGGATCTATGTAACAAGAGTTTTACTTGTGCAATACCAGCTTTCTGTATTGGATTCTGGGTACTGTTTCATTATTAACAAAACCAATCTAGTTTTAAACTTTATTAGTAGAAAAATTGCTTGTAGCTTTTCGTGCCTTAGTGGGAGACTACTTAGCTAAACTTGAAAAAAAGGGAGAGAAGCAGATTGTGCAGTAGAAAACCGCTTTTTCTTTCTGCTTGTTTTGCAGGCTTCAGGGATTCGTACGTGCCTGATCGTGTGTAGTTAATTTTAGCTGATGTCCTTCTCAAAAATTTCTCTCCTGTTCTCCCTCTGTGCTACTTCCAGACTTCTCCTGGATTGTATCATTAGCTAAATTTTGCAGCAGAGACCTTTATACCGACTGGGACTACTTGGGTGGGGCATTTTGGTAAGTCATACAGTTGTTTCCTGTTCTTGGACCAAAGGGGCAGTGCCTACTCTAAATTACCTGCTTGTTGCTCTTGCCAAGAACATCAGTCTTCCCTTACTATTTATTATGTTATTTTATGAGCCTTCGTTTGAGATGGACAAAGTTTCGGGGGCTGATCTGAATGGAGGTCTTGATGCTCTGCAGCCATTTGCCGCAGTTATACAAATAACTGTTGTCCACGTGGCTGGTCTTAATGCCCATCTGCGCGAAGCAGGGCAACATTCACCTCTCACTGAAAAATTTGTTTTGCCACAGTACTTTGTTAAACCTTGCTTTAACGCTGAAACAGATTATTAAATTCTGTCTAGCGGCTTCTGTTTCTAAAATCTAGAAATCATTTAAGATAAGTTAAAAATAACGCAGTCGAGCACTGTGAAGTCTGATGCCAAACTTGCATTACATTAACTCTTTTGGACAGCCCTTCCAAAGAGTGATCTGTCTGTGTTCATTCGCTCCAAATCTCCCTCCAGGAAACTGCCCAAAGTGGGGGATCAGAGCAGGCGGTGTGCCAAAGGTTTGTGTTTCAGACAGTTTGGCACACACTGAAAGATAGGTCTTTCCTGTACTAAGCCATGGGCAGATGTCCATTAAGAATGATTAGGCAAAATTTATATAAAGACCTTGTAAAATGTTGTGTGGTTTTGTTTTGGTTCTCCTTCCCCATCCTCTTACTTGAGAAGTTTTGTGTGGGTGTGTATTTTTTTCTAAATTTATAAACCCTGGCTTTTGCCCTGGTCCGGTAGAGACTGCTCACCCACCCTTTTCCGTTTCCAGGCGTATTGCTTTTCTGTTATTTTAGTTCTGTAACTTTCTCCAATACTGTCCTGTTTTGCTTATGAAGTGCTTGCAATAACCCTTTCAGTGCTGCTGTCATCTTTGCCTTAAATCAGAACTGGCTGTTATATTAATTTAAAAAAAAAAATCTTCTCTTAAAAAGCAAATTAAAGACTTCTCATGTGTTAAAGGCTCGCTGTTTGTTTATAGGGAAGGTGATACGGCTTTCTTTTCTATATTGACCATTGTAGTGACCCCACACAAGGTTTTTTCTTCTTTTCAATATTAAGCCAAACCCCCCTGAAATGGGATTTCTTTACAGCTTTGGCAAAGAAATCCTTTCAGCTCCAAAGCTAAGGCAGCACTGTCTTTGTATGCAGAATGATTTAGCAGAATTTGGGGAAAACATTTATTTCCAGCTATGTCTCAGAGGAAGTTGTCTTGGTCTTCTCTTTCTCTCCTTCTCCTCTTTTACTTTTTCATTCTTTATCGAGCAACGGTAGATATTGACCTGTAATCTCCTTGTTTCTCGAATATCAGTGTTCAAATTGACTGAATTAGCTGAGTAGTTAAGTAGAAGTGTACCTGACTGACACACTGTTTGGTGCCCTGTGTGATACATGAACTAATACAAAGTGCTCTAAGTGTATATTCAGACTGGAAAAGTAAACTCCAGTTTGTTCCTTCTAACAATTCAGTGTTTCACTTATTATCTTGGAATTAACCTGGCCAGCCCTTAAGAACAAGTTACGATGCAAAACAGTAGAAAACAAGGTTAAATGTTAGGTTAGTGGGTATTTTCCAGAAAAAAGGAAGTAAATTGTTCCCTGCAGTAGTGGGACAAATTCCAGTAGGTTTTTCAAAAACATTGGAGGGAATGTGTCAAGGATGCGTATATAAAATAACACTAAATGCTGTAGAAGTAACTTTAACACTTGTGAAAAAAACATGGCTGTGGCAGATAGGGTATGGATGGGCACAGCCTGTCCTCTCTTTCCTGACCAGATGTGGAGAACTGAGGTTGCTAGTGAGTGTTTCTTTTTAGATGTAGAAAAATGTTTCATTCATATGCAAAACTCCTCTTGGATGAATAATTAAGCTCTGAGTGTACTCTAAGTCTTTCCAAGTAGTAGGGGACTAGCTATTCTCTTCTGTACTCAGCTTTTTACTTAACATGTACATTTCCTTATTAAATGGAGATTTTTTTTTTAATAGCAATTGAAATGGAGATCTTTTAATGCTTTTTTGGAGCACAAAGTGGCTGAGAGAAAGTTGAAAATGGTAAATCGCCCATACTAATTTCTGTTCTCTAAAGAACTCTGGTTTGAGCTAATGTCCAGAGTAACTGGGCCAAATGGTCCTGTTGAAATTCCCCTCAGAAGCAGAGCAGTAACTGGATGAATGTTTAGCCTGGGAAGAAGTAATCTGTGCTAAAGTTTATGGATTCTGCTTGGGGAAGGGAATAAGAGAGAAGTGGGCTGTAAGAATGCTTTATTTCTCAGAAGGGATCTTAAGGAGACTTAAATATGGTTTCCCTCCTCCCATGTATTTACCACAGTAATTGATGATTCAGCTTGTGTATGCTCTCTGGAATGCGTACGTGTAGGGAGAGAGGGGAGAAAAGGGTTTCTTTAGGTGCAGCTAATTGAAAATACTGCAGGAGACAATGCATGTAGCATATTGCCTCACCATAGAGTTGCCTACTTCAGCGAGTTTATTGTCTTTGTTTTTGTTTGAACTGAAAATAAGGGGGTTTTTATCTTTGTCCAAACACATTTCTCCAGAAGACCTCTCTGAAGCAGGAATTAATTGTTTCTGAAGCAGTTCTGTTGGCAAGTAGGCTTTAGCTGTGTTTCTGTGGTAAGTTCTTTTGTCCATGATAGCATTTTGGGATCCTAGCATCCATGTGGCTGTCTCTGACTCCGATTGGACAGTTTATATTTAGTTACTGGTTTCCTATAATAGTTTTCAGATGGAGATGTTAAAGAACACATACCCTTGTGCTGCTGTAATCCCTGAAATAGCACGGGAGAGTGAAAAAGTAAAAATCATTGATGTCTTTCGGCAGAAGTAGAGTTTGGAAAAAACAGCAGCTGCTTGCAGTAACAGAATGCTGAAATTTATTTTTAAGAAATTAGGTAGCCAGTAAAAACAAAAATGCTCAGGAAATCCGTGGGTACATCTCTTACATTTTGCATCCAGAAAGGAGCTTAAAAAAGCAGTGGGATGGTCTACTTTTTAAAATGACAAACATTGTGATTCTCCAGTTTACAACAGTAGTCAATTGGTATTAAGTAACAGTCCTCAGACACCACCTCATAATAGCTCTTGTGTTCCATATTGCTGGTACACTTCTGATGCAAATGAGTAGAGACCCAAAAAACGCCAGTGACATATATGTTTTAATCATAATGTCAGATGCATCTTTTCAGTGGGGCATGATTTATTTCAATTAAAACTGATTTGCCAGATTTACTCTGAGCCTGGGTTTAAGACTACCTCTCCAGAAATCTTGGCTTTCAAGAAGAAAGCTGAGTTCAAGGTTTTTTTTATTCTGAGTTTGCAGAGCATTTAGAAATGATCTTTATGTAAAATTTTTGATTTATTAACTTTAACTATTTTTTCTTCTCTCAATTATTAACCAAATAAATTATCCTAGTTTTCTTTGATAAGCTTCCAAGAATGTGTCTCTGCTTTATCCAGTGCTGGTAAATAGCTGCCTGCAGGAACCTAACTTTTAGCTCTTCTGTGGCTGTAGTGAATCTTTATTCACTCCTGAGGGATGGCGGGGCCTGACCGTAGCCACTGGGGCCTGGTGCCAGCCAGCACGTAGGTAGGATCTTTGCAAAGCTGATGGTTGAGGAGAACACGAAGTATAATTCTTTCCCATGATTAGTATGATAAAATCAGAGCGCTGCTACCACTGTGGTGATAATGTATTGGACCTATTTGCAGGCCTGGCTAGTATAACTTATTTTGAGGAAAAAAATCTTAAAACGTGCTGTAGACTGATTTGTCTGGAGCTGGTTTGCCTCATGTAGTTACACAGCACAATTTTCGTTCTTTCTTCCAGCTAGTAATGGGAGCAAACCATAGAATGCTAGTGATGAGACATGCATAGAGGTCACCTAGTCAGTCCCAGGTCAGGAGCAAGGTCATCTCAAAGGTCCGCAATAATGGAGACTCTGTAATCTATTCCTGTACTTAAAAAAAAACCAAACCAAAAAATCCCTGAAACAATAAAATCTAATACTAACCTGGCTTGCTTCTTGCTTAATTTAAGTCCCTTTATGATGGATGGAGCAGGAAGAACATTTTGTTTACTTTCTCTTTACAGCAGTGTTCTTGGAAGGTGTTACCTTGATTTCCTCCCTCAGTTTTCTCATCTGTGAGAGGTAATATTCTTCTTGGTGCTCTCTCGGCTCCAGCTAATTCTACATCTGTCTTCAACTAGGGTGCCAAAGGTTGGGCAGGGTGCTCCCGGTGAGGCCTAATAGATGCCGAGAATTGCTTTTTGTCTCACAGATGTAGCATAGTTGTACAGCTCAGTCCCCTTGCCTTTTATGAACGGTACATTGTTGATTTCTTCAGCCTGTAATTCCCTGTAACCCTTTCTTCTCTCAACATTTGTGATCTAGCAGTCCCTCTACGGGTATGCTTGATTACACCTCACTTTATCATCTGAGGGACCTAGGAGAATTGCTTAATTTCTTTCTATTTTTTAGGCTGTTTTTCTATAACCGTTAACTTTTCAGATGGCAAATCTGAAAGAACAACGCAAAGATAGGATCAAGATGAAAATTCAGCTTGACAAACATACTGTCTTTAGACATTTGAATCATTAAAATACAGAATAATGTTGTACTCCGGCCAGAGTTCTGTGGGACCCTACCCATTGCTTCCCTCTGTTTAGGTAGTGAATATTTAATCTTTATATTTGGCTAGCATGCAGTTTTCCCATTATCCTACAGTAGTTTCACCTGGGCCATAAGTGACAGTCACTTTGACATTCATTGTTAAAAATGTTTTTCGTGTGGTTTATTACTGGAGCCAGTGCTGATTTTCTCGCAGACAGTAAATGATCAACAATTACCTGGAGTAATTCTTGCTTTGTGTGGTAGATTCACCCCTCTGGTCCAGAAGTGTTTAGTTGTTAACTGTTAGTTAGAGCAGCTGTTTAGTTCACAGCTCTCAGGGAACGGTAGGGTGAACAGAAAGGGAAGGAGAACAGCCTCATCGGAGACAGCGCGATGGTGTGATTTATGCAGGGCAGCCTCCCCAGGGCTGGGCTGCTAGAGGATATTTTTTTTAATCTGCAGCATTCGAGCATTACTTTAGATCTGCTTGCTTTCAACTTTCCAGGAGGAAGACAAACCTTTTAACCACCAATTGTGTGTCTCTTTCCACATGTGTAGTTTTCAACTTGGTATTAGGGGGAGAAGAAAAACCACAAAACTTGAGTATTTGTCATTGAGGGCTTCTCATTTAGTTGCCTTATGCTCTGTGGGTAGGGCTGAATACTTGAGTGATGGTCACAGCAGGGCTCATGAGAAGGAGGGAATAGATCTGAAGCTGCTTTCAGACTGACTAGAACAAGAGCGGCTCACCAATAAAACACAGCTTTCTCCAAGATTTATTCTTGCACGTGCAGGGAGCTGTTAAGGTGTTTTCTAAAAACCCATTCTCTCTGAATTTTTGCCGCTTTTCCTTGGCGGTCTCCGAGATTTTGTTAAAAGTGTGTTGGGGTGGGTGGGGGGGAGATTTTACACCTCCAGACTGGTTTGGCTGCAGGCAGTTTCCTCTGGGCTTCCTGCGAAGTGGCTCTGGCTGGCTCTGGTGCAGGATTTGCATTGTTCCTCACTGGTGACTCAGAGGAACAGGAAGGAGATCTGCTGGTGAACAGAAAGCGCAGCCACCAAACAGGTGCCTGTCTTCTGGTCTAGCAGAGGACAAACCCCCTCATGCTGGATTTTTTCTTAAGATTCTTATCTGCAAGTATGAGGCTCAAGAGGAATGGTTCGTACACGCTGAACGGGTAAGAAAGAGCCTGCGTCCTCATTGGAATCTTCATCATTAAAACTGCGTGAAAACGGAAGCCTTTATTTTTCTTTCTAGTGACGGGATAATGTGAAGTAACGACCAAGTCTTATGTCTCAAAAAAGGCAGAGGATCACAGCATATGAAATGTGCAGCTTATTTTGCTTGCTTTCATCTGCACTTTGTTAATTCGTTTTAAAAGGGTGGGCGTTTGGTGGGAATGGGTTAGAGTTGTCTGTTAGAGTGAGGTGGCTCTACTCAGTAAAACCACCAAAGCATTAGGAACTGCATGATTTCCCGAAGAAATGGCTGTGGTAATTATTTTAAGCATTTGCCAGTAAACATCCCATGCTTTTGATATGAACAAGAGCTAAACTCAGTAAATGTGATGCTCCCCGATAGGGAATACAAATGACTTTAGATTTAGTCAGTCTAAAAAAATTGGTTTCAGTAGTTTCAAGTGCTTAAAATGACTCTGAATTACTTTTCAAGTTCTGTGGTTTTAAACATACTGATTTTTTTCTCTGATTCCTGTTAAATCCTCTCAGTAACAGAAATATACCATTACTGTAAAGAAGATAACTGACTAGATGTTCCTTGTGTAAGGAATGTTTTTGTAATAATTGAAAATAGAGAATTTTCAGGTGAAAGTGTTTTTTTATTATTGCATTTGATTTTACTAAAGCAGATTCTGGTTTGTCTTCATACGATGCAAGTTTTATTTCTCATCACAGCGTACCTGAACTGAAGAGGGTTTGTACTTTCATGGCACTGTGTAACTGCTCATTAGTGCCTGGCAGGTGACTTGACAAACCAAGAAAGTTGTTAGGCTTGGAGTGTCATTTTACTTTGCTGCTGCTTTTAACCATCCGTAATGAGTAAGTGTTGTGATAAGCGCTTCACAGTGCGGTTGGCTTAGTGCTGTGTTCCTGAAAAGCTCAGATACATTGCAGAGTACAAGCGTGCAGACTAGCCCAAAACTGCCTAGTTGCTTTAAACTCCTGGTCCGTTGCACACTTGATTGCCGATCTCTGCAGGAGAGGTGCATATAGCAGTGCAAGCCATATAGAAAATACTTTGGCAGTGTTATTCAGCTGGTCTGCACTGTTTATACCTGCACTGGTTTGCACAATGCTGCTTAGAAGGGTCTTTTGCATTGCCAACATAGGTTTACATTTTATTTTAATATTTTTTTAATTTGCATTGGATTAAGTTTCTTAATTGCAGAGTAGATGGATGCTAACATCTTCCTGACTTATCCTTAGCTTTTTTATAACTGTAATAAAAATTCCGTTGTCTGACTGCATACAAAATCAAACATAATTGAAAGTTACTGTCTTGCAGTGTTTGTTTTTAAGCGATGAGTTTGTCACTCAATGGGATTGAGGTTCTAGTAGATAGAGGTTAAGAATATATTAATCTGTGTTTTTGCAGAGGTTTTTGACCCTTTGAGAGATTATCTTAATTTAGAGAGTAAATTAAGAAATGATACTGAAATGCAAAATGGATATAGCTTATGTTAAAGGAATTTCTTAGATTTTAGTTATGGGAAGCGCAATCTTTAATTGATTTGGGGTTTATTAAAAATGAATGCATGGTATAGAATGTCAGGGAAATAAGTTGTGTAGGATCACGCTGTGCATCTGTTCAGCCTTGTTCTAACTTGCAAGATGCTGCATAATCATTTTAAGGAATTTCACTTGTTGTGGCCCAGTGCATACCTGGCATTACATTTTACAGCAAGCATTTAACTGGGAGTGTTGTATTACAGTGAGTAAAACCAGTGGCACCCAAATGCTTGCGTGAAAAAGAAGCTTCAACTGTGAGTTTGTGGGAGACTCCAGTATTATCTGATTCTGACATGCTGATGTGCTTTGCTCTATTAAACAACAGATGCTGAGGAGTGAATTTATCTAATTAAAGAAATTCCTTTTATGTTTATCTCTTGCCTAGATGGTTTAATAATGCAAGGTAATGGAAAAAGAGCTTAAAGTATGTTTTCCTGTTTAGCCTAAACTTTTGGCGTGTCAGCAGAGGGCTTGTTTTATCTTTAGGGGTTTTTGTTTGTGACAGTGTTCCACTTGTCAGGTGGAGTGGTGCCCTGTTATGCGGGTTACTTGAGGAGAGGGGAGCTCCCTCCTTGGGGTGGAATGCTGTAGGGCAAATACAAATGCTGCTGCAGCAAATAACCCGCACACGGCGAGGACGTAGTTACTGTGGGATTACTGTTTACAGTGTAGTGCGTGAAAACGGTGAGCTTCTCTTTTTTAAAAAAAGAAAAAAACCCCGGTTGTTTGTACAGCCAGACATTGAGTACGTCAAAATAATCAGCATGTTTGTCCTGGTTTGGGCCAGGACAGAACCGATTTTCTTTTAGTACTTTGCTTTTTAGTTGAGTCTCTTCTGAGAAGCTGCACTCTCTGAAATTACCTGCATGTTTTTCCAGACAGTAGGTGCTTCTAGCAGTGATAAGGCT
>VZSC01004055.1:575588-595470 GCA_013398225.1 Steatornis caripensis
GGGGTCAGACTCTTCTCAGTGGTGCCCAGCGACAGGACAAGGGGCAATGGGCACAAACTGGAACACAGGAAGTTCCACCTGAACATGAGGAGGAACTTCTTTACTGTGAGGGTAACAGAGCACTGGAACAGGCTGCCCAGAGAGGTTGTGGAGTCTCCTTCTCTGGAGATATTCAAAACCCGCCTGGATGCATTCCTGTGCAACCTGCTCTAGGCTAAGCTGCTTTAGCAGGGGGGTTGGACTAGATGATCTCTAGAGGTCCCTTCCAACCCCTACCATTGTATGATTCATTCTCATAGCTTATTTATGTGCAGCTAATAGTAACTCTTCACAAATATTCTATTAATCTCTACCAGAAGCAAAGATTTAATTCATAACTCGAGAGTGTGCTGTTGCAGGTCTCGTATGTGTGTGTCCTCCTCTCCCCCTTTATTTTTTTTTTTCCCCCACACAGTGTCTGTATTTACTGGAAATGCCTCACCTCTTGACATAAAATAAAGTTGGGGCACAAATTCAAGGAAACTGTCACCCTTGCTCTTATGCAGAATCTTGGGCGATGATAAATGCTCGTGTTAGTATTTGAGTGTTACAAAGATGATGTTAACAACCTGGGGCCAGAACAGGGAACAACAAAACACTTCAGACACTTAACTTTTCTTTCTCCCCCACCGACACCTTCTGTGCCACCTTCCGCCCCCAGGTAAACTGCTTTATGGATTATGTGGTGTGGTCAGGGCTTATAATGAAGGTAGTATATAAGCAGGGTAAGAAGTAGCCATGTAATGTATCTGTTGTGCACCAGAACTATTAACATCCCCATTTATAGTGCATTAATAATAATTAGGGGCTGTAAATTAACTCTAAACTTTGACACTAGTTACTGTGAATTGCAGATTCAGTAGCTTGATATACAATGGACAGTTTATTTCTGCTTCTTCCCACTGAGATGCTCTGAGGACTAGACATTTTTAGTGGGATATTACTGTGGAAGCATAATGAACAAGTGTATTAAATATAGCTATTTTAAAAGCTTTTTTCAGTGAATTCAAGCTTTCTGTTAAAATAGAATGTGAGCTTGTTTTCTTCCTTTACTTGCTGTCAAACCGTACCTACAATAATGATGATGTAAATCAGGTTTCTTTCCTCGTAGCTAGATTAGGGAAACTCTTGATTGTGGTCCATTCTTAAAGTTAAGAAAGAAAAAGAAAGTAAACCTGTTAAGGATTTTTAAAAAAAAAATCTTCCAAAGCTCTGTCCTCCAGCGATGCAGGATGAACCATCATTTTGCTGCTAGCTCAGCTAAAAGCATATGCGAGTTCTTTAACTTCCTCTGCATGGCAGAGAACAGCAGCAACGCTGATGTATGCTAAAGATAACGAAGCATCGTGCATTGGCAGGAAAGATCCTAATGCTGAATGCTAGGTAGCTGACAGCACCATGCTGACTTTACATGTGTGTCAGGTTTTATTGGCTTGGGAGCTTTATTTTTTGGCAGTCGTGCGGCTACGTGACTCAAAGGTGTTGAACTTACTCTTCTTGAAGACAAGTCTTTGCTTTTTTAATCAGTTTTAATTATGAGTATATTTTGATACAGTAACAAGGCAATTTTCTGAGGGGAATTTAATCATTTTTTCATTATAATTTGATTTCATGGAGCTTGTTAGGGGATTTTTGTAATGAGTGGCTTATAGAACACTGAAGAGAAACTACATCTGACTACATACTTAAATATTTTTATGAGGTTAAATGCTGTGTTTTCTAATAAGCTCTGGACTCTCACTGCAGTAAGACTATTAAAAAGATCTTTTTTTCAGCTCTAAAAGACTATTCAGTCTGACCTTGATGAGCACAAATTAATGTAGCTATTCAGGAACTGAAAGAAATCAGGTTTTTTTGCAGGTTCATTCCATCTTTTCACTAAAATAATTTGAGTTCTCAGTGGTTGGAATACAACTTTTTGAGAGAGATCGACTCCCACCCAGTTTAGTGCTCTAATACTATGCAGTTTGGATGTTAGATGCTTCCTGTGAAGGTGGATGACGTACCAAACTTAGTGTGTGATGCAATTAAATAGGGAAAGATGACTTTAGAGGAGGCCAGTTGGAGCTCTGTGTTGCATCTTAGCTTGCACAATACCAGCTGATGCTGGGGGTCTCTGGAGTTACCCAAACATTTACTGTGCAACTTAGATTTTACATAAAATCAATGATGTTGCCAAAGGAGCATTTTCCTTTTATTTGTGCTGGTGTACTTGCCATTCATGTCATGAGGGACCTTTATTTTGTGTTGAAGAGTATGGTTTAGTTTAGACAAAAATGCTGTTTTCAAAACTTTATTTTTCTAGGTCTGTAATACCTCTTTCATGGAAGAGTGCTGTGCATTTGTTTTGTTTGTTCACCTCCTGTCGTCTGACAAATCTGGGCAGATTTGTGTATGGGCTGATTGTTGTTTTAGAGGAAGTTTTGTGATCAGAAAATTGTAGCCATTTCCAAGCCACGGAGTACAAAACGTCTTCTGGGGAATGCCTTGAACTCTGCAACCAATGCTGATGCCCTTCCAAGGCAAACTGGAAGCCCGGGAGCATTGGAGAGTGCAGTAGGAGCTGGTACACGCAGGTCCTTGTGCTGTAATGCCAGAGGCAGTCGCCTGTACTGGGAGTGGTTTGTTTCTTACAGAGCTTGCCTGCCCCAAATTCCTAACCAATCCTTTTTCTAGCATGGGAGCCAACCGCATAGTATGCTCCTTGCCACTATCCTTGCAAGTGGATCCAAGGCTCGTGAGACAGAAGAAAAGGTAGGCATCTATGGCAAAGTGCAAGTCAGGAGAGCCTGTTGTCTCTGGCCAACAAGCTGGAAAACCAGTTGGGTCATCTTTTTGTACTTGGAGATTCCTGGAATGGGTAGAGAGTTGGGGATTTTGGCATGTGGGGAAGGGAGGAGGACTGACAGAGGGGATGTGTCAGAGTACGTGCATGGACTGCACTGGCATGAGATGGAAGTCGTGGTATGTATGCTATGGTGGAGGAATATGTGGTACAGGCATATTCTCCAAATTTATGTTGGAGGCACATGCTACAGAAAAAAATGTGATTTAAACCATTTTGAGAGCTGCTGATTAATAGCACTCCATGAATGTTGGAGCTTTTCTTAACACAGGCAGCGTAAACTCTGAAAGCTGGATACTGAGCACGTTCCAGGGCTTTTTCTCCCAGACAACCAATATGGGATCTAAATTAAATAAAAGTTATTGTTTTTACCAAATTGTGCCATCCCTGTGTGATAAAAAGCTTTTGAAAAGCCTGGACTGAATTTAGAGCATGTTACAAAGAGTAGTCTCATGCAAAATTTTGCATTTTAAAAGTAGGGTAGGACATCCCATATAAAAACAAAAGACAAACTATATATATGTTCTTGGTACACGCTGAGGATAGGCAATCACAATTGTATTGCTTCAGCATCTTCCATATCATCCACAGCTGCTCCCATAGTTCACCACCTCAATTTTTTTCCTAAAGTTGTTTTTTTTTCCCCCAAGAACAATGACTAGAAAGGCCTTCTGTAGTACTTACATAAAATAGGTTCTGGATTTCTGATGTAGGTGGTCACAGAAACATTCAGGCTCTAGCTAGTGAAAAAACAGGGTCAGATAGATACTTAATTTTAGGATTTAGTATGTTATTTTAGGATTTTTTTCAGGTAGCTCATACACAGGTAGTTTCAAACCAGCATCTCAGGATTTTTTTCAGTGGAGAGCCTGCTTTCTGTTTGTGCTAATTCTTTCCCTGTTGCTAGTTTTTAATATATGTTCCTGGAATGCATATGATCAACAAGAATGCATATGATCATCTCCTTCCAGACATACAAGCTACAGTTATCAACTGACTGACATTCCTAGAAAACCCATACTTTTATGTCCTAATGATTTTATTTTTTTCCTCTCAGCTAAACACAATATTGCTATTAGCTTATGGTTTCTGAAGTGAAGGCGTAGAACTTCTCATGTGCTCTGGGGAGCTATATTCTGCACCTGAACAGTATAGTCTGATTTATAAAATAGGGATAAAAATGTCTAGCCTCTTTATACGGAGCCTAAGGACTAAGTAACTTGTATAGCTATTTTAAAAGGTATATTTCTTTGCATTTGTTGCCTTTATAGAAAGTTAAATAAAGTCTGTGCAAGGGTCTAACCACCTGAAAACTCAGGTAAAAATAGCCGATTTTTACCTTTATGGGTAAGTCTGCATGAAATATAAATACATTTGAAAATAGCAGCACCAGGGTGAGTAAACATTAGCAAGCCCAGCCATCCTGTTGCTTACCTTAGAATAATTACTGGTCTGCATTTGAAGAACAAATCTTAGTGTTGCCAAACTCCACCTTTTTCCTGCCCAGTCTGTATGTGGGAGAGCTTTGTAAGAATCTATTTCCTGTTTCCCAGACAAGGGAGGGGAAAAATGTGTTTTCTCCTTGTTCTGAAAAACAAAAGACAGGCAGTGACTGCATACCCACATCAGCTGCCTGCCTAAACGTGAGCGTGCAAACAGCTGAAGGCTGCAGTGAGCTCCTTAGTTCGAGTCTTGGCAAAACAGCACGTTGCTACAGCAGTCTGTCTTGTCTGTTGGGGCTTACCCTCAAAGGTTGATGGGAGAGAGAAACTGGCCGAAAGGTGATAAAAAGAGCTGGACATGTGGCTTTTGTTATGTTACTATGACCCAGTCTTTGAAGCAGAGAAAAATCATCACTATCTTCGTGCCTTCCTTGCAGGATTTCTTCCCGAACCCCTTGTTTTCAGTTTTATGTGTTCAGTTTTGTCACAGACTATTAAGCTTTGAAGAGTGAGTTTTGCAAGAAACAGAGGATACAGTGGCAGGGAGGGAACGCAGGCTTAAGGCACTTACAAAGTAATCGCAGGTGTTTCCAAGTGTGATGGTAATCAATTTGTGACAACAGTAAAAATGTACAGGATAACAACAGAATTATTTTTCTTTTGCTTTTGACTTAGAGGGGTATCGGGTAGGTGTGGCTGCTCTGTTTCTCCAAGACCCAGTCTATTCGTTTAGACCTTGGTGGCTATTCCACTTCTGTCCCATATTACGCAAACAAGAGTAACTCCAGCCTTTTCCCATCTTCAGTTTTGAACGTTACTCTTATTTATGCATCCTGATTTAAAATGGTACAAGTTGAGACTGTTGTATTCTGAAGTCAACTCCGCTGGTACAGGCTACAAAAATAAATTTTACTTTCATAGACGCGACTTCAAACAAGTTAGAGTTCATGTCTCCTCTTTATGCTCTCCTTTTAAGGAAGAAACCCCATACTTTTGCTCTCTGTGGGAGAAGTTTGCAGTCAGTAATGCAATACATGACCAGTAGTTGAATTGCAATGCTCAGATACAGGACAAGTTGTAGTGCGTCACTGTGTATTAGAGAGGTCTATGAATAAGTAACAGCTCTCCTAAAAATGGTTCAGGAATGAAAAGCAAGGTTTGGGATTTTCCAGAAAGCGGTTGTGGAATTATCAGTTCCCTTTCCTCTTTTACGCTCTGGAAAGGAGTGATGTTGTGTGTAAGTTTGCTGCTTGTGCTCTGTCCATCAGCTCACACTCTGACTGCTGTGGTCCTGAAGAGCGTTTGGTGGGAGGGAGAGAGTTTCTTACTGTTTCAGAGAAATTTAGTGGACTGAATAAATAAATTGAGCTTTTGATATTTTGCATCTGTTGAAACTCTAGCTAGATTAATAAGGTTTCAACTTCACTGCCATGACACTGTCAATAGGAAATAAGATGTGTGAATTGTAAGTACATATTGGAATATGGCAATACCGTTTCAAAATAGATCCATCTCTGAGGATTAAAAAAGTATTTATTAACAACATGTTTATTTAAGCACATGCTTCATCTATCCGTAGAAGAGTAATTCTCTTTTTGCCCAAAATACATACTTCAAGCTTCACGTGCACTTCAAGGTTCAGACATAATGCTCAGGCTTCTTTCTCTCGATTGTTATCGCTTAGAGTGATCTTTCAAAGGGTGGTCAGAAAACTGCAAGACTGGGAGCAGATTATTGTCTGCTGGTAATCTACTACCATGGTCCTTGAGCTGTTTTCTGACACGTGAGCGTGCACTGAGCAGCTCCACTTGGATTGCACCTCTTCAGTCTCAAGTCCGAGTCCCCTGTTTCTCCAAGTGTTTTCCTGTGTTCTGACTTCCCCCTACAGCGGTATTTAACACCACATCCTGGCAGCATGGAACAATGGAACAAGTGTAATTTTTCTCTGTATAGAGTTGTAGAACTCTCGTTTATGGGAAACCAATGTAGTTACACACACTGGGCGTTGTTCTTTGCAAGCGCACGTGTGAAGCTGTTGCCATAAGCGTGCCGTTCAACAGTACAGCTAAGCCACTGTTGGAGTGGCTTAGCTGTGTCACCAAAAGATGCCCTCGGAGGGTTTTGGAAGATCATAGTGGCATTTTGTGTTAGTAGACTACTAAAGAACACTGTTAAGAGAGGGACTGATGACCTTTGTTTGTTGACTGTGTAAGCACGATTTAAATGTTAGTTTACTGTAAATGGGTTTTAGAAATTGAAAAACTTCACTTAGTGTTTTAGAGTACCTGAATGTGAATCTGGTTTGGTTTCTCTCTATCCATTCAGCCAATTTTTGAACAACATTCCAGCTTTTGGGTTATGTAATATTTCCATTTGCACAGAGCAGACCTTTGTTGCCTTCATGGAAATGCAAGGCATGTTTGTGAAACGTTACCCAAGTAGAACAAAGCCGAGCTGCTGATCTGTTTCTCATTGCCAGGCTGTTTTTCTTGAGCAACAATCTGCTCATAGAAGTTGTGGTACGAAGGCAGATGTGTACAGTGGAGGAGGACAATCCGACTTCCTTTGTTCAATGGTGAGAGAGCATGGGCTTTCAAGTTTTGTTGGAAGCTGATTATCTGGAATCAGAAATGAGGCAGTAAATGAAGCC
The DNA here is from genome assembly GCA_013398225.1 of Steatornis caripensis. Classification (NCBI taxonomy): domain Eukaryota; kingdom Metazoa; phylum Chordata; class Aves; order Caprimulgiformes; family Steatornithidae; genus Steatornis; species Steatornis caripensis. The sequence continues at coordinate 582,565 of VZSC01004055.1, forward strand.
TCAAAGAGGGTAAGCTGCGGGTTTCGCTCTTGGTAGAGAATGTAGCACGTTGAAGCTGGGAAATGTCCGCAAGTTCTGACTTGCATAATGGCAATCTGTTAAGCCTTGGGTTTCTCATCCATCCGGCAACCCAATAATCCTTAAAGTACATGGAGCGTGTTTACTGAGAGGGTGAGGGTGGGTAATGATTTTCAGCATCATCGGGTATGGATGGATATATTTTCTGAGTTCTGTACATTAAATTAGCATTGTTAAAGCAAGACAAAGGACAGTGTGGAGGGGGTCAGGAGGCACAGCTTGTTTTGGGTTCTTTCATTGCTGCTCTCTGAATGTGTTTTGTAAAGGATGGGAGGAAGCGCTCGCTCTTTCTGAGTATAAGGGGGAAGAATGCAGATGGTGTTGGAGACAGCAGGCAGTAAAGTAGAACTGAGCAGCTTTCCACATGAATGGTTGTATTAGCAGATGTTAAGACATGCTCATTCAGGTTTTAGGCTGTATCGTCTTCCCCGCTCCTTTCTACGCAGTCCCTTGGGTCAGATAGTTTGACTCGAATCAATACTGCTTCTTGCTCAAGGTATTCAAGGATTACAGTGGAAGCAACACAGCGATAAGGAGCTAATTTTTTGTGGAAGAGGACATAACATTTTTGCCATGTGCTTAACATTTGTATCTTACAACCTCTTTTTGAATGATCATGCTGTGGCTTCCCCCTGCCCCCCCCCCGGTTGTGAGTCAGTGAGGAAGTGAAGAAAATGGATTGCAAGAAAAACAAGCTTTTGTTTTGTTTTGTTTTTCTCCTTAAGGTTTTTAATCAAATGTAGTGCAACCTGTGTGGGATGAAATGATCCTAATTGTTACTAAGCTGATTGAATATTCATAAAACAAGGGCTATATTATATTTATAGCTCTTCTGCCTGGAGAACGTAAATAAATTGATGATTTTATAGGTGTGTTTTTTCTTGCTTTAATAATGAGTACTGGTGTTCTTTCTGTTGTGTTAAGGTGCAAATATTCTCTGAATTTATAAATGTTAGAAATGTAAACATTTTAAACTTGCAACATTATTAAATGAAAACTGGTCCTTTAGTTTGTTGGGGAATGAAGATCCAGGTAGTTCTGTGTGCTTGTTCATCCCTGTTAAGATTTTAAGAACAGCTCCAAATCTTTTGATCAGTTGTGCTTACGTTGTCATGAGTAGGCACTTGAATCCCTTCTAAATTAGAAAGGCAGAAAAGACATGTGGTATTTAAAGACTGAAAAAACATTTCTAGTAACGAGACATAAGGAGGTTACTTTTTTAGCTTCTCAGAAGGTCAAGAGGTGAACGTATCTAGCTAATGAAGTTGATAAAAAGGGGGGGAAAGAAGAAAGCTATAAACTAACAGAGAAAGTATAACAATCATAATTGGAAGCATAAATGGATGTTAAAGCTAGGAGGTTTCAAATATTCAAAGGGTGTGCATTTAAACAATGGATATGATCAGCCGTTGAAACAAATCACTGAGCAAGAAAACTGATTTTTTTCTTTCTTGTCACATATACAAGTTAAAACCAGATGCCTTTCTCAAAGGTGTGCTTTGGGCTAAATTCAGCTTTGAGATCACTACAGGGGTAACCAGATGGAAGGCAGACAAGATCTGAAGGCTGGTTCTGACCCCAGAGCCTACTGTTCTGGCTACTGTGGTGTGCAGGTATAAAGCGTACCTGAGCATCTTGGGTCTGGTAGCTCATTCTGGAGCATGCACCTAATTGCCTCCGCTTCCCTGCAGGCCCATGGAAAGGGGCTCCGGAGAGGGGCAGCTGCCCTGCCTTGGCTGCTGTGCTCTGTGGGACCCTGAGCACGAGGTGGGTGGCTGCATCGTCCGTCCCCTGCACATGCAGTGTCTTTGATTTGTGCAATCCCAGTAAATCAGGCTCTTCAGGGAAGCGCTGGGTAGGTGCTGTGGTGTGCGAGCCTAGCGTGCCACCGGAGGAAACATGTGAATCACCCCGTGGAAAAATTGGGCGTTACCTGCGTACGTTTTGTCTCTGCTCCAAATGTCTTCTGGCATTGTTGGTTGGGGTATGAAGAAGGGTTTTGAGAGTACACCTGCACTGGAAGAAAGTCAAGTGGAGTTATAGGCAAAAATGTTTTTTGTTTTTTGTTTTTTTTACCATTATAGCTTGTTTCACTTGGACAGCTCAGAGGCATGGGTGAGGAGTGACTTCTAAAATGTGTGTGCAAAGCACAGGTTTCATAGCAAGTGCTGCGTCTACAGTAGCGGCTGTTCTTTGCTAGCGTGCTGTATTTATGTAGGCAAAATATCTGCTCGGATCAAAAAAGCACACGTTTTCATTGTGAAATGATTAGATAATGTAAACTATGAACACCGTAGTGGGGACACAACTATTTAGTTTATCTACGAGGTTAAGACAAATGAAGTCAACCCCAGGAAGGGGCATGCAATGCCGATTGTACCTACCTGGCAGATCTTGTTTCTGTGTAAGTCTTGAGCTGTGATAAGTATTGCCTATTTTGTCTTTGAAACTCCTGTCCCCCAACAAACCCTTATTGGTGAAGACAAAAGCAGTAGTCGTATGAGGCAAAGGGTAAGAGGAGCTGTGTATTACCCACATGCTGCTAACAGCTGAACCCATGCTAGTTTATTCCTTCTCGAACTGGCTGTTTGAAAGATGGCTTTATCTGAGGCGGTTTGTTTCCTGAAGGACTTGCTGAATCCTTGGGTGGTGAAGCATAGTTTCTTGTCCCTTTTCTTTTGGTGTAGGAAGTAAACGGTGTTTGTTAAGCCCTTGCCCCCCCTGCCCTAGACCTTCTCTCCACCGTTAGGCAGACCAGAAGGACTTGATGGGCTGCAGTGCTAAGGGCTGTTGAGAGGCCTGGGATTACAGGGCAATGGGTGTCTGTCCCTGCTCGGCTGATTGATAGCAGGGCCTGACTTCTCAGTGGTATTTATTTCTGTGTCTGTTCTGTGTTTTGGTACATACCTAGATTGTGATAGATCTGGATAGCAACTTCAATTAGGTGGATTTTTTTTTTACCGGTTTCTTTGTAAATTTGGTCATAGGGAAAGGCAAGGAGGAAACTGTGTACAAGAATTGCTGGTCAACAGGGTCCAAGCAGTAGCAGTATAGCTGTGCCTGGTTTCCAAATATGCATGAACGCTTGCATATCCAAACAAAGCAAAGCCTCACTTGTGGAATAAAATATTTTATTGTTTTCAGAAACAGCAACAGTAATGTGTTTTGAATGTTGTCTCATTAAAAGCAAGAACTGTACTTTTTTGACAGAAGGATTATTTTCAAAATTTGCATTTCGTTGGCCGTGTGTTCATCGTATACATGTAGAGCATGTATTGGGAAGAAAATGAAGATTTTCTTCTATCCTGTAGAGCTAAAATACCATGCCCTCATCCCCTCTCCTTCCTGACCCTCTGAGGAAGCTGCATCATATTGATCATGGTTCTCAAAGAGGTTAAGATCCAACCTTTTAATTTCCAGTTTAATAGTTTAATATAGGACTTGAGCACACACACAAATTCTTTTGAAGCTGATCCATTTTATAGGCATATCTAACAGCCTGATTGGATTGGGAAGACTGGAACTGGACCCTTAACAGCATTCGTAGGTTCCCTTAGATTCCGCACTGAGCATGTAGGAGAGCAACCAGGAGCAGGGTCTGTGTTCTGTATTTTACCATCCTCCAGCCAAAGAAATGAAAAACTGAATTCTGAAGTAGGATCAGAAGCTTGAATAGGGAGTGCAAATCAATATACCAAAGTGAGCTTTTGAGTGCTTAATTTCTTCTTAGGTATGCTGTGTCTTCTTTTAATGTGACTGTTGCTCAGGTGTGGTTACCCTGAGCTGGCTGACTGTTTGACAGAGATGTGTGTACAAGTATATATAAGGCTGCATCTGTTCAGAAGAGTTTTTCATGGTTCATACTTCTGGCCAACATATGTAAGAGCTTGTTAAGTTTATATGATATTTTCAATAATCTGCTGTGTTTTGTTCGTGGTGCTTCTGGTTAGTGTGTGTGAACTAGAAATGCAGTAGAAATACATCCTATCTCTTCTTTTGTCCGATGCAGACCTACCCATTTTATGAAAACATCAGGAGAAACTCCTCAACAATCCCCTTTTCTGTTGAATACACGTTTAGAAGTGAATTATTTTACTGAAACTTTAAGGATATTTTGGAATGAGCATGACAATTCTTTTATTCCTGTTTTACAGTCTTGCAGGAAGTTAAGGCAACTGCTGTAAAGACAAGAGAAGGGTAACAGTAAAGAAAGCTGAAGGAGAAAAGTTAGTACCTGTTTCATAACACTACCAAAAATAAAGCTACTGAAATGAAAAATAACTGTTCCTTTACTAAAGTAAAAACAATAAAAAGATTGGTTATGCTGGCCATGTGTGGGTGTGTACGTGTTTACGTAATGTGGGAAAAATTTTCTAAGAATAGTGGTTAAATGTTTGTCCTCTTGTTAGTATCCTAGTCATGATGCAATTCTCAGCAAAATGTACTATAATTATACAGGGAAGATGCTATTTGCGTAGTGGAACACAATGTATTTTCCCTGGTTTCAAATAGTTTTTAAAGCAGAATGTCGAAAGAGAGAGGTTCGCGTACTGTGTATTGGAAGACGTTTGCTTGAGGCATATAATGTAGCTTCGATGTGCAGAAGTACTCGAGGTGCAGGATGAATACATATTGTAGTATTTGCTTTCACCAATAAGACGCCTAAAAAAATGCTGAAATACTTCAGGTAGCGTGTGTCACTCAATTTAGGTAAAATTTGATCTATATTTATCTTGCTTTAGAGAGAGGCTCAATTTCACTTGGACCTCAGAGGAAGGAGTGGCAGAGTTGGACTTTCGATAAGTCTGGAGTCATCCTTCCCCTCTTCTGTTATCACGTATTATTTGTCTGTCTTCTGGCACTCGCCTGCCTGTGCATCCTCACAGTAACACTGCAACTTTGAGGCCTTTTCCCAGTGATGAAGCCATTTTCATCAAGCATTTGAAAAAGCTCTTTGCCATGTTCACGGTAGTGGTATTTCACAGCAGCTAAGCAGGAATTACGGTGGCATGCAATTATCACTCCTTGATCCTAGTCTCAGCACATACTGATATGGATAAAGTCCTGAAAGCAAGTAGTTTAGAAAAAGTATGCAAAACAAGGCATGCAAAACATAGATTATAGTAATTTCTCTTTTTTTGGCTGTGGAATTTGGGGTAGGGACTTATTTAGCAAAGTTTGTGCAGAATAGTCTTGGTAGACACAGTAGTGTCCTCTCCTCAGTTCTTGTCCAGTACCTTAAGTGCATCCTTTTTTTGTGCTTGAGAGCAGGCAAGGCTAATTTTCTTATTGCGTTATTAAAACATGACAAATCGCAATCTTGTGAAACCAGAACAATGAAGCTCTTCTGCCAGACAGTGCTTTTCTTTGCTTCCTAGTAAATGTCCATTCAAGAGTTGTAATGGACTGTGGGGGAGAAGGTATAAATCTACTCATAGAATAAATTCTAGGCAAAATGGAGATTTTAAGCAAGACAGTGTCACAAAAGCTTTATACACAGATGTGTTGCTCAAAGACAGACCTATGCTCAATGGTGTTATTTTTGGCCTAAACTAAGGGCCTCTTCCATTGTGCTTTCTACCACTTTTTTTCGTTTTCCTTGCTCAGATGAGGTTTGGGTTCATAGATGTTTCCTTTATTTTATGCTGTCTCTCTCTCAAGATGTAATCCATGTCTGCCCCTTAACCAGAGTTGGCAGCAGTGCAAGCCAGTTGCAATAATAAAAATACTTGTGTCCTGCAAAGTGATAATCTAGCCATGGTTTGGAAGGCAGTTCTGTCATAAGTAGACCTTCTCATGACCTCTGTACGCTTCCAGGAGGGGTGCTTTAAAAAATTGCTTTCAAATACTCTGAGCCTAAAAAGGAAACTTCTGATGGTTTGAGATAATTCAAGTAGTCGTATTTGTTATTTTTATAGAGAGAAGCAATAGTTTCCGTAAGTTTTACTCCTTTGGGTGTCCTTTGAGGTTTTTTACTTATAGCATGATTTCACTCAGTGGCTACCTTAACTTGCTTTTGAAGAAATGTTATGTAGAAACAATGAATATGATACAAACCAAACAATCCTATGTGTAGAAGCTTTTTTTAATCCACCAGTTCCTTATTGAACTAAACCAGTGTGTTTCCAGGATATGTTAGTGGAGTGCCTGAAAAAAGCGTATGGTAGTCTTAACCTTAAATTGTGTTATCCTGTCACTTTTTGTCCAGATCTGTCCAGGATTTTTGCGAAAGGGTTGTTCTCAAGATCATATGATCATGTTGGTTTTGTAAGATGCTTGAAGTTTTACGCTATCGAAGTGTGAGATTCAAATCCAAGGGGTAAGTGAGCACACTTAAGCCTTTTTCTTTGCCAGAAAATCAGAGTGTGAAAACCGACTCTATTATTGTAAGAAGTTTTAGGAAAATTACGAGCAGGTTGCCTATGCTATGCTTGGTATGTGTGGCTGTGCCCACGTGAGTGTATGTGGAGCTCTCGCACAGGCAAGACTGGCAAGCGCAGCAAAGACCCAAGACAAGGCTGCTGTGAGAATATTATGGGTTCTTTTGTGTAACATCTTGACTATAATCGAGTGTCAAGAATTGTTCTATAAAATTTCAATTTTTTTTCAGTAAATTTACAAATCTCTTATTTGTACTAGTATAATGAAAAAGAACTGTTAACTTTACCAAATGGCTCAAAGTGCTTAATCAGTGGTGTGCTAAGTTTGAGGGTTCCTCGAAGGCAAGGTCTTCATGCTTTTACTTCCACAACTGAAACGCAGCCGCGTAACTTCGGCAGAGGTGAGTCCCTGTGATAAACTACTTGATAGTGTCTTTCTGTAGCCACGTGTCCATCTCCAGTGTGTGCCTTTACACGCACGCTGACCAAACAGGCTTTGCTTTAGAGCTGTGAAGTGGCCCCTCCTCTGGGCTGAGCTTCCGCAATGCAAACAGTCCTTACACAGCTTTGCAAGGCAGAAGGACTGCTGGAAAAATATTTGTCTGTTTCATAAATTTGAACTATGTCAGGTTTTAAGTCGGGTGCTTTATGGCATCGTTTGCATGGCAGAAGCTGTTACTGGCCTCCTGTCGCTCTGAGCTGTGCTGGGCCTGCGGGGTCTTACGAAATCAAATTAGCTGAGATGCAGCGTGTGTATTTTGAATTGTACGTGGAACGCAAACGTGCACTGGTCTGGGTGTGAACCAAGTTAATTTTCTTCCTTCTGGATTTTGTCATCCTGCTCTTCAGAAGTAGTAGCTAAGGAATTATTCTATAAGTGCCAGGAATTACAATGAATAGGTTCCCCTGTTTAATCTTACATAATGTAAGCTCTGTGTGTTGTATTTTGTAATGCATCCCTGGAGAAAAATCTCATGAATTGTTTTTCCCTCATACTGTCACCTAAATGTGACATTACCAGATAAAATAATTTGCTGTACTGAAATGAAGCGATTCTTAGCACGAAGGAGGAGGGAAACTTGTATTTCCTTAGTGGCTCTCCATCTGTCTGGGAAAACTCTGCAAGTTCACTCCCAGCATCTCCCCTTTTTCTTTCTGTGCCTTTCCCACCCAAGTGTAGATAGTCCCAACCAGTAACAGTGCTGACAGAGGTACCCTCCTTTCCTGTGCTGATTACACCTTTGACTCCTTAATCTCGAGTTTTGTGCCAAGTTGCAATTAGGGTTTTGTTTTCCGTGCCGTATTTACCTAAGTCTGTGAAAACAGAAGTTGTGTTGTAAAACTTACAGGGAGAGTTCTGTATATATGTAGGGGTAGCTCCAAATGTTAAACAATCCCCAGGGAGAACTTCTTAACCAAGTTTTAGAAGTTTTGCCTCTTTATATGACGCTTGAGGTCCAGCATATTCAGAGGAGAGAAGGAAAAGAACAGGAGTCTTTCGTTTCAGTTTTTCTGTATCAAATGCATATTGGACTAATGCTTCCCTGGAGTGCAGCCTAGGTAAACGTCAAAATTAGGGCAAGGAAAAAAAAATGGTAAAATGCAAGATGAAATTCTCACTTGTGTTATCCCTAGGAAGTCGCTGCAATGGTGTAAATTAAGCATCTCATTGTTTGCAGTACACCATGAGCACCCCGTGCAGCCTATCAGCAGGTACTCTGCTTAATAAGCCACCTTCCTCTGACTTAATCTGAGAGATGCATGTGTCGAAAGACATCCTTTTGGGCACTCAGAATGATAAATGCCTTGGCTCCACTGGCACATCTTTACTCGTTTGCGTTTTCTTCTCTTTTCCTCCTCCACTGAAAGAAAAAAAGGGATTTCATCCTCTCTGAGATAGTTGTTGCCAGTCACTTGAGCTTCAGTGTCGCCGGGAGCTATTGCTAGGCTTTTGCCCAGCAACCTTTGTCTATATGGAAGACAGTTTTATGAGGGTGGTAGATTCGAGCTGTTTATTTGCAAATATTTTCCAGTTTATTGTTCCTTTATATAGTAGTGCCAAGCTACGTTTTGCAAACGAGAAAGAGGAAAACTCCCTGTCTCCTGAGGCTGTGTCATTGTGGTGTTTTATTATTTTGGAATGAACTACGTAAGAAGGGTACCGTATAGGGACTGCTGCTTCCATTGCTGAATGGGGTGCTGTTTATTGGTATACAGCTGCTTAGTAAAGGAAGCAAAGAACCTTTTCAGTTGAAAGCAGGGGAAACTTTAAGAAGAGTGCAGTGATCTCAGAACTTGCCTGGGATTCAGCATAACTTTTAAAAACAGAAATTATTTTTTACAGTGGTAAGTTTTTAGGGATACTACAAACTAAGGTCTGAATCTGACATTTCTTTCCAACTCCACGGCAGTTCATTGACTCAATCTACTTGCCACAAACTTGCCTGAAGAGCCACTCGGCAAACAAGTGTCCTGCCAATGTGTAGAGGGCTTCAGTCACTTGAGGTAGGCTGACTCAGGAAGACCGATTGGAGTGCAGGGGATAAAAAACAACTCTGTCCTCTATTTCACGTCACTTCTCTGTGTAGTGTATGAGTCTGACCATCCCATCCTTTTTGAATAGTTCTTTCTCTGCCTATTGCAGAAACCTCCCTGCCCCAGTACTGATGAAGCCAAAGGTGGTGGTTGCCAGGTAGACACTGACTTGCTGTTCCTAGAGCTTTCAGTAAAGTGGCAAACATGGGCACCTTGTCACTTACAAATGTGCTGCTTTTAAGCTCGACCTTTTATGCACAAACTTTCTGCAACCTGTGTGGCTACGGTTGATAAGGCTTGTGTCACAACACTTTGTGGTCAGAAGACCGATTTCTCCTGCTGTAATTGTCTCAGTGGAGTGGAGCCGAAAGTATACGCTTGAAATCTTTTATTTCCCCCTTCACTATGACCACCTCTGAACTACTTTTTGAGCCTGAGATAGCTTTGAGTTCAGTCTGTCCAAAATCTATGCCTTTACTGTCTATGCGGAGCAGAGCGGCTCATGCTGTCTTTGCTGCTGTGTGAGGGTGACAGAATGGAGAGCAAATGCAATCGCAGTGTAAATACTGCTTAGATGCAAGCCAAAGGATAAAATGGTTTTGTTGCTGATTTCAAGCAGTACCAGAGAACTGGGGATGTGCTGTGAGGTAACTGGACAGGGGACTTGGCTAGGCAGTAGCAGGACACACTGATGTTAAACAAAAGGGCTAATTAGCTACCAAAATTGAAACGTGTGTCAGGAAGGGACACACAATAAATGTAAGTTTAGTTGAAAACAGAACTTTACAGTCTGATGTTACAAGGCCTCATTTCTGTACATATAAGCGCTGAATCGTACCTTAATCAAAATAATGGTTACAATTTCCCCACCCCGACATTGTTTGCTTGTCTGGGTTGGTATGACTTGCTTGCTTTGCCAGACCTTTGGGTACTGGTATGCAACCCTGTGGTGGCTGCTTTACACTTAATTTTTATGGAACCCTAAAGGGGCAAATAAATATGTAATTGTGTAACTGCTGCTTATAACATTATTATAAATACAAAGCATTATTCATAAAATTTATAAACACCATTCCTCAGCTTGGTAGTTGGGATCAATGTAGACAACTTTTGCTAAGCGCATGTAGTGATGTGTAAGTGGTGGGAGTCGGGGCTCTGCTCCTCCCAGTGTACTGTTTTGTGCCCTTACTCGGTGCCACTGGTGATGTTCACGTTCTGCTGACGTGTCTGTAGGACCGATACAAGTCATAAAGGTAGGTCAGTAAAAGTCAATCCACAGATACTTCTGTGAATGTTTTTGTGATGATTTAGATACACAACTCTGTGACCTTTCAAGCCTGGCTGTGGGTAAGGGGTATGCCGGAAGCACTTTGCCACTGCTGAAGCACACTCGTGCCAAGATCGGATCCAACAGTCGGTTCGTGCAGAGGGTGTTGAAGTACGTGAAAAGAAGTTACTGATGGATGTAAATAGGCAGGATATCGGATGGCTGTAAGACACACCCTGAGGAAGTGAGGATCTGCATCCTTCAGAACATGCGTACGTAGAGATCAGACCAGTAGCTGTGTTCAAATACATACGTTGCTTTTAGGTTGAGTACTACTCTTCCTGGATGCAGCAGCCCTCATGCAAACCCATTTGTGTCTGCACATGTGCTCTAAATCTTGTCAAAGTGTGTGAATCTCTACCGCATGTGTGTTTTAAATTACTTATGTTGATGCCATATAAATAAAGCGTATGTGCTTAAGTTGTGCTTCCTATTATAACCTTGTTTCACTTTTATTATTTTGGAGCATTTAAAATCGACTTTGAGATGCTGGGTTTTCCAACAACTTGCATAAAATCCAGTATTACAGGTAAACGTAGCATGCAGTTGATCCAAAAAGGGGATACTGCTTGAATGAAGGGAAGGCTGGAAAGGATGCTGTGGAGACGTATGGTTAAGGAAAGGGAAAGCACCGATTTGATGCAGAAGCTAACAGCGTAGAGAAGTGGGTCATTGATCTGGGTCAAAGTAAAAAAGATAGCAGCTTTAAAAGATTTGTTTCAGTCGATTTATTGGTTTTAATGGCAGAGCATCAGTTCCTAAGCTGTGTGAGATCACTGAAACTCCATCTCTGAAGAGTGAATATTTAGCGGTCAGAGTCATGGAGAGGCCAGCTTTCCGGATACAACTGTAACACCGCAGGGCTGTATTTATTTTGGTTTGACCCCTGGATTTTTCTTTAATTTATGTTGGATAGACAAACTTTTATTAAAACTTAAGCTGCTTTATATCGCAGGCTTGTTGTTTTTAGGGTGTTTTTTTAACAAACAGAATTCTCTTTGTGCAGATTTTGCTGGTGAGCGAACCGAGGGCAACTGCCCTCTTGGCAGGTGGCCTGCCTTCGTGTGCCAGCACTGGTGCTTTTTAGTGTTACTGTGACAAGTCGCTGTGACCAGGGGAAAAGATAGAGTGAGCATCAGGGTTTTTCAAGGGTCGGATAAGCTTCTGTACCAAGCACTGGGCTACAGAGTGGGAGGCTGAGCTGTGTTCAGCTGCAGGCTTCCTGTGTGCTAGCAGTGAAGTCGTTAAAACTCCATCTTAAGTGGATTGCTTGGAGAGTGGGAATAAAAATACCTCCTGCTTCACAAGGACGTGGAGGCCTGACTTGGACATGCGACTGAAAGACAGCGTGTAACTGAGAAACACCGCTGCCTGGGTAGGTGCTTTGGGGCTGAGTAGCATGTCATTCCTCCCAGTTGCATCACGTGGCTGCTGTTTCTTGGGTTTGTGCAAACAGCAGCCACGTTCCACCCGCTGCGACCAAGTGATGCTGGGTTGGTGACGACAGCGATGGTGTGCTACGTTTAATTCAACAAGTCTGTTGGCCTTCTATTTGCAGGGGAAGATGCCCCTTCAGTAAACAAACAGGAGCACTTTGCGATAACTGTCTGGGGACCTGTCCCTTCCTGCTGCAGCCGGTGTTGCAGGTGTACCTAAAATGGCAAAACTACTGTTTTCTCCGAGATGTCTCCAAGGGTCGGGTTTTAGTGTGTCAGAATAAGTGATGTCCTCAGGGCTTTGTGTTCTAGGTCATGCTATGCCACACCTGTCACATTTTTTGTTATGATTTGACTCTAAATGCTACATCAGCAAGCTGCCTGTCCAAAAGGTGTGTTTTGAGTGGTGGTTACGTGGTATGGCTGAGGAGCTGGACATACAGTGCCTCTCTGACAAGGTCTGTTAGAACTCCTGGCAAAGTGGTTTCTCAGTGTAAAACTGCTGGTGTGTCACAACGGACCTCGTTGTTGGGGACGCTGCCTCATCTCTTGTCCTCTGAGGACCATGACCCAAGTGCCTGCTCTTTGCTCTGGTCGTAATGGCAAGGTGTATTGCTGTTTTATATGGGTTTACTGTTCTTTGCCCTTCCTCTCTTTAAACGCCTCTGATAAAAAGTCTTGATGTCATTGCTGGGCTGACGGTCACTGTGTAAAACTGTGTTTCTGGCAGCATGTCTCTAGCTCTTCTCTTGGGGCAGCCCGTGCCCCTATTTGTCACGGAGTCCTGAGAGAGCAAGGCAAGGCCCCGCTGCGGAACGGCGTCGTTGTGTCCGTTTCTCAGGGGGAGCGCGGTGCGGCCCCGCTGGCGGCTGGGGCCCGCACTGCACACAGCAGCACCACCACCGTGTTTGCCCCGCGTCCCGCGACGTAGCCGCCTTAGCAAATCTACTGTGCCGCGGTTACTTCTTGACCGCCCGAAGAAGCGGCAGAGGGTTTTGTTACCCATGGTGGCGCCTGTGCTGGACGGCGCTGCGTCGGTGTCCTCCCGGGCCGGGGTGTTTCCTCCCCCCTGCCCTGCTCCTCGTGGCCGTCTTCTGAACTGCGTTGCGGAGCCCTGCCCGGGGCCGAGGCAGCGGAGGGCCGCGTTACC
>VZSC01004055.1:597147-635689 GCA_013398225.1 Steatornis caripensis
CCCCTAGAAATACTTTCCTGTAGAAAACATTAGTTTAAGGAATTCAGGTTTTTTTTCAGCTTCTTGACAAATTTAACATCTCTTCTTTGCCTTTTTTTTTCTCTTTTGAGGTGGTGGTGTGTTTAATTCAATATGGTGTTACACAGCTGGTGATATCATAAAATCCTTTGGCCAGCGGCTTGCTATTCATGCTGTGAACTCTTTGAAGTTTTTGGTAGCTGTTCTGTTGGCAGCACTCCCAGATGTAAATAGATGGGTGCCTCTGTAGGGAGGAATTGCCAGACCTTTTGTTCAGCATCTATGGCAGTTTGTGTTAAAGTATAGGTAACTTCCTGTGACTTAGCAGTGAAACATAGTTCTATGATTTGTTCGTGCACGCTTTTGAAAAAGTACAGCATAACCTCATCCTTTCTCCTCCAACTGGAGCATGTGCAGAAATTGTGCATAATTTTATTTACTTTTCCCCCCTAAGGTTTATTTTCTACGTATACTATAAAACTATTTTAAAAGCAGGAAAAAGTTGTTGTAACACATGAAATATTTTGGGCTCGGGAATTAATAGCGCAACTTTATTTTGCTAAGCTGTTACTAGATGGAAGTGGTTACTATTTTGTAGTAGAGGGGTTTTTTAATGTGTCCCTTCATTCTGGCTTATCTCCTTTTGCATCCAGTCAGAGAGAAATGTGAAGTCACAAAAACCTTCTTTAGATGCCAGACTGGTTCTCTTATTTCTTGTCTTGAATATACTTCAGATGCCTATTCGGACCTTACATGTGTTGCTTCATCTTGCTTTTCTTCAGTTTTTATTCTGTAAAACATAAACTTACCCTATTCTGCAAAGAGCTCAGACAGCGTAAGAGCACAGGTCCTAGGTAGGAAGCTACGTAAATACTGAGTTCAGTCAAAGTTTCCTTATTGCAGAAATTGGGTATTAGTGCTCTAAGAAAGTGTGAGCCCAGTGATGGTGAAAGAAGGAACTGAGGGACCTTGTTTAGGCCAAAAGTGGTGGCTTGTTGGTGACAGCTGTGGTGGGATTTGTTTGAACACAGGCATCCACAGCTGAGCTTTGTCCACTTTCATTGTTGGTAGGGAAGAACAGGGAGCTTAGAGGTGTGGTTAAATGCAGAGGTGCAGTGCTACCTGATACAGAGTGGCCAGCTCACTCATTAGCGCTTGTGTCGTAGTTGTGTGAAGTTAAAGGAGATTAATCCCACTTTGCTGTCGTGGTTTGCCATCTATCTCAGAGTAAGCATAGGACAAAGGGTATCAAATACCACTTTAATCCTGCCCACCTGAAACACTGCTGGTTGAGTCTTCTGTAGTCTGTATGGAAGATGAATCAATCCTAAACTTTGGATGAAGTAGTTTTTCTTCGGTTGATCAGGCCTACAAATGGATGGTGCTGCAATCAAAGGATCTCAGCTTGTGCGTAGCCTGGCATTTTGAGCAGCCTACTGCATTTTAAGCTTTTTTTCTCAAGTATGACTGGGGAACCACCATCATCACTGTTCCCTCCCAGCCCTCCACAGGCTGCCAAGGACTTGTAGAAAGTCTCAACAGACAAGGCATAGAGTGCCCATCTTCTCCAAATTGCCCTCAAATTTCTTTCTCCCCTGGCTGTGAATTATGAAGCTCAGTTGTTCCACTATGATTCTTGATCGGTATGATTTTCCTCTGTAGCAAATTTGTTGTACATTATTTGCATGAGTTGTATGTACCTACAAGTAACTCGCTCTCTTGACGCTTTTAACATGCAAGTTGTTTTCCTGAGTTGGTAGGTCCAAGTCCTCCAGCTGCTGGGTGCCAAATAGTGTCTGTGTCACACACAAGTAGTAACAGCTGCCAAAGGAAGAATCAGTACGGCGAGCGAGGAAACAAGGTGGGAAGTGTGAGGAAGCAAAAAGGCTTTGCGAGAAGAAGCAACGGCTCTGAAAAGAGTTTAAAAGACAGTGGGGAAAGGCAACCAGAAAGGGGGGAAAAATGTAACAAAAGCAACAGATGCGCTCTCAGCCTCTCTGATTAATTTTTTATGAAAGCTACTGTTAGGTTTATTACTCTTTTAAATTATTAGTGATTCAGCTATGGAGAACTCTGGAGATGCTTGTATCTTTCATCATGAGGGTTAGTAAACTGTATTTAACACTTCAGGGATGAGACCAAGACTACACACTTGTAATGATTTAAAAAAATTAAAATACCATTCTAGGAAAGTGTCATCTCTCCTTTAATAGCTGATTAATAGCATAGCTTAGATGAAGTTATGTGTATTCCTTAGCACAGTGTTTAATTAGGGCTTTCGTTTCACTTCAGATATTTCTGAAATATGTCAATCTCATTTTTCCCCTCTCTTGTAATGAATTGTGTAATTATTTAGCCCATGGTTAGGGAGGGAAGAAACCAAAATGGATGAAGGTTTTTTCTGGGTTTTGTCGTTGCTTTTTTGTCCTACAAGTTGGAGGTTCTGGAGAGAGGTAGACGAGGAAAAAAGTACGCTTTAAAAATTCTGAGTATTATATGACTTTTTAACATTATTTAATTATTTTTTCAAGTTTTTTGTGAAGCAGCTGATTACTGTCAGCTTCCTTGCAGATGTGTGCTTTTTACTGGCCTCAAGCAGCACAAGCGGAAGGCAAACTCGGGTACCTGAGAGATCTGCCCTCTTTGGTCCCAGCGGATAACTGAGCTGTCCATAAGCATTCTTCAGAGCCACATGCTGATGGCTTCAGGACTCAGTGTTCGCTGCCTGTGCCAGTGCCTGAATCCCGGATTCAGACACTCGAACCGCAGTGGGTTTGCTGTGCTGTGGCACTTCGGGTCCTGCGCAGGCAATTTTCAGAGACCGCTCCTCAGCTTCATATAGTCGGTGTACTTCTTTTTAAGTCTGCAGTGAAACAGAGTCCCTCGGGGATAGTTGACTAATAATTGGTGATATAAGAAAGCAGTGATGTGAGCTACAGAGTTGTGATGTCATTGTGTAATGACTTCTGATAAGGTACAGTATGGTTTATGTGTATACACAGTCCGGGATGAGCGTGGGAATAGGTAACTTAGAATTCCTCTTTCTCATAAGAGCCTTCCTTTTTACAGCAATGTGCAGGGATTGATACCAGCCAATAAATAACCAAACAGCCAGCCCCACTCTCGGCTAGACATTACTGACAAAGTGGAATTTTTACAGGTACTTTTCAGGAGTGTAATAATTTGTTTTCAGTGATAGGGTGATAATGACTGCCTCAGATAAATTAGCAAGGTTGTGTTGGCATCCTGGATGGTGCTATATTTACGTCCAGCACTTAAGGAATTTAATTTTTCAAAAATTTCTATCTATTCCTCAAATAATTTGTAGCAAGATCAGAAAGAAACCCAGTTAATTTTGACATTGGATTCTGGTTTTTAAGTGATCAAGCAAAGTCGTGTTAAACGTGCTTGTGAAACGGGACGTAGGTGAGTAGAAGCAGAGTGTGTTTGATGTGGCTGCCTCTCCTCCACTGCCTTGACTCTCATTGCTGAAGATAGCTGTTGTCGGTGATGCTTATGTGTATCGACAGGACTAAAGCAAATATTTAAAAAAAAATCAATCTGGCTTGATATAATTAAGGTAGAAACATTTTTCAATAATTTAGTCTGGTCTACAGTATTAGAAAGTAATTAGGATGAGCCTTGTTTAACATTAGTTAATCTGATTAATGCAGAAGTCTGGGGACAGGCAGAAGGGAAGGGAGGGCAGTGCGCAGGGAAGGGGCTTTTAGGCAAAATGCTCTTCAGAACCATGCCATCTATTTTTATCCTGTTCTTTTTCTTTGTCCCTTCCGCAACTTTCCATTGTACCAAAATAGTTCAAAATGTTTATGGTTCAGGGCAACTGACATCCCTAGTTGTCATGCTGTGTCTTGCTGAGTATTTCTGTAACAGGAGCCCATGCCTTGTTCAATGATGGCATTTTGGGACTCTCACCCGGCTGAGACCGGTGATACTGTGGGGCAGTAACATCTTGTGCTTTGGCAAGGTGTGACCAGGCAGGAGCGGCTTTGTGATAGCTCTTCCGTGTGTAGGAAAGCACAGATGTGCTTGTGGAGATTGTTCTTTGACACAAGTGTCCTGTGCTCAGGACAAGGCCGCTTGCATTGCCAGCCTGGTGGACTCATCCGGCTGGGACGTGCGCTCCAGAGGGGCAGCTATCCCTGCTGGCGCAGGCGGCCCTTCCCCAGCATACGCAGGTAGCAAAAATTCTCTTCTGGTTGTGTCTGCAGAACTTGTAGTGCTCTGCTTGACGTTCGGCCCCACTGCGAGCTGTTGGATACTGCTGACAAAGCCATGTAACAGCCTGGTCTGCTTCTGGAGCTCAGGACTTGAAGCTGTGCTCTGGAAAGATGCTGTGTCTCACTAGCAGTCCAGTAAGCCATGCACTCCTCCATTTCTTTGGGATAGTCATCTGTTCACTTGTATTTGCCGCAGCAGCGTCATGACTGTGGTGCGTTTGTGAAAGTTGGTGAGCTGTGTACAATGTATTAACTTAATGAAGAAGTTGCTGTCTGTCTTCAGAGGTGTTTGCAACATCGAGCTGTATTCTGGTTGTGTTCTACATTCTGTGAAGTGGCAGCCAGAGGGAGAGGACTGCTAAAATTCTTGTGTGTGTTGAAGTAAGCTGTAAGCAAGCTGTCTCCAGAGCTAGTATAGGAAGGGCACCTGCCCAAGGTTTAACAGCACTTCCCTCTGTTTTAGGGGCAAAAATATGCTGCTTCTTTTCTGAAGATCCCTCCTGGACACTTTAAGAAGATTAGATTTGATTGTAATCTCAAAATTCTGAAAGTATTCACTCTTCTTTTATCTTGTTTCCTTGGTATGTGCCTGTTTCATTATAGGATTTGATCCAGATTTTAGCTGCTTGTTTCTGCCTGGAAGGTGATTTCAGTTTATATATGTGCAAAGCATGAGCGTGTGACACTCATCCTTCTGGGAGCTGATGATAATTCCTGGTTTGTCTCCTTGCTTCATGTGTTGTAATACCACATGTTTCTGGTGCTGCTCTTTACGGAGGAAGTATTTTTCACACTTAATTTCTATCTGCTGTTCTCTGGTATCTCAGACCGTCTGTGCATCCCAAGGTCTTTACCAAGTAGGTTTGTGTGAGGAAAAAAGAATGCTCTGCAGAAGACCTTTCGTCTTTCCCTTCTTGATGCTGTTTGCTAAAGAGGGGTGCTGTTGGGAATGGGGTCTCCCACCGGTTGTTGCCTTGTCTCTAAGATGGCAAAGACAAAATTTATCCGTTCCCCTGTCATACATCTTTCTCTGTGACCATACCAAAACTGAGTTTGATAAAGTGCGCTTTTGTTGAGGGGGGATTTTCTAAACCTTTTTCTTAATCCCTTGTTCTGTGGGGCTCAACAGAATCTCTCTACTAAGACTTCAGCAAATTGCTGTTAGAGTAGACGAGAGATTGCTTTTCTTTAAAGAGGTGCCTAGTCTCTGGAAAGAGAAGGACATAGGATGTATGGTTTAACCCTTTCTTCCAGCTTTCTGGAAAAAAAAAAACCAACCCCAAACCACAAAACCAAACCACTTTTTGGAGATCATTAACAGTGGAGCTAGGTTGTTCGAGCTTGTCAGAAAATGCTGCTCTGTTCGTTTTCCAAGTTCATTTCTGTCTGGCACTGAAATAAGTTCAGAAGTGCTTTTGCTCAGACAGCAGGGACTGGTGGTAGCAGATGCTCCCCAGGTGAAAAGGAACATTGTGGATGTCTGTGTAATTCCTTTTATTTTTAAAAAAGAAAGACTCAGCAGTGAGCGCAGCTGTCCTCAGAAAGGCGGGTAGTGACAGAATATTAAAACTCTTAGGACAGCGAAATACCTGAAAAAATAATCCTAACACACTGTACACGGAGTTAATGAAGAAAGAAGACCTGGGCTTCTTTGTGGTGATTTATAAAAATTCACACCCAGGAGAGATGACATCAGGTGCACCTTGGCTGTGGCTCCACTCGCACTCCAGACACGTACCCGGATCTGTTCTTCAGTCCAGTGTGACCACAAATCCCGGATTCAGAACACCGAAGCCTTACAGGGATAAGTGCTGACAATCAGCAGGATGCATTTGGCAAGACAGGGAAACAAAATTGTGAGAAACTAGGTTTTGCTGATTCTTCATTATACGAAGTCCTCAATTTTGATGTGACTGCTGTATTTCTTCAGAACAAACTTGTTCAGGGAAAAGATAAAGCTGGGATCTTGAGACAGCCATCTGTGTGAGACAGAGGGGAAACTATTCTGTCTCAACTGAAATATTTATTTTTCTGTTGTTTTTCAGCGTACAAAGCTTTTTTTCATGTCCAGGTACATCATTGAATATACGTTAAAAAGTTTGGTTGTGATTTTTTGTTGGTTTTTTAAATACACAGTTTTAGATTTTTTTAAATCAATTTTTTTATTTTTAAAAATACAAATTCTTTAAATTAAAAAAAAATCTTTAGTAGTTGAGCTAACTCATCTGTTAAGTGATTTCAGTTACAAGCTTTTTGAGAAGGATTCCTATTGATTTTTGAAGTAGAGACTTAAAATTGAGAAGTAACTGGATCACTCAACAACGACAATACACTACTCTCTTCAGGGAGACTTCTTCGCTGGTTAGGGACCATCTCTCATCGTAGCTAGCGCAGCTACAGATGAGTAGCGTGGTTATGTCTCTGCAAAACCAGTATGAGCCGTCGGTCGCTGCCAGGAATTGAAACAGGGCTTCTCAGGCGAGCGATCCAGGCTGTGTTTGAAGGGAGTTACCTGGTCATAACCATCCCTTGTTTGGAGGTGTGACAGCGTTACAAAAGCTAGTGTGAAAGCGTGACTGTGCATCGTGTTTTGAGGAAGAATCTTAGATGTTGGTCTGTGCTTGTGTGAGCTGATTAATTGCAAATCCATGTGAACAGTTAAAGATACTGCTTGTTATTTGCACGTGCAGCCAAGGGAACGAAATTCAGCACGCAACTGTGCATCTAATTTTAATATTTATTTCTGAAAATTACTAGTCTTCCTTAACCAGTTTCTTGGCCGTCCTTTCAGCATTTAATTAAAAAAATGAATTTGTATTTCAGCAAGCCCTTGAAGGTAGCACTGCAAGTTTGAATATCTGTGGTTTGGGGTTTTTCTGATTGCTCATGGATCAGTACACATCTGTAAAGGTGCTTCTACTTAAGCTTTTCAGTCTCCTTTGGAGTATCCTGAAAAGTAGTAAGTTAGGGTTGGGAGTCACTGCTGTCTCATGAGCTAATTAACAGTGCCTGATCTAACTGTACCAGTAATTAAACTATTATCCACCCTACTATTTTTTTCAATCAGCCATTCAAATATTCCTTACTTTGGCCCACGATTCTGAAGAGTTTGTATTTTAAATAGATTTTTCTTTCTCTGTTGTACAGAAAGCAAAACTCTAACGTGCTGTTTTCTAGGAAATACTGAAACAGCTGTGTCCTATCGATGACAAAACTGAACAGAGAGCATTGCCTCATTCTGTCGCAAAGTTTAAAAATTAACTACATGGTTAGATTAGGGAATGTTTTGTACATATCATTTGTTAATGAAAGTTACTAATTAAGATAATGCTTTGATTCCTTTTACCTTCAACTCTCTCTTACCCTGTGAGGAAACACAGTTTATGCCTTCTCACTGTGGATTTTACATTTTTTGTTTAACCAGATGGTTCATACTGAGACTGAAAGGCACCATTTCTCATCACAGGATCTGGTCTAAGGCATGCCAGGAGAGGTGGGACTTCCTTGAGCTAACTTTGGTTTAAATTAAAGCCAAAATATTAAGAAAAGAAAAAAAAAATCCATTTTTGATCTTTAAAGCTGCCATTGAGAGAGAACTGACCTTGACTCATGGTCTTTTCTAGTAAATAAATATCCTTCCTAATTAAAATGCTGTAGTTAAGTTAAAGTGTAAGAGATGAGTTTGTGGTGCTTGATACAGTGGATGAAAATTTCAGGTGGGGCTGCTGCTTCATGTTGGTATTTCTTTGCCCGACCTGTTCAATAACTAATGACTGGGTAGGTAATTGAATTCCTCACAGCTGTGTGTCTCAATGCAACAATGTGCACGTGTGCGTGCTGGTACAAATGCTTTAGAAGTGAGTTTACAGGTGCAGGCATGCAAAATCGCTTATGAATAGTGAAAACACCTTAGTTTTTTCCCATGCTGTATATCTGATTTGAGTTTATATTGCTTACTGAAGGTCCTACAAGAAAAGCTAAGACATTTGAAGCAGCTGTGTTGTTACCTGCGTTTCTGTGTACAGTCTCAGTTGTGGTGAGCCCTAGCACTTTTCTGTCCTATTAAACCACGCTTTTTAGCTGTAAACCAGAGTGTTTATGCGAAGGACTCGGCTGTTGAAGTCCTGCCTGCTGCGTGATGACGTAGATGACGTTTTCAAAGGTGGAACTGTAGTAGCAAGGCAGGAGATGAATTTGTATTCACTCTATTCCCAACAAGAATAACTAAACTTACCCACACTTTTTGTGCCTAAATAGTGGTAATTTGCCCAGTCCTGCCAGAAGTAAACAACACAGTCCTTGACTGTTGCTTGCCTCTGGGGAGCTGAGGAGAGAGAGATAACTATGACTGAGCTCAGCTGCAAGCTGACATGTTGCACCACGTTGAAAAATATTTATCGAGAGAGGGAGTATTCTCATTAACTGTTTGGGGACTGTCATGCAGTCTGTATTGGTTTCTTTCATGCTGCACAGCATAATTATAAAATATATTTTTAAACATTTTTGTAGACTTTAAAGGTTACGAATTGTAAAATTCAGATTGCAAGTACATCAGACCTCATATGTACCTGTCCGCCAAAACATAGTGTGTGAGTAAGGTGGTGAGCTTGACCTGCGTATCTTATGCGTTTCCTTTGTTGCAGGTTTTCTTTAGGCTGCAGCAGTGCTTAGAACTAGTTAGTATTGTTAGATAAATGTTTTTTGTTGTACAAAGAGAGCTTGCAAGGCAAAAAGGCAGTGAGGAAACTAAAATGCTCTTACGAAGACAAACCTGTCTACACCCTGGTAGTCTGAGCAGAGTAGACTGTCTGCATTTGTGTATCTTGGGATATATATATAGCAAGAAGTCGGACTGCTGAAGCCAGGTTGCCATGGTGAAATAATTCCCAGCAATTAAAGCACGGTTCTATCCTGAAAAGCAACTCTGTGCAAGCTGCGTTTTGAAATCCCACGTTTACGAGGCCATGAGGTTTCCAAATCAAATTTGCTCGGTTTAGAAGTAAAAAGATAGCTTTGCAGTCTGCCAGCTTTACAAACTTCATAAGGGGTGGAAGATAACAAACAGTGTCTTCAGTGGTTTATGTGCTTGGTGGTGAACTCCCTGCCCACAAAGGTGGACCGAAGTATACTGCCTGTGCTCTTCTAGAAAGGTAACAGGGCTGCATCAGAATAAACAGGTGGAGCAGTCACTGCCAGAACTTGAATTTAATCATGATGCAGAAGTCAAAATAACTCTAAGTGTGTTCCAATAGAAAATTACAGGATAATAAATAAACCACTGCTTAAGTTAATAGACATGTCGGAAAACACACAGGGAATAGATACGTTCATTAAGAGATTTCTGTGGTTTTAGTGCAGTACATTTACATTTTCTTTCAATTTGCAGAGTCTAAAAACCTGGAAAGACAGACTTTTTTGCCAATTATGTTCATTTTACTTTTTACTACTTCTTTGCAAGCAGCTTTTCTGGCCTCCAAAATTTCAAATTGTGTGTTGAAAAAACACTGTTCTGAGTATTATAATAATAAACCTGACAGGCCTATATTTGCCTTCCCTGATGTGAAAAAGATGTTAAAAGCCACCCCAACACTTACTTGCTTTCAAATATCTGTGCACATCACTTGTTCTCATGGCTCTGTAGCGTGAGACCTCTCCCTGCAGCATCAGTAACAGCACCAGGCTCAGTATCTCTGCCATCATCTGCTTTCAGTTGAGAGTTGCTTTTTTTTTTCCTTTGCCCTGTGTGTTTTAATTAAAGAAATTTAAGGTGTACTATAGATCTCTGCCTTGGACTGAAAATTGTTGCAGCACAGAGAAAAAACAATTTATCTCTGCTGTCTTTAAAAGGTGCTGAGAGCACCAATTCAGGTATAAACATGTACACATGCAGATATCCATGGCTCGGTGAAATGAATCCTGTTCATACTGTCTGGCTGCAGTATGGGAGTATATTTAGCAATGGAGGATGATGAGAAGCATTTGTGTTGCTAGAATACAAATGACCTTTTTCCTCTAAGGGAGGCGAGGATACTGGAGCATCCTTATCTTGATATTGTGTGTGGGCCTGATGGGTTCAGAGCCTGGGGAACTGAAATGAGCTGCATGTTAATGAGACAAACCCCTGAACCCCAGCCTGTATTGTCAGCCGATGAATGGCTGGGCAGAGATGCCCTGGAGAGTTAGCATGGCATGGCCTCTCCTGTCGCTTTGTGCCCTGCACCAGCGTCTGCTCCGAGAGTGCCGTTCTACGGGAGGAGGAGTTGCGAACAGGGGAGAATATACTTCTCAAGGTCTCTTGAGACACCTTCTCAAGAAGGGATTTGCCTTCTCTCTGCTCAGTTTTTGGCTTCCTTTGTCAGACAGCCAAAGTTCGCCTACAATTGGAGACCTAAAAACAACAAAACCAAACCCAAGAGCCACCACCCTGTGCTTGTCACAGGACTTGGGCACCTACGACGCAGTGTCCTGCTGTATGGTTTGTTGTAAGCATTGGATAAATGAGTTGTTGCAACACTGTTAATCTATGACCTACTGAATCTCTTTTACCACAGACCTTATTTGGCTCCGCACAGAGCTCTTGAAAATAAACATTAGGAAAGATTTGTGTCCTTTTTCTTTCCTAATCCCCAAATTGCAAAAATTCTGCACTGTAGCAAATCACTCAGGAAAAGAGTCTTGCTGAGGCTTTGTGTTGGCACCTCCTGGTTTGGATACGAGGGCTTTTTGGCCCAAAGGTAAAAGAGAACGTTTCAAAATGGAGAACAACGGGGTATTTGCTTGGGTCAGGTAATTTTCTGCATTTCTACTAGTGAATGGTTCCTCTTAAATTGTGTCACTGGCTCCTAGTTTGTTTATCTCTGTCTCCCATCTGACATCACTTCCCTCCTGTTCTAGGGCTCTGTCCCACTCGGCCCCTCCGAATGTGTTGGCTGGAGGGGAACACAGACCCAGTGCAAGGATTATACAGTCCGAAGACCCTCCCCAAAGGCAGCCAGGGAGGCTGGATACCTCCTCTTGGTCTGGGGGAGGAGTTCGGGCAGGTGTGCCCAAACAAGAATGGAAACTCTAGGCCGGCATGTTTTACCACAAGAATGCACTCTGCACATTTTTGCAGTGTTAACTGAGCTGTTTGCATGCCTAGCCTTGCCTCTGGAGCCATGCTTCCCAGAGATGCATTGAAAAGGAGATAGGGGATCCTGAGCAGAAGGGAAGGGATGGCAGCGGTACCTGGCCACCAAGGTGCCACCAGCAAATACCTGGGAGTTCCAGCACTGTACTTTGAAAGGCAGTTAATATGCAGCTGACATGCCAGTATGGGCAAACAGCATGGCAAAGGCAGAGCTAGTGCTGGGGGGTGACGTGCGAGGGAGAGAAGTAGAATCACAGAACAATTTATGTTGGAAAAGTCCTTTCAGATCATCAAGTCCCGCTGTAAACCCAACACTAAGTCCAGCACTAAACCACGTCCCTAAGCACCATGTCTACACGTCTTTGTAATCCCTCCGGGGATGGTGACTCCACCACTTCCCTGGGCAGCCTGTTCCAGTGCTTGACAACCCCTTTGGTGAAGAAATTTTTCCTCATATCTGATCTAAACCTCCCCTGGTGCAACTTGAGGCCATTTCCTCTCATCCCATCTCTTGTTACTCAGGAGAAGAGACTGACCCTTACCTCGCTACAGCCTCCTTTCAGGTAGCTATAGAGAGTGATGAGGTCTCCCCAGAGCCTTTTCTTCTCCAGGCTGAACAACCACAGTTCCCTCAGCTGCTCCTCATCAGACTTGTGCTCTAGAGCCTTCACCAGCTTCGTTGCCCTTCTTTGGACACACTCCAGCACCTCGATGTCTTTCTTGTAGTGAGGGGTCCAAAACTGAACACAGCGTTAGAGGCATGGTTTCAACAGTACAGAGGGACAATCACTTCCCTAGTTCTGCTGGCCACACTATTTCTGGTACAAGCCAGGATGCTGTTGGCCTTCTTGGCCACCTGGGCACACTGCTGGCTCATATTCAGCTGGCTGTTNCCTCATATCTGATCTAAACCTCCCCTGGTGCAACTTGAGGCCATTTCCTCTCATCCCATCTCTTGTTACTCAGGAGAAGAGACTGACCCTTACCTCGCTACAGCCTCCTTTCAGGTAGCTATAGAGAGTGATGAGGTCTCCCCAGAGCCTTTTCTTCTCCAGGCTGAACAACCACAGTTCCCTCAGCTGCTCCTCATCAGACTTGTGCTCCAGACCCTTCCCCAGCAGGTGGCGGGGTGGGGAGTCCCACAAAAGGGAAGGGAAAGGTCTGATGTCCCAGAGAGACATGTCGTGTGCATGTGCCCAGTGTTAGCCTTGCTTTGCCAGCAGCACCAGCTGGAACCCAGTTTGGTCCTACAGAATGCTTTGGGATTTCTGTCAAGAAGCAGCATTATGAAATAATGTTATGGCACTTGTCATCCTTAACGTGCCTGCCATGCCTTGGCACTGACTGTTTACAGCAGAGCATCCAGAGGCCAAGCAAAGATTCCCTTTTAAGGCAAAGAGCCACTATGAGAATCCAGAAGAAAAAATTCCGCTGGCATGCAGGGTACATTCTTGTTTCCTCCTCCTCTTAAATAAACTATTAGCAACTTTTAAAAACAGAACAAAAATGAAGAAGCAGGGCCAGAAATGCTGCCAAAGACATTTTATTCTGCGCAGCCCCCTTAGACCTGCGCAGCAGCCGAGCCCTGGACCTGACCCAGCAGTGTGGAGAGGTGAAGAACGAAACTGAGGTCAGAGGGGTCTGTCAGAGGCCTGGGGCGAGAGGAAACCGGAACGGAGACGGTCTTAAACAGTTTGGTCTCCTTCCCTTCCCCAGGCCCTGGAGAAACGGTCTGACCGCAGCAATCCGCAAACAATAGTACTGTGTGCTGCACTGGCACTTAGGCTTGCTTTCCGATACCTTCCCCAGCTTCCCTTCCCATGCTGGTGGTGTTCTTTTCTCTTCTTTCCCAATCCTGACCGCATAGACGTGCATCCAGGATTTGTGTTCCGGGTGTGCTGTCATGCAGCGTTTTCAGCTGAAGACTTAGCAGTGATCTGGGTTAAAACGGGACACGGGACTGCAGAAACATCGCTACAGAGATACTGATCTTGCACGGTTCTAAAGAGGGAAATAGAAATATCACCTCTTGCTTTTTCTCGAAGGAAGGGCAACTCTACTGATGTTCAAATGGAACTCATTACTCCCATTTTCTTGCCCGCTATACAAATATATAAAGAGGTTGAATTACTAAGAAGTTATTTTTAAGCTGCGTAGCGCCTCTAAACTTCTAGTCCTTGTACTTACCTGAGGAGAAAAGGCTGTGGGCTGCTGGGGTAGGAAAGCAGACAGCCTTCGAGAGTTTGTTCCTGTCCTGTAAAAACTGACCTGGCCTACTTCATTGTTCTCGGTGGGAGTTTGTCACTAGGACTTGTAAATTTTAGCTCACGAAACTGTTTCCTTCCTGCCTTGAATGGGTCCAGGACTCCCATACTTATGCAGAACATTTCTAACCAGAAATTAACTGATAACGTCTTTTCAGTAGTGTCACAGGAAAACCGGAAAGGTAACAAGTACATCTGTGAGCAGCTGACCTGGTTTTCCTTATGAAGCTGTAGCCTTCCGTGGATGGCCGAAATCTTGGGGTTTCCCCCTCTGTGAAGGGAGTACATTAGCGGGAGAGAGCTTGCATATTAGAATTTTTTACTTTAATGTGTTTTATTCCCTCTTCTGTTCCACTCACATCCTGTTTGACCCCTTCCCAAAGAAGGGAAGAGGAGAGAAGCTAAAATGAAAGTATCCAGTATATCTTTAATTTTGAATTATAAATCCATATTCACTGAAAAATCTAGAAACACAAGAGTGTTCATAAAGACTGGCCTAAAGACACCGTGAAAATGTTGGCTTACTGCCTCTCTAATTCTGTGTTGGCTTATGTTTTGGGAAGCAAACCCCTATCCTCAGATTACCAAGAAAGTAGGTTTTGGCAGGAGTCCTTCCCTCTGTAATACTTCATCAGTGGAGGATATTTTAAAACATGACACTTGGCGGGGAAAAAAAATAAAAGGAAAAAATTACAGGATGAAAATCAAAGGCTAAGATAGTTGGATACATCTGGTAGTGTAGAGGTACACCTGGGTGAGATAGTGTGGTGTTGCTGTTGGAGACTGTAAGTTTTCCACATAAATGTTTTAGTTGGGAATGTACCATTCCAACCCCAAAATTTTCCAGATTGTGACCTATACAAATTATAAAGCACGAGCTATGTTACTTGAAAAAACCAACCCCCAAAGCCCTAAGTGACCTTTTAAATATCATTTGATAACGTTTCTGTCGGCATCTTATTTTTTTATCTTCCTTCAGTTAGATTGTTCTTTTTGTGCCACTTTTGCCTGCGTTGCTAAAACCAGGGCTTTTCCTCTCCTCTACCAGCGCGGACTGAACGCATCACAGCTGGGCTGTCACAGTCAAGATGTGCTCTCTTCTAAATTTGGTGGAGGTTGCTAGGATTATACCAGTTAACCTCGGGTAAGAAATAGGATGTCACTAAAAAAATAAATGTCATTAATCACAAAATAAGCGTCTTCGTTCTGTTCAAAGTCCGTGGTGATCTTCATCCCCACAGACTTGACATGGCTGGCGAGTTTTGAGGTTTGCACACAGGGAGACAGATTTGCCATGTAAGGCCTGTTGGACCTGTTCTGTCAATTTTCAAATGGAAATCAGTGTGTTTGAGACTTGGCTGGAGCCCGAAACTGGTGCATGATCCAGAGTGACTGGAGTTTTGCCTGCAGCTCTGCTCCTCACCACTGCAGGTTTTTTTAATAAACTTTTTGACTTTCTAAAGTTACTCTTATATCTGGTACTCAAACGCGCTTTAATATGCCACATTAAGAAGAGAAAAGCCACTGATTACTTGTATTTAAAAAAGGAAAAATAAACAGCCGCTCCCCCCAAGGGGGGTTAGTTGGGTGTGAAGGGTAGGAGATGCAATTGGAGCATCATCGTTTGTCCTTGAGGAGATTTCCGTTTCAGATGCAGTGTAAGGAACTGCACAGCTTGCTGGAGACAGCAAGAAATTGTTGTAGCTGTGCTGGTTTCCTCTGGATAAAAGGAATCCTGAATTGGTAGAGAGAATCTTAAATTGCAAGATCAGTTTAGGGAACTTTGGCATTTACTAAATCACCGGTATTCCATCTGTGTGATCAACCTGGTAATAAATCAGATTGTCGTGACCACAACCATGGATGCCTGGTACAATTCCCAAGGGATGTGAACTGCATCAGGTTACAAAGCGTGGCCGCACAGTGGACGTTGCGTCTTTGATACTTCTTCAGCTAAATCAGACTGCTTCACGCGTGCTTCTTTCCAAACACACCATACCAGTTTGAACTGAAGCACATCTTTAGTGTTTGTACCGTGAATAAACTTTGAACCTTACAGCCAGTTTCTGCTGTGAAATGGGAATAATTCTTTCCTTGTATGGTTTTAAAACTAAATTAATACCTGGGTTGTGCTTTGAAGATGCTCCAAAGTGTGGAGTTTTTAAAACCAAGAAACTACTGGGCATCTGATCAAGAAGGAAATGAGAGAGAGAGATTAGAGGAGTATCTTTATTAACTGGGATGGGATAAGAAAACAAGCTGGGAAATTGGCAGTTTTACTCGATCTTAACAGAGCCGTTAGACCGGGAAGAAAAATCATCACAGCCCAGTGGGCCTGTCACTTGGGGGAGTGTCTTGTACGTCTCTTTTTCCAGTGTCATCCAGGCAAACTTCCAGCTGCTGTGTTTTCTCAGCTGGACATGAGGAAGCCCTGCTAGAAGCGTTAGTGAATGTACTGTCTTTGGCTGGAGCCAGTTTGCTGGACCTTCTTCTAAGGCTTTAGATGCAGGACGTCTCTTCTGCCATTTCCCGTCACTTTTCCCTCTCTGAAACGTATTCGTGGGTGTGACTTGGCCTGTGGCATCGTATTCAATTGAGCGCCTAAAACCAAACAAACACAAACCTATCCTGGGAGTTATCTGAAGAATTAGTTTGTACTCTGGTTTGCCTGTCAATAAAAACTGCTGAGTGCTGTCTCCTTGGATTCCCTAAAGATGTTTCTTTCCTTAATTAGTAGTTAAGCATTGATAGACAGGTTTTGCCCTAATCTCTTGAGAGACCTTCACCAGGCTGCTGTGTGACAGCTATTCCTCCAGCTGCATTGGAGACAGAGTAGATCCGATGCGGACGTGGTTAAGACACTTTTAGCAGAATTATCTTACTTTTTCAGAAAGACACGGGTAAACATGAATCAGGACTTTGCTTCGCTTTAGGGTGTCTGTAGCGGTGTTTTGAAAGGGACTGCCCTTTTTGTGGTCTTATGTGACATTTAGTTATGTTTCCTAGTAAGTAATCATCTACAATAAAACTCTGCTGGTGTCGCTTTTCCTTTTGCTGAAGCAGGCCTCAACGAGCTGTTGCCGCATGTGCTGCTTCATGCTTGCTGCTGTAGTCTTCAGTTATAAGGGTGTTCTGGGACACCTCAGAAATGGCTACACAATTTTTCGTCTTTGTCTACTTTAAACATGAAATGAAAAATTGAGGAAGGCACCTTGAATTGGAACAGCTCCTGACAAAGGAAATAACGGGTGCTTCGCTTTGCACAGTTGGAGTTGATTCCAGGTAGATGGTGCTTTCTTACAAGTCTTTGAAACAACGGTGAACTTGGAGGTAGGGGAGAGCGGAAGGAAGGAAGGAACGAAATGCCTGAACTTTATTTGCCAATTGTGAGTGTATGACCTTTGGTTTATCTAGAATATGGAACTATTATTTGTTGATTCTTAAATGTATGTTACCATGTTTCTAGAACTGTTTTCTCTGGACTGCTGTGTGCTCCAGCTTTGTAAGCCTGTACAGAAAACACTGTAGTGTTACCACGTATTGACAGTTTCCAAACTACACCCACGGTTTTACAGCCTAGACTGAGCATGACTCAGTCAATACAAGCAAGTCTGACTTTATAACCTAAGTTCTGCCTAATTGGGAGAAGATGTGTGGTCCAGTACTTAGAATATTTGGGCCACATGCTATCCCAGCTGCACGGCATGCAGGGCATGAAAATCTGC
Organism: Steatornis caripensis; assembly: GCA_013398225.1. Classification (NCBI taxonomy): domain Eukaryota; kingdom Metazoa; phylum Chordata; class Aves; order Caprimulgiformes; family Steatornithidae; genus Steatornis; species Steatornis caripensis. The sequence continues at coordinate 614,525 of VZSC01004055.1, forward strand.
TGGTAGACACAATTTCTGTGGTCTTGCTTTAGCTCTCAGCAGCTGCAAAAGGTTAAGAAGAACTTTGTACTGCACATGGCGATTTGATGTTCAGGTTTCAGTGGTGTGAATAAAACCTTTGATATCGGTGATTATGGGCATTTTGCAGGTTCAGTGATGATACCCATGAGTCACGTTCTTTTTTAAACTGAGCCAAAGCTTTGGAAAGGGGCAGAGCATGGGATTCTTCAAGAAGCTTCTGTTTGAAGTGCTCCAGTTTCAGCACAAGGCAGTGGTGGAAAGACTTACGCAATCTGTTGAAAAAAACACAAAGTGGCTGCGTGTACTAATCTGACAGAGAAGTGACGTCTGTGTGGAAATGAGGGGCTTGGGGTTTTGTAAAAGGGTGACGTATAGTTGTTTGTGTTGGCAAACTTGTGAAATATATTTAGCATTAAACTTTTCTTGAAATGAGGCGATGCTGAAGCAAGAAGGGGTACACACTATCTATTTGTGTTCAGTGGAAGGCTGCCTCAGCCTTGTGTGTCTGGCTTCCTGCTGCTGCGGTTTCCCTCCACAGCCCGGCTCTACGACAGACTGTCTCTGACCTCTTCGTCTCTCTCTTCCCTCCTGCTCTCAGAAGACCGCTCTTAGCTGACATGGCACATCCTTAACCCAGGGCCCTTGGTTAGAGTATCCTGAAGTGAAGCAAAGACACGAACTCTGTTGTATGCAAACTACTGTCCTCTGATAACTTTTGTCCCCAAGTGTGGTTAGTGCGGTTTGTCGAGCTAGTCTCTGAAGCTGAAGGTATTTTCTGCGTGATTGTTACTGGAACTATAATTTTCTTTTAAAAAATCAACCTATCCTTGAATGCCTGAATCCTGCCCCCTCCCACCAAACCCAAAAAGCACTAAACCCAACCAGCTGAAAAAAACCCTAAAAAGTATATTCTGAATAGAACTTAATCTTGTCTGTCAGAGGCCCAGCAGGTATGAGGGTGCTGTATGGAGTGTGCCAGGCTTGGTTTCAGCAGCATGCGAGTAAGGCGGCCTGTGCTGGGAATTATGCAAAACAGCAGCCTGGAGTGATTTTTAGTAGCTCAGGGCCAAGTGCATAGTTTCAACTGGATTTATGCTGTTGACTGCCAGGGTAAGGTAGTTTCAAGTCTTGACATGGTATTCCTGCAAAAGGAAGAGGTCAAACGTGTTGCTTCATCTGCTACGAAGTCAGGTTACAGGCTATCAAACGAGACTGTTGTTTTATGCTGTTACGTTCTCCTTGAATATCATCTCAAGCATTGTGCAAACCTGAAGTCTCAGCCCAAGTATAAATTAAGTATACCTTTCACAGCTTCTTTAAATCCCTTTAAGCTCCTCCTGCAATTCTTGCTTTCGTGGACTTTTCTCTCTTACCTGTAGCTTATTTTTACGTGGTGAGGTTCAAACGATATCTAGCAAATGTAAGGGAGCTGTTGGTCCAGCCGGGCAACCCCTCTGTGTTTAAGAGCCTTGTGCTGAGGAACATCTGACTTTGCATGTCCTAAATCATCCCTTAGTGGAGCAGTTATGAGGATTAGTCCAGGTTGCTTCATTAAATAAACATAAGGGACAAATCTTGCATGCTTCATTTGAATTGGAATGCACTGCTGTGGAAAAAGGAGATGGCAGAAAATGTGCAAGAGTAGCTGTGTGCTAAATTCTGGTTTTAGTTTACTCTCATACTGTATTTGTATTCTTTAAAAAGATGTTCTGTGTCACAGACGTCCTCTCTCTAACCGTGAAATCCACCTTTCTCATCAACATACGGAAATAAAGTGTGACCATCTTTTCCCTGCCAGAGACCTCCTACGGTGCCTTCTGCATGTCTGTGGTTTGTAAATGCATTGTGAGGGTGTAAGTGTATATTGTGCTGCTTTATTTTTCATTGATGATGGCCTTCCTGAAGTCTTAAAGTCCCTCCAGTCTTAATTTACTGGTTAGAGAGAAGTATGACAAGACTCAACGCGAGTTCGAGGAAGTAAACTGTGGCAGTGCTGGTGATAGAGTTATGGCGTTCCTTTCTTGTGGAAGGCGAATCTCAGTCTGTCCCTGCTGCCGTGCTGACGATGTGGGTGATGAGTCGTTCTGAAGATGGGTTTAATGAACAGATCAGTAGAGAGCCCATAAAGAGAGAAATCTGAGTAATCATACTTTCTTTGGGGAAAGCACTGACACTTCAAACACCGTTCCAGGAAAGATGTGCGTCACATCCTCACAGCAAAAATCAAGCCTGTGTGTATCTCGGACCGGGGCGCAGTTGGAAGGTTGTTTAAAGTGTGTTAAGAGCCAGGACGCGAGGTCAGTTCCCTTTGGATGGGATCTAGATGAGTTTCAACAGCAAACCTAACGCAGTCATCTGCAAAGGTGGGCTTGTCTTGGGTTTGCAGATCCTTAAAAACATCTTTAACCAAGAAAACTTGACATTAACAAATCCTGGCATCTCCTCATTGCATTCATGTGATAGTGTGCAGCAAGTACCGCCTTACTGCACTTGTCCCTCACCATTAAATATATTTTCTGTCTCTGGCCAGGGGGGGGTTTTAACTGTAGAAACACACAGATGTACAGCTGTTTGACCACATAGCCTAAAAGACCAAAGTGACCTGCTGACCTGCCCTCCTTCCTCAGAAGTCCTTACTGAACCCCCGGCCCAGGAACTACGGGTTGGGCTGGAGTTTGGTTTCAGGATGTTAAAAATGGAGAGGGAGGAAAACTCTAGTGTTTCAGAGTTCAGAAATTTAGGAAGTTTAGAATTTAGAAATGGGAGATGAAAAGTCACAATATGCCATGGGGATAAATGCATTTTATAGAATGTGGTTTGTCTGCTTTTATAAATCCAAGTGGGATTTCGTAATGTGTTGGATTTTAAAGGATTTTCAGAAAAAAATGAATTCTGGTCTTTCTGTCTCAAGTATCCTGGGAGCTGAGAAAGTAGGTGTTCTTGTAGTTGTCAGTGCTTCTACGTGGAGTCACAAACACTCATCGCTTCCAGAAGGCTTCTGGTATCTCAGAGAACACAGGGCCGCAGTAGCGAGGAATGCTGTAGCTCTGAATGAGCAGTGCCAGCACATTTGTGTGGAAAGAGCGTTTTTCCAACTAAGAGCTGTCTTCTTGAAGCAGTCCGCTCAGACACCCATTTTGCTGATGACAGCTAGCTATATGATACAGCAGATTGTTAGTATACTCGCATTAGAGTAGCTCCTGCAGACACAGGGCCATTCTGCTGTCACGACTGTTCACAGGCGTAAGGAGAGACTGTCACTCTCCCCAATAATTTGCAATTTAAACTGACAAAAGGGCAATGGAGATGGAGCAGCTCAGTCTCAAGTTTCTTAACACCATTCAGAACTTCCAGTGTTACTTGAAGAAAGTGACTGAGTTCAAATATACTTCTTAAGAAACTATCTTTTGCTTTAATAAACAAAAATTGAGCTGAGGGAAGGCAGGAGGAGCAGCGTAAACACAAATACAAGAGTTTGGATAAACCAGCTTCTTCCAGGCTTCTTAGCTGCTCATCAACAGTAAAGGTAACCTCTCTTCTCTCTTTTTAATCTCTTGCAGGAAGTCCAAGGGAAAGCCAAATGGTAAAAAGCCAGCACCGGAAGAGAAGAAACTTTACCTAGAGCCAGAATACACAAAATCCCGAATTACTGACTTTGAATTCAAGGAGCTAGTGATGTTACCACGAGAAATAGACCTCAACGAGTGGCTAGCCAGCAACAGTGAGTATTGTGATCGTACTGCTCTGAGCTTGCCACCCACACCCAGGATGGCATTCAGTCACGGTTTCTTTTTTACTGTTTTCAGTGCTTAGAGAAACACTCAATGACTATTTATGCTTGCTGCATAATGCATGGCATTATACCTTGAATAGTAATTAAGCTGTCTTAAGTACAAACCAACTATGGTCAGCAGTGTGGAAGCCTTGATGCATTTCCTCCTTCCAGCTCTCTCACTATGGCACTGAGGACATTAAAGTTTTTTGTGCTGTTTTGAGGACCATTGGATTCCCTTTGACTATTTGCTAACCTGGCTGGTTCAGCACGTCCCTGACTCAAGCTGTTGGTCTTCCAGAAGCATTGTAAAAATGGTAGTTTATTAAGACTTGTATGTAAGGCAAGTTATGCTTAAAGCCAGTAGTTTTGAAGTCTCTTGGTTGGATTTCTTCTCCCCGTTCCTTCCAAGCTTTGGTGGAATTACTGTGAATTTATACTGTAGTCAAGCCAGAACTCAGAGACACGGATGACTACTGTGTCTGAATGCTTTAGCTGTGCATCTCAGTTCTGATTTACAATACTTTCCTGTGCTTCTGCTTCACCTGCCAGTCCTGACCTGCAGCTATCACCCTGTCTTGTTTACATTTTCAGCAGTGCGTGGTAGTAGCAAGAAACTACTTTAAAATGCACACTAGGAGAGTTTATAGAGACTCATTAAGAAAAAGTGAGGTGCCCCCTGAGGAGTATCAAGATGTTAAATTATCTCAGGAGGTTTTTAAAAAGTAGAAGCGTACTAGTTTTCATGCCGTTTTTTTCTAAAGGAGAGATGCCATTAATGCAGTGTTCTAGCCACTGTACATTTTAAGTCTGACTTCAAAAGAGTGTAGCAAATTGTTTGCCTTCAGCTCGTAGTAGAGTATTCTACTGTAAAGGCGAGGCTGATGACAGAGACAGTTTCCAGTCTTGCTACTTAGTGAGTAACAAGAGCTGATGCATCACGGTGCTTTAATCTTAAATCAAAACAAGAGCTTTCATTCCGTGTACCTCTTTGCTTTGCAGGTCGTCATTAGACTCATTTGGCTAAATCATGTTTAAATTTGTATGCAAGCTCAGGACTCTGAGGTCACTTCACTTGCTCTATTTAAATAATTGTCTGGAGGATAATCAGCATTTGAAAGTATTTTACTTCTGAATTTCTTTCCTTTGTGTTTATTTTTCAGCAACAACTTTCTTTCATCACATCAACTTACAGTATAGTACAATCTCAGAATTCTGTACAGGAGAGTCATGTCAAACCATGGCAGTGTGCAATACGTAAGTCGATATTTACAATTACAGGGTTTCCATGAAGTCTTCAGAGCTGCTTTGGGGAGGATATTGGTATTAGATGGCATGGGGGAAGTGTTCTACAGCAGATATCTACTCAGTGATAATGTGGCAGCTGTGCAGCCTCTTGTCTCCCCTCAGCAGCGAAGGGTGGTGGAGATCTGGTTTTGTGGAGGACTGGAAGGATGAGAATCTTCGACTGTTCTAAGCTGCTCTTACAGGGCCAGATCAGAGAGGCCAATTACGGTGTGTGTAGCCTGGGGGGAGAGGGGAAGAAGAGCAAGGCAAAACTGTCCTTAGTGTAACAGTGCTGGGATTACATAGAAGGCCGGGGAGGATAAACGAATTGCGAAAACCTCAGAGGATGCTTTTGATAGCTGGAATGCTGAGAGAGCACTAGGCTGCTGACAGATAACCTCTAGCCTGACGTGAGCCACTGGCTTTCTGCCTGAGCCCCTGGGCACAGAGGACACAAGTGGCAGCTTTGCAAAGAGTAAGGAAAACATTTTGGTTTGGCACTTTCCCCCTGTACGACTTGGAAGACTTTTTTTAACACTGACTAGCTGTCACTTATGAAAGAAAGCTTTGTAGTTTTACTATACATGGTGAATATAAGTTACCGTAAACTCCTGCTCTTGATTAGCACAGCCCAACATGATGGAATATGAGATCCAGTCGAGTACGAACAAGCCTGTTGTGTTGTGGGGTTTTTTTGCCCCTCTCCAGCACATGTGTTGATAGGCCTTTTCTTCCCTCCTCTTGCATTTCCTGGGATTAATTTAGTTGAGATGGATTTTGAAACAGAAGACCGAGCAGTTAGTGGTATAGTCCAGCAAACAAACATCCCAGGGAATGTATGCAACAGAATCAGAGTGTTACAGTGTAACTGTGTCAGTAATTATGTAGTGCTTAGAAAGGAATCCTTGCTTAACTAAGCACTGGGCTATCTTGTACACTTGAAATTATTATCGGGGCTCTGAGGAATGCAAAGTGTAAGGAGGATATTTTTGCATGTAGAAGTTGGAGAGATAACTGTGAGTAGAGCACTAAAGGCTATGCTAGGGACTTGGAAAGCAAACTGGAATAGAAAGCAGTAAATCTCTGCTGGATCCAGATTTTATCAAAAGGAGACAGCATGTTTCTAAATGAGGCATGGTGATCAGTAAAATGAGCATTTTGTTGACTCTTGCTCCCAAGTTTTCTCATGTTTTAATTCCTGATGTAGCACTGGCTGTCCAAAGGGCCGAATTTAACTGTTTATCCGCTGGGCTGATGGGAAATAGCAGCTAAAAGGAGGTGGTCGTAGGGAACCTGTGTAAGTGTTGCTCCACTCTGCTCTGCCGAGTCTTAAACAAGAGTTTTCTATAGGCAGTTTATGCTGCAGAGCAAAGAAAGGAAGTGCCTGTAGGCAGCTCCAGCTGTAGTCTGTATTTTCAGTGGTGAGGACCGATAGCAGAATGTTCCTGTCCTTTGTTTTGGAAAAATCGCGCTATTTGGGAGTAACAGGAAGGATGTCTACAGTTGGGTGAAGCACTTGAAACAGTTTGTGTTCAGCTGAATCGTAACAACTTCAGTACCTTCCTGTACTTGGGGCAGATGAGTGATTCATGTTTGCAAACTGTAGGCTGCGTATTTCATTGTTCTATCAAGTGTGCAGGTCTAGGAAAACACCACATAGGTTAGATCACCTAGCTACACACCTCGATCCAGTTCAGCTTTGAAGGCCCTGTTCATAATTGTGCTCTCCAAACATCTCTAGTGACAATTATGGATAATCCTTACCTTTGTTCTGCCTTTCCTATCTCTCCCCTGTTGGAAAAGAGATGTCTAAACCGAACATGGAGACCTGCTCATTTGTTCGTATCCAGTTATGGCTATGACAAAGCTGTATGTTACTTCCCTATCTCCCTTCTTTTTTTTTAAATCTCACCTTAGCAAAGGTAAGGACGTGCTTACTGTGTTGGAGAAACACCAGCTGATACAATTTATCGCACCTCTGGCCTGTCTCTAGTATATAAAGAGTATCACCTAAACATCAGTGTCAGTTGCTGATGAACCTGATGGACACTCCAGATTTGACCTTCTGTGGCTGGGATCGGTTTGTTCAGGTACTTTGGAATAAAAATGCACCTGCCTGTATGAGACTGCCACAGAGTTATGGTACCTTGGAATAACGGGGCAGTTTGCCATTTTCTCCAGTGCTGATTTCTTGCACAGTTAAGGATGAAGGTCTGCATTCTGTTCTTTTGTTTTCCCTGCCCAGTTCTCCAAGGCTGTTCTGGATCACGTCATTCTGGTCATACCTAAGGAAGGTTTTTTTTGTATTCGTGGTTGAGATGTTGAAGTAACTACTGAGAACAGGTTGCTTGTCAAGTTCCTTTGCATTCAAATGCACTGCAAATACTCACTCCTAAGTTTAGAGGATTTGCTGGCAAAATAAACACCAGTTGCAGTTAAATATTTGAGGAAAGGTTTGAACATCTCAGAGGAGCTCCAGCCAACTGACAAACTGCAGACAGATGCAGCTTTCAGCTCTCTGTCAGATATGTGAGATAGTACAGCCAGCTGCACACAATGAGGAAGAGAATTTCTGCTTAGGGTTACTAAGAGACATCTGACCAAAACTTAAGTCTCCTTGTACAACAGATGGAAGCATTTGCTGGCAAGGCTGGGTAATGCCTAGAGAAATACCAGAATAGCCAGTTATCTTCGAGATTTAATGAGGCTGGCATGAATGTAACTTTGGGAATTACTTAATTTTGCTCATTAATATGTTTATGACTTGCTGTAAAGCAGGCCCTCTATTTTTAACGCAGTATTTACTATTTAGATGTAGTATGCTTTATAGTTTGTTATCACACAAACTAGCTTTAAAGTAAAGTACCGTGAGCTGTAAACTGGTTTTCTAGCTGGCATTTGGGCAAAACTTCTAGAAAGTGCTCAAGCGAGTGGAGTAAGTGTGTATGTAAGTAAGTCCTGTTCATGAGGCTGAGACTATAAAACACCGGAGGCAGAAATCAAGGATGGATGCAAACTTCTAGGCAGCCCCCCCCCAGATAACAGTGAAAGGCCTCATTTTGGTCCAGTGAAATCCCTTAACTGGTATTATTCCTTATCACTTATTTTTTCTAATCTTCAATCTCCTTGCCCTTGGGTGTCTCTGCATATGGAGGATATTTCCTTTTAGGAATCTTAGTGCAAAACGGCCATGTTTGAGTTTTCTCATATGTAAGTTTCCCAAGCTGTATGCTTCTACATGGTGGCTCCTTTATCTTCTTTTTTCCCCCCACCTAAATGTTGCTTTGCCACTATGAAACCATCAAAGCTATTCTCAGCTGCTGACAAACACCCTGCCCTTATCCTGCTTTCTTCATAACCCATCTGTCAGTATTTCTATCAGGACTGTCTCACCTTCCTTTCCAGACCGTAATAATCTCCACAGCATTTGCCTTTTCCTCCTTGCAGAAGCTTTTCTTACATACTGATGTAGCGTCTCTTCTGCCTGGGCTTCTATGTCATCAACACAAACCCAGAATGTTTTAGAGGAAAAGGGATAAAATATGCACGTATATTAAGATGCAGCACTGTGACTTCATATGTGTTAGACCTTATTATTTGCATCATAGGCTTCTCCCTGGGATTTACAATGCAGCTGCAAAGCCCTCATGCTCTCCATACTGGGGAAGTTTAAACGTGGCAGAATTTTACATAGGAAGTATAATAATCAAAATCTGTATCATGTGAGCACTTTTTGAAAAGCGTCTTGTCCTTTGTGCTTCCCCATCCGTTGCCTAATACGGCACCGTACTGTCACAGGGCCAGTGGTGGAATGCAGTTTGGCTTCTGTGCCCAACTGAGCCCTGCAATGGCCGCAGCCTGCTTCCTATCTTGTTAACGGAGATAATCCCAGCATGGGTGGGAGCTGCGTCCCATGGTTGGGGTGTTCGTGGCATGGCAGGGACTCCTCTCTTCCTCCAAGACCCTGGTCACAGCACCTGAAACATGAGGAAGACATGTGATTCTGATCAATAAACAGGACAGTCCTTGTAGTTATCTGTCCATCCCCTTACACTTAATGATTCTTCTTTTAAATTCCTAATTTGCATAATTGGCCTAATTTTCAAGAAAAGGCAAAAAAGGTATGCAGTGGGATATTACAGCAGATTTATTCACTTATATTTTCACGTAAGTGAATTTGTACAGTTGCCAAACTGTTTCTTTTAACTAAAATCCAATTATTCAGATTCCTTTTTGCACCTAAGGGCAACTCTAAATTGTGCTTTCTGTCTTGCAGTTGAGGATTTCTGCAGCATGAGAAAACTGCCGAGGTACAGACAGTCCAGTCTGCTTCTGCTGTTGGCAACAAGCAGTCTTAAGACCCAAAATAAGTCCGAGTTGCCTAGAACTGTCTTGCTCCACCTTACTGCAGGACTAGACAAATGAGATAGCTCGTGTTTGTGCACTGTGTGTGTAATTCCTTGTATGTGGAATGTGTAAAGGAAGCAAGCAGTGATAAAGAACACAGTTTCCCAAATGCTACTTTGGATGCCTGCCATAGCTCTTGAGGAGCTTTTAACTCCTGCTGTTTTCATCCACTTGCCCACCTTTTTATGCCCTGCTGCAGTCAACCCTGCGCTCTCTAGTAAACAGAGCAGCACCACATGCTGAAAATGAGGTGAAAGAAAAATTCTAAACCTTAAGTGTCTGCAGAACTAGTTTTCAGTTGCCCTTCCTCTTGTAAAAGTTTGAACTACTTACTTATTTCTGCAGCTTCCTCTTGTTTTGTCCTCTGGCTTGGGGCACGAACAGTCTCATTAGTGTCTTCAGCTCACTGCCCTCAGATCCCTGAGGAATCTTTTGGGGGAATGAAAGCACACCACAGTAAATGAAAACTTTGCTGCTTCCCATTTTTCTTTAGTTGCTTCAGGACTGTTCTGCTCATCAGTATTCATAAAACTTCACCTCCGAAGTGGCATGTGTAGGTCCTTCCAGTTCAATGCGGTCTGGGCCTGTTAGGTGCAGAAAAAACATGTAATCTTTAAACTCTTATCTTCTGTGCCAAAAAAAAGCGTCCAAACATGGCTAAATGTCACCCTGAAGTGGTGTTTGGTCTGGGGCTACACCGAGCCTTGTTTAGTGATTCGCATGAGGAATGTCAGATAACAGATCATTAGCCAGCAGCAGCAGAGTTGGAGCTGAACAGACAGGCAAAAACCAGTACCCTGGCTTTACGGGCTCATGTGTGGGTGGGGGGTCTTTCCAGCCAAGTTCTGATGCTCAAACCACTTCCAACCTCTCTTCCAAAGGCAGTTGGCAAAGCCCACCTATGCTGTGTGTTGGGAAGACCAATACAACGGATTTCTTATCAGTCCCGTAATGATATAGGACTGTGCCTGGTGCTTACTGTTTGAAGGAAAGAGTTCAGGAACTGAACTTAAGACACTTCTAATGTTCCCCTCCCCCCAAAAAATTAGAAAGTGTTTTTCCAAATTCCATACCTGTAAAGTATTTCTCACTGTGCATGCCTAATGCAATGGATAGCTGCTCCTGGTAACAGAGGTGCTTTAATTAACTATGACTTACAGAAAAAAGAAAGAACAAACCTTCAGTGCTTTTGTAACCTTCAGATTCTCCATCAGGTGAGAGGTGGCTGCAGTTAATCAAGATTATTATGGCTAACTGAATTATGGTTGCTTTTGAAGAACCAGGCAATATGCTAATGTCTCCTGTTCCTTAAAATCCAACAGGATTATTCACTGGAGGCAGAGTCAAATGTAAATTTAGCTGTTTTGGCAAGTCTGTAACCAAAGGAGCAGAGTTCTCGGGCACGCTGGCAGGGCTGTGGAGAAGGGTCCTGAAAACTTTCCCCAGACTGGATTTTGGAACAGGATTTGTAGTGCTTAATAATGCTCCCAGTACTTCAAAGGGCCACCTTGAAAAAGCTGGTGTTTTGGAGCCACCTTCTGTCCGTTTAATAATATTACAGCACAAGACTAATTCACGTTTTGTCATGTTAAGCATCAGACAATCACCAATTTATCACTGTGCAATGTTGCTGCCCTTTAAAAATAGTTATATAGTGCTTTCCTGTACAGTTCTATAGACTGTAAGTAAACCCTCAGTCTGTCACGGAGATGGAGTTATCGCTGCCTCAGGAGAGCTCCTCTCTGTGGACGCCTGTCAACAGGCTTCTGGGCTTGGTACTACTGCTGTATTGCTAGGGAGAAACAAAATTGGCTAACAGAAAATCAAGTTTTTTGATGCAGAGAGATAGCATAAAGTGAATCTCTTCTGCAGCAGCTATGATGCATTTTGGTAACGTTGCAGCTGCTGTTTTATATTATTTAGACACCAACCTCTTAGAGATGAGCTGAGAAGCCAAGGTATAATGTGGTGGCGGTGTCGATTCTCTCCACAGACAGTACTACTGGTATGATGAGCGGGGAAAGAAGATCAAGTGCACCGCTCCTCAGTATGTTGACTTCGTCATGAGTTCAGTGCAGAAACTAGTGACAGATGAGGACGTCTTTCCAACAAAATACGGTAAGTCTGCTTTTGGACAGGTGCTTCCTGTGGTGCTCTGCACATGCCCTAAGTGAGGTGAAAGTTGGCATTTGGCATATGTATTAATACCAGACAGCTTTCTCACTTGTTTGATACTGTGGGCTCTTTTTAAGGGACATTTTAAGTTTGGTTCATTCTTGCAGTAAGAAAGACAGACTTGCACTGTTGACGTATGAACTGGGGTGAAAGGCTAACAAACGCTCCTGTCCACTTCTATTTCATCGTTGGTATGTCTTCAAGCATTTTGAGATGATCTAGCCTGTGGAGAGGATAACAAATTGATCACTGTCAGCATGTATGCGTTCAATAGAGCCTGCTGCTAGTAAAATTTAACCTTGTTGTTTTACTCTTCCCTTTTGAGCCCTGATGTATTAAGGGGGAAGTAAATTGGATTGCCAGGAATGTGGCTTGCTTTCCTTGCCCAGCCAGGCCCTGTCTCCCAGACTGTTTGCAGTCTTCCTTCTGTTCCAAAGATTAAAAAAGAATGTGATTTTTAAGAATTGAAAAGCAACAGGAGACTAACTTTAACTCAAATTTATATCCTAATAAGACTGCTACTCGTAATGCCTTTGGTTAAGGGGAAAAAAGAGACCTGAAGTTATGGTAGGTGGGCTTAAATAACGACTAAAAGCAGCTGGCTTCCTAAGCCCCTTCAGCAGATAACTGGGGAACTAGGACATTATAATACAGCAACCGTTAAGCTAGAGGCCTTTTCTTACAAGCATCTTGATCCGGCAAGAGGCAGTGGCCAGTAAGCCAGCTGGAGCTGATTTTTTTTTTTTTTTTAATAAATATGCTCGTTGAAGGGCAGTGAGGGCCTTTCATGCAAGCGATTTGTCCGTGTGGCCAAGGTGAACTGTAGCTCAGTAACATACTTGGTATTGTGTATCCCACGCAGGATGGCAGGTGTTGCTTTTTTGCTCACCTGGGTTTCACTTTTGGCGTTAACGAAAGTCGTTGTCCAATAACTGTCTCTTACTGGGCAGGCCCAGTACTGCTTCAGCAGGCACAAGTTCAACCGCACCTGACAGAAAGCACTTGGTATTTCCTTCCATTTCTTTTCCTGTTTGATAAAACTTCAACAACGAAATGAGGGAAGTCACTGTGTACAGTTACTGACTGCTGCACATTACCAAGGCCCGTGTACCTCACCTTCCATTTTAGGACCTGGGAATTGGTCTCCCAAGCATTATGTACTGCCAGGAGGAAAACCTGCTACTCCTGGACAAACCAGATAAGGCCCCAGAAGAACCTCTCATTATTTTTACAGCCAGTAACAAAAAAGGTAAAAAGGTCATGGTTTTAAAGAATGATTACACTTGCTTCCTGAGTTTTGAATCCTTAGGGTTTAAAATCAACTTTAAATGAAGATGTTTAAAACCTTCTTAGATTCTTGCCCTGAATTCCTGTAAAAAGAACAAGATTGGAGGGTGATCCAGGGCACACAAGTTGTCCACTGTATAAGGTGGGCTAGTTGCTCTTATCAACAGCTCGGTCCAAACAAATGCTGCTGGGGGGCTGAAGGAGAGCAGCTGGAGCTATCATAATGTTTCTCTGTCTTCCTTTCAGGCAAGGAATTCCCAAACTCATTTGAGTCCCTAGTGAAGAAGATCTGCAAGTACCTGTTCCATGTGCTGGCCCATATCTACTCCTCACACTTTAAGGAGACTTTGGCATTGGAGCTGCACGGACATTTAAACACGCTCTACACACACTTTATCCTATTCATCAGGGAGTTCAACCTCGTGGACCCTAAAGAGACCACCATCATGGATGACCTCACAGAGGTCCTCTGCAGCAGCAGCGGGAGCAGCAGTAATGGGAGCGGCAACAGCGCAGGAGCACAGAACCATGTGAAAGAGAGATGAGCCCTCCTACAGGATCAAAACTAACATTAAAAACAATATTATATATTCTGTGTGTATGTGTATGTATATGTTCAGATATACATACAGACATATACAGCAATGAAAGCTGAAAGAAATTATGCTGCCACCACAGGACATGTAGTTGTATGGGACTGTATGGAGCTTTGGTTTAATGCGTCACCTGGCAAGAAGTTGCACGGATTTTATTTTATTTTCTGTCCACTCCTCCTTTTACCTATTCAGATGGATGATGAGTACTGTTTTTAGAAAAGAGCCAAGCTTGAGAGTGGGACCACTCTTGGTTGGTTGACTTTTTTTTTGTTTGGTTGGGTTTTTGTTTTTCTTTCTTTGGTCTTCAGTGTAAGCCCTTTGTCTTTCTAGGATGGTGGTCCTGCCATTTAAAAAATGTCTATTATATTATAAGAAGTGACTTTTACTTTGAAGTGGCTTAAAATGCAAGTTTGTTTGGGGTTTTTTTGGGGGGCGGGGGGGAGGGTGGGTGGTGTGGTTTTTTTTTTGATTTATTTTACATAGACTGCCCCTTACCCTGCCAAAAAATTCCTCAGTTGAGTGCATCTTGCCCTTCTGTTAGCTTGGAACAGGAAGAAACTCCTGGCTTGACTAGAGTAGCAACTAGGGGCTTGCTACATGTTGAAAGCAGGCATGATCCTCCAGTTGTCCCATCTACCTGGTCACAACACATGAATGTGCAAAAGGATCCACAAGCCTTTCTGCTTATTGCTCCTACAACATACATACTCTTTTCTCTGCTCCCCCCTACAAATAGAGTAAGAGCACTGGAGGCAAAACCCATGTGCATGAGCCACCACCATTTGCTTTCCATTGAACAGAGGCCCGGGGAGGGGGGAGAAGGGTACACTAAGTCAGTCACCACCTGTGCTAGAAAGATGGCTGTTGGCATAAAATTATATTGTTGGCTTATTTTAGTTCATCTGTTCTATAATAATAAAAACAAACCTATCAGCCACAAGCTTTGTTTTTGTGTTTGCAGCGTCAAAAGTCAGTGGAATCCACCCACACGGCATCCCTTTCACCACTGAATGGTGTTGGTCAACCAGCTTTACAAATAATTATCTTCCACCCTCTAATTTTGACATTTGTAATGAGTTCTGTGCTCTCTCTGGTAGTGGTAGGAACCTCCTCCCCATGTAATCTGAAGAGAAGTAAGTAACACTTGGAAAGGAACAGGTTTCCTGTTTGTACATACTTAAATTCTACAACTGCAGTGTGCTCGTGGATATTTTGCAGTGAATATTGTATCACAGGATCTGTGGATACAGTGTTGTATCTGGACAGTGATACTACTCTTGCCCTCACATTTCCACTCTTGCAGTCAGCATTTCCAGTTGAGAAAATGCCAAATTTTGCTTGCAACCGTGCTTCTATCAAATCTGTGGCAGCCTCTGAGAATTGTTTGTTACTGGTTTTGGTCATTATCCTGACTTGGCATGAATCCTAGAACATTTTACTGAATGAGGTCTGTAACTGTAGTAAAAGTCAGCAGAGAGAAGTACATGAGAGCAAGTGCAAAGAAAAAAAGAGAAGAAAAAGCACAAGCAAGTGAAAAAAATTTAAAAGGCAGGAGCAAGAAAAGGAAAAAAGAAAAAGCACAAGAAAGAAAAAAACCTTGAAGTGTGCAACAGCAACAACAGATAAAGGAAGAAAAAATGTACAAGTGAGAAAGAGAGCAAGAAGTCATAAAAGGGAGAAGAAAAGAGCCAAAAGGCACGAGCACAGGGGAAGGGGAGCAGTGAGTGCAGACAGAAAGTGAGCTCAGACTTGCCCTGTGGTGTGAACCTGCAGGCAAACGTGCTGGAGTCTCACTTGACCTGCTCCTGTGGGTGCTGTTAATGCAGGCTGTTCCTGAGCGCTCCTTCCCTACTATGTCCTCCTGCTACAGCCACCGCAGCCCAGCAAACATTCCCTTTCGGTCTCCATTCACTCTGATGTGAGCCTTCCCGTTACAGTTCCCTACACTGATGCCAGAAGGGAAAAACGAGAGTTCAGCAGAAGTCAGCACAGCAATGCCATTTGTAAGGCCCCTGCGCTACTTGCAATGAAGGCACAGAGTACAAGGAAAGAAAGAGCGAGCAAGGACAACCCCCCAAACCCACGTAGTTCTGGCAATTTATTATCTATGTAGTAGCTATCATTTGCAGTCTTAATTCTGAAGATTATTTAGAAGTGATGCACATTTGGGAAAGGTTTCACTTGAACAAGAGGCCGTTCAGCTTGCTCTGGAAAGACTTAGCTACAACTCTTTATGTTTCAGATCACAACACGGTGATATCCACGTCAAATGCAAGGTGACCATACCTTAGCTTCCCATAGGAGAACTGCATCCAAGCATATTTGAGAGGTTACGGAATTACGCTGTAGTAATACTAGATACAGAAATGCCACCAAGTCTTCAAACTCTGCTTGGGTGATGCCGCTAAAGGCTGTCTTTGACCTTCGATGCTTGCAGCATGGCACTTACTATTCACACTGTAAGCACGGAGCCTGAATCCTCCTGTATCTAAAAGACAGGCTCAGGTCTTTTACCACTAAGGAAATTGCCATATTGCTGCTTTAAAGGTGTTCTGTAAATTGTTTAAAGCACTTACCGGAACAACAGAGGCACCTTAATTATGCTATGTTCATGCCCTATAGATCATGATGTACCATACCATTGTTTAAGGGTTGCTAAATAAATAAAACAAAACCAAACACCCCAGAAAAGTAACCAAAAACACTGCTAGAAGACTCCTTTTGAACTGTTTACAGCCACCCACACACATACATACATGCCTTCTGCGTGCCCTGCCTTGTCAAACTCTCAGCTTCACACCTGCCATTGCAGAATCCCTAACCAACTTTCAGGCCTAAAACCACTGCAATGATGAGCACAAGCCACCACGGGGCTAAAGTCTTCCCCTTAAAACCAACAACAGTCACATGTACGTTTTGTAGGATTGTGTTCCTTGCATTTGGTGCTCTGGACACACAAGTGATGTGCTGAAGATCTCAGGTTGCATAAATTTACAGCCATGGGGTTGAAATGTTACAGCAAGCTGAAACTTCTCCCCACCCCGCCCCATTTTGTCATTATCAGTAAGTCTTTGAGGCTCCAGTGGCCTTAGGAAATCCAAACATAAGCACCTGTAAATAAAAACAGGAAGAAAATAATTTCTTCATACATGCCATCTGGAATAAACACCGTAGTCAGCAGGTAAGCAAGCACCAAGGTCAGCAGCTTGTGTCCGTTACCTGGGCTGCCTCTGGCCACTCACAGGCACGGGGACACAGGAACAGTGCCACCAAGTTTGTTGTGCAAACAGCCTGTAGTTTGACCTCAAGGCAACGAAGCTGTGTAGAGATCACAGGAGCAGCTTCACCCCAACACTAAGAAAGGTCCTGAAGTGGCAAGCTGTAAATTGAGTCAGGCATCTTCTACTTCAGCCCAGCAAAATCAAAGCTATGCCCTTCTTTCTTTCTTGCCTGAGAAGTGCAGAAAGTTATCGAGTCTGAGACCCCATAGAGCACACTCATTTCCTAGATGAGTAACAACCTTTTAACCAAGAGTTCTAAGAAAATTGGCCTTGCTTCTTACGGAACACTTTTCTGACAAGAAAATCTGAGGAGGGAGAAAGATGCGTTCTGGCTCTGAGGTACCACCAGTCCTGGCCGAGCGTGCACATACCAAGGTGCTCCTGGAAGGGATCGCAGCCTAAAGGTGGATGCTGTCAGGTAACAATTAGCTCCTGCCCATTAGCAGAAAACTGAAAGACGACTGTCACAGAGACAAGCAATCCCATAAAAGAACAAGCCAACTTTATGAGCACTTGCTAAGTATGCTGATCTCATACAAAGCCACGCTTCAGAAAACAAGCCCTTGCTTCTGTCATGTCACTCATCCCCGCCAGCCTTTAGCTCATCATTTCAGCTGTTACCAGAAGGACTCTGATCCAGAAATACTCTTCCATTACCTAAAAGCACAGAGGAATAGGTTGTTGTTTTATTCTGTTCAAACCTCCTAAACAAATGAAACCAGCGTCCACATCTGTAGCACAAATGGCAACACCAGACAGTTTAAATCTAGTTCTAATGCCCGGGTGCTGGCTGTAGTTACAGCACAGAGTTCAGTGTGGCAAAGTTATCCGTGCTGCTGTGGCAATACTAGTGCCTGAATACAAACTCAGTACCTGAAGGATTTAAAGGCAGGTATAAAGACACCAATCTTTAAGCGATACAGCTGCATGCACTACAGACAAATCCCAATATTCCTAGTGGAACTGATGATTGATACAAAGTGAGAAAAACACCAAACAGCTTGCAAAACCCCTCAGTGTGCTAATGGGGTCTCTGTTCTTTTCATGGAGAGAAGAACTGTTCTGCTTGTGACAGCTGACATGAACAATCAGACTCTTCAAAGCTAGGTTAGCACATGACTCAGAAATTGTTGTGGCCAAGCACTCCGATGAGAGAACATTCAGAGCACTTTGTCTAGCCCAAAACCCAAAAGGGACTAGCCTCACTTCTCTGCATGTGATCATCTGCTAGTTCTTTTCATTATATCTAAAAAAGAGGCATTAAAATACTGACACTTTCCCATACACCAGTGCAGATAGTTCACATTCTCTCACAAAGTGCTGCAACATCCCTTATGTAAAACTCCTCCTCCTTTTAATGGTCTCTGGGATAATTCAAAAGAAAGTGCACAAAAAAGCCTGGGCTAGACAGCCTTTCCGCTCAGTGGAGAGCAACCCTCTGCAACATCAGCTCAGATAGATACAGAAAGGTCAAATGCCGTCTCACAAAGATTTTGGCTTGTGTGAAACCACTGCTTCACCTGAGTCAGTATGGCTTAGAAGACACTTGCCCAGAAGCAAGTAATGCCCTCAAGGACTGCAAAAGGAAAGCCAGAAAAGGAAAACAAACTGGCCCTTGGCACCAGTCACCGATTTAACTGCCACACACAAAAGGGTCTGGGGCTCCCCCCCAAGGGCTTTAATGCAGGCGTACAAGGATGTGAAGGTGAATTCTCAGTCTGATAAGAAAGGCTGCACAGCTCTGCAGCACCCCATGCTCATTAGAACCCTTAAGGCCACGCAGCAGTTACAGAGTCTCTTTCTGCACGGACTGAATTCCTTTAGGAAAGACTTACACTTGAAAGCTCTATTTCCAAGCAGATGAGATTTCCTAAATGACGTTTTTCCCCTCTTAATTGTACTTGATCAAGTATCAAACATAAAACCCTGACTTCCATAGGTTTCATTCCCCAAATCATCTCAAGGAATACTCTTTCTGCTCCTAAGCTTCAAAGCTTATGGAGTAGTTTGGGTAGAAGAGCTAACTCTCATAGCAAGTCTGGTAGACAATGAAATAGCTGTTAATACAGAAATTCATCCCAATTGTCTGTCTTGACCAACCTGGGGTTTTTGTTTAGTTTTATTGCAAAGCTAATGCTAGAGTCTTTACTGTCTCTGTCATTACAGAGTGCAGAGAGGCAGACAGTATGTCTGCCTTGGGATGATAAGGGGTAATTTTACTTTGCAAGGTGGTAAAGTCTTCTGTACCAAACTCGGGGACACTGGTATTGCAGACAGCCAGAATACTTATGTCTGCTTATTAAAATAATTTACTTCTTGGACTAGATGATCTCTAGAGGTCCCTTCCAACCCCTACCATTCTATGAGTCTATGAATAAGGAGAACTCTGTGCTTGGCTCCACTTAAGGATAATCCAGAACAGAACTGGAAACTGACATTGAATAATCCAGTATTTTTACAGTCACATGCAATCTATATAAAACCTGTAACAGAAAGAACTCCCTGTCCTTTTCAGCCAGGTTTACTGACACTTCATAGAAATTTAGGAAGGTTAATTTCAATCCTTCTGGCTATAAAACCCATGTCAGCAGGAGTGAATATGAGAAGCAGAAGACAAATCGTGCCTAAAGACCAGCTGTATCCACTGCAGCAGAACTGTGAAAACTGTAGCTACTTCAAAAACATTTTTGAGATAGCACAAATAATAATAAGTGTCTTTGAATAATCTTACCAGTTTAAGAACTGTTTGAAACTGGCTTACATGAAATCTACAGAACAGATGCCATGCTGTGATCAGAGCTTGTGAAAGGAACTGCAGCTCAGACCGGTAGCAACTAGCAAATCTTAAAACAAGATGTGCTTCCTTGAATTTGCACCTCTTGACCCACTAAGGTTTGTGCAGAAAGATGACATTAGGAAGCAGACAGCAAGAAGGTAGTCAGGCTCCGCAAACCATTTGTCAGCATCCCGCTGCCGAACAGAAATCACAGTTTGCAGCCCAGACACTTGGGAAGAAACAGATGAAATCTATAGACCAAAAGAAAGCAGACGGAATTCCCAGCTGGACAGGTAAGGTTCCTTGCACACGAAATTTTCAACTACAAAGCCACTACTTGAGTTCAGGGCTTAAGCCAAATCAGTTCAAGCTCACAAAGAGCTCAGCACTGAGGCATCACAAGATCGCATAGTGTCACCTGAATCGCAAAGCCTAGCCCCTTGCAATCTCAAGCAATTCGGCAGTGGATGTTCAGTGCAGAGACACAGGGCACGTTTGTATCTTGCACTCCCAGCCCCAAGCTCCCCACTGCACACCATGACAGACTGAAGGTCAAAAGCCACACTTACGACATGCCGCAGGAAAGAACAGGAGATGCTCGGTACCCACCCTGCTTCAAATCAAAGAGAGCTCAGTCTGAACCTCCTTGTTGAGCAACTACTGGGCTACCTGGCAAAGGGAACCATGCTGTGTTGTGCACACAGATAAGGTAGCTCAAGCAGAGCCACTGAAGAGAGAGCGTGCATTTTGCAGACCCTCACAGCAATGCAGCCTGAGGTAGGCTGTACCTGCTTTGCCACTGAGTCTCATTGATCTGTTTGTGCCTAGGGGACAAATCAGGACTGCCAGGAACTTGTGGGTGCCATTAAGCCTGGATAGGACCAGGTGCTGGTTTTGTGGACTCCTGTTGGTGCCTGACATCTTCACAAACCTGGTCCTGCCACACGGATGTTTGTGGACCATTGTAGAGATCAGGTACCCTGGAATCACCTTTCTTCTGCCTACATGAAACCACTAGGCTGAATTCAGTCACAAGACGGCCACCCTGTGAATCAAGTCAATCTTGTGCTGTAACCGCTGGTTAAACATGAAAGCACAACAAATACTCCAATCCATCAAGGAATTTTGATTGGATCAGAAGCCCTCCGTGCTTCATGATAATCTCCCTGATGAAGGCAAAAAGCAAAATTACAACTGGAGAAGAGAGATTTAAAACCCCATTATAACAGTTTAATTATCTGTTATTACTGGATTAACATTCATTTCTGATCCAGGTGCTCCTCAGATAAATTGCTCAGGTGGTTTATAAGAGCATTGTTTTATTTTGCAGTGAAAGACTTCTGGTCCATGAAATGAAAACATGGGCTTTTTTTTAAAGCCAGATATCCAAAATGAAAAAGCTTAAGCACACTCCACCTGCCTGGCCCTTTTTCTTGCCTACCCCAAACTTTTGAACTGCTGGCTGATTTCAACCAACCTGGAACACAGGTGGGAGTCTCAATGCAATTAGAAAGTTTTTACAAGTTTTGCAGAAACAAGGAACCACTGGAAGGCGGGGGGGGG
>VZSC01004055.1:635836-646523 GCA_013398225.1 Steatornis caripensis
AGAGCTTGTAAATGAACTCTTACGTTTCCTGAGCAAGTAAAAAATTGCAACCCGTGCTCCCATGTTACTCAATGCCAAAGAACCTGCATGAGAACACACACTACAAAGTCCCCAAACACAAAGGGACAGAAGAGCTCAGAATCAACCACAAATCAGCTTCCGAAATGCAAGCGCTCGTTTCACTGCTTGCACAACTGGGACAGTCTGTGCAATCCAGACTTCCTCTGCAGTCTCTCAGTTTGCAGATACCATGCCGGAAAGAAGAGATAATAAAAGAGAGAAGAAATGCCAAAACAACTTTTCTTCCATTATCAAAGAAAGAAACATAGCATTTGCACCTGAAAAGAGCTACTGTAAAGCGATGTGCTGAGAAATGAGAGAACGTGTCTTTAGGGACAGGGCACCAAGGAGGTTTGCAGACCTGCTCACTGGAACATGCTGCTGCCAAGTTAAGATCTGGATTCAAGTTCCAGCCCAAGCCAAAGAGTTTGTATAAACAACTGAGAGACTCACCTGCATAATGTGGACAACAGATACCTCTTTTCTTTCTCCTTGTCCATCACACCTACAAAGCTGTCCCTTGCTGCGCTATCAAAGAACGTAACGGAACAGACTCATAGCTTTCATGTGCTACTGAAGCAAGCCTCAATAATATGCCACCGTATTTATCTGTCCAGGCTCCCGTGGTAGCGGGCTCTATTTCACCTTACTCTTTGGGAAGGGCGAGGTTAAGCACGGTCCTTCCCCTCATGCAAACAGACTCTGATGTTTAGCTGGGTCCCTGTCATACTGAGACTGAACACTATCATGTCTCTGCAAAGCCATGTAGAAGCTATGGAGGCTAGAGAGGCATATCCACACCTCTCTCATCCTTCCCTGCCTCTGCGCAGCACAACTGACAGCAGGCACATGGTACAGCTTGTAAAAGTCTTCAGGAAACAAAGTGAAAAGACAGCATCTCTGCTACCCAGTCCTCTCCGAGGAAAGCCCTGTGTTCCAGACATTGTTCTTCTCAATACTAGCTAATCAGCAGGGCATCGTACAAGGCCCAGCGCAAAGCGCTATAGCACAACTCATCCCCAGCTACTTCACATAACATCTAATGGGCAACACCACCTTCTGCCTCTCTACAGGATTTTTGCATGCTACAGAGGTCATCTTGTTTCTCCACCACTCTTGCAGAAAGTGGAGCAACAGCAGATGTGGAAGCAACAGGCTGACTGGGAAGTTTATCTTCATGCAAAACACATCAGTAACATGCAAAACATATTGTCTGTACTCACAAGTGACATTACCGCTCACAGCTCAGTGGTTGGGATAACTTTTCAAGGTGAACACGGCCAGTGCTCATCTCTAGGTTCTGGCTGACTCCATCCTACTGCAGCCCACCTCCCCAGGAGATGGAGCAGGCAAGTGCGAGCAGACACTGCACATGAGAACAGCCTGCGGCGAACTAAACAGAGACCAAGCACAAACTACACGCATGGCTCAACAAGTAGTTAGCCCTTTCTGTTACAGGACAGGACGGCTTCAGGAGACAAAAAAGCTCTGTCCCCCTTTCCCAAATGACATTGCTTGGCAGCAGTCCTCCTCATTCTGGCTTACAGATGTTGTCAGGTTCTCATCTTTCTTCCCTTTTTCTAAAGCAAATTTGCAGTGCAACTCCACTGAAACTGGAGATCAGAGTTGTATCTGCTTTCACACCTCTGTATGATCCTGCAGGTCACATACATCCAAATGTATCTGGTGGAACTACTTTCAGAACTATTTTTCTTTTTAATAAATGGCTGTAACTGGCCCTTCATTGGGTCACTAATGAAAACCAAGCTCCCACGTGCTAGCAACATGATTAAAAACTCGAGCTAGTATGTCGAACTTAATTAAAACTGCACTTAAACCAAGAATGGTTCTAAAGGTTTTCATTCTTCTGCAGTGTAAAATGTTCATGGTAGACCATCATATAAACTGAGCTGAAGTTTACTGGTTTAAAGCAAGCCCACTTTCATTTCCGAGACTCTTCATTTCAGGGTCCGAAGGGAACACTGCAAGCCGCTGCTCTGAACTCCCAGGTATCACAAGCCACAACAACAGTCCCAAAGAAACCTGTATTTTGCAACATCGCTGAGGGAATTCTCCCTGAGCAACACCATTTCGTTCTCTGCTTGAAGTTGACAGCTAAGCCAAAACCTAAACACTTTCCCTGGAACTATCAGATAATCCAGCAGCTGTGTCAGCTGCAGTACTCTGAACTGAGCTGAGCACACAACACAGCAGAAGGAAAGAGCAACGAGGCAGAAGGGAGCCTGGAGACAGAACTATTGCTAATTCAGAGTCAGATCTACAGCTAGCTTAACCCAATGAGGCCAATGGCCTTGTACAGATTTCTATCAGCTGAAGCAACAACTATCAGTCTGTCTTGAAATATTTCTTACCAAGTTCCCTTTCTATGTCTTACTACCATTGACATGTTGATTTGACCAACTAAATCTACTCAATCTTTACTAACACAGAAACCAGAGACATTATTGGTCCTCTTTTACATATCACGCATCACAAATGCGATTCCCCCTTCCCTCAATGTTGAGCTGCGTCTCAGCTGCCTGAACTGACACACACAGCTCCCTGTTGGCGCCGTGGCTATGGGGAGGTCTGTGCTGCTACTTCCTAGGACTACCTCCTCTTCCTAGGACAGAAACACCCACACAGTCTCCACATGCTTCTTAAAAGGATGCCCTAACCCTGGCCTAAGACTGTGGTTTTTCACTGCCTCCTTTAAAGCATCAGCCCGGCTGATACACTCCCCCGGTGCAAGAGAGGTGCAGCATGCTGTATGGGCATGCATCCCTCGGAACACACTGAGTCAGGGGAACTTGTCTGTATGTTGATAAGAGGAGGCTGCAGAGACAGGTACTGCTGCACAGCAGGATCGAGGCCAAGCCAGAGCACAGCACGGCTTGGCTGGGGATTGCACCCGCACGGCAAGATCTATACTGAAGTCAAAGCGTCTCCTCGCAGTCATCCTCTTCTCCCTCACTGACTCATGGACCAGGCACACCTGAGTTCAGGGCTTAGTTCAGCTAAGATTTTCAGAGGGTTTGAGAGCTGCTTAACTGCTTAACAGCAGGAAAAAATTAAGTCAGCACTCAAAAAATCTCAGCCACAGTACCTGAACTAACAACTAGAACCACTTCATTTGTGCAGGGCAAGGTGCTGCAGGTTCAATGTCGTTGGAAATCCAAATAGTTCTCTCACACCACCTGATACCTAAACAAGAAGTGGTGTACCATGACCAACCTCAGGGATTGAGCTCTGAAGCGGGGATACCTCATGGTAAGTACACAAAGCACTGTGCAACAGGAGAGCTTGTAGCCACATCACCTTGAATCCCAAGGGTATCAGAGGAACCTTGCATCAGACAACTTGCTAGTTCTCTCTTTACCCGTGTGCCTCCCTGTTTGCTGCCAGGATCTTACAGGGAGCAAGAAGCAGAAGACCACTGGCTGCTCAGACTTGCATATACCTCTACTGACCCACGCTCCCACTTGGCCTAGGCCTCTTATTTTAAATTGTCTTGGGGTATACTGAAAGACTGATTAAAATTTACCCAACCAAGGAAGAAGACACCTTCAAGCCAAGGAATATGTCTATGCTGCCTCAAATAATACACAGAAACTTCAGCTCCTGGGAACTCAGAAACAGCAGCGAACGAATCCGTTCTGCAACACACAGTGATACTTGAAGCACCTGCAGATAAGCTGTCTCCAGTACTGCATCCAGTTGAGCTGCATTAGCCTGGAGCTGTGCCAGCTAACACAGTTCAACCACTTCCCACACCCGAACCAGCTCACTTACAGCAAACTCAGGCATCTCTAAGCAGAGGGTTGCTCCCAGCCTCTCAGCACACGTGTCTGCACTCTCTGCTTTTGGCACCTATGAAAAAAGCAGCAAGCTGCCCGTTCCCTCTGCAAGAAAAGGAGTTACCAGGCTCACCACACGGTTTACTATCAGAAGCTCAGGCTTGCTTCTTCATTGCGTAGTGCAGTGATAAGAAACGAGAGATATCTTGCAATACTTATTATTTGGGTAACAGCAGCATTTAAAGGCTGTATCAAGGCCAATGCCAAACGCCATTCTCAGACTAAGTCGCAACCCTTCTGCTGAAGGCCTTATAGACCAGCTGATGAGCCAATCGAAGGACACAAGTTATAGAGAAAGACAATAGAAACAAAAAGGATGAAGCAGCCTGGCCAAAGTCAGTTTTCGGCAAAAACCAGATCTCAGCTCTCCCATAGGCCTCCTCCTTCAACTGCACCCTCTGCATTGTCAAGTATCACAGAATACATGCACTGCAAACATGGTCCTTAAAAAAAAGTACAAACTTATCGTCATCCTTTTATCAGAAACATAATGAGCAGAATCCCCGTCTCTACGAGAGGCAGGAACTCACTGGACTGCCCCTCCAGCTCCCTGCCCACAGCAGGACCTGCTGTCCATGAGGACCCACACTCCTGCAGCTGTGTTTCTGGGGCTGGCAGAGGGGCTGCTGTGCTTTCCCCAGAGCTCGCAGCACCTAGCCACTCACACTGCCACAGAACGGGATGAAGCCTCAAGGGCTGCACGTACTTCCTTCTCTTGCTGTCATACCTGACGACATCTCACTAACGTATGCCTGGTCAAGATGCGGGGGACAGAATTTACCCAATCAGCAACTGCAGAGTCATTATTTGTAAGTGAATGATAATCAGGGAAACCAGAGAATCAGAGAAAGCAGGTAAAATGCAGTATAACAGTTGAGGAAAATTTTTTTGGGGCGATGAATAACACAATCTTGTGCTGGAAAGTCACCTAGGTGATATGCCATGTTGGTATCAATGGACAGAGCAGGGTCACCCTGCAAAACACACATGAAGCAGGGCACTGGCATAACCAGAACCAAAGAGCCTGGCTTCCCAAAGAGGTCAGTGTCAGCACGCTGCACAGGAGCGCAGCAAGCCTGCCTCACGCATGCTGTGCGTGCTCCCATTCAGCTCTGCTGTTGGCCAGCAGCCCAGCACTGGGATGGCAGCCTCCACAGGTCACCCCTCCCAGCGCAGGGGACAAGAAAGGATCTGCCACTTCATGGGCGAAAAGCACAGCTGCAGAAGAAAAAGATGCACAGGGAACCTAACGGAGCAGCAAACAGACCCCATCGTGGCCATGTCTCCCCACCATCACAGTGTGCGTGAGGCAAAACTTCAGTCTCAAATTGAGCACTGACTCCTCCACCATCGACTCTGAGCACAGTCAGTTGCAGCACCAAGCCCTAGAAGCTAAACTAAATCTAAGTACAGAAACAAAGAAATATCTGCACGGACCTTTACCTCCTTTGAATGCCGCCAATTCAGGCCTCTGCCAGACACAGCTGCTGGGGCCCTTCCATGTTATTCCAGCTCCTGCCACACCCAAGAGCAGTGCTGCTAGCACCAGGAGAACCACCAGCTCTGATGTCGGGCAGGTTGCAAGGAGTCTATTTTACAGCTGTAAGCTACGAACTATTTAGCCTCCCCACACACACATACGTACCAGGTTATACATTCAACACAAGGCAAGGCGCAGAGAAGGGAGGAGAATTGTGCTTTCTCTCTCTTAGATACTCGCTGTCACTTAGAACCTCAGCAGATCAAGAGGCATCCTTCTTTACTGCTCTCACCTAGCCCAATTAAGATTTCAGTCATCCTCTGTAAAATGCTGACAAAGCTGTCGCTGCTGTGCCATTCAACTATCTGGCAAATAAACCTTCACACTGAATGGTTAAGGTTAATCGTTATTTGGATCTACATTTGGATTCCCTATAGGAGAATAAACTTCAGAAATTTAAGATTAGGACACTACCAAGCCACACCACATGCCACAGACCCCTGTGCTGGGTCCAGGCTTCCTCTCCACCGTGTCACTCTCGAGACATTTCTGAGCTAGCTCGGTGCAAGCAGAAGAATGTGCCTGACTCTCACGTGAAGTGTAACAGCATCTGAACAGCTCACACTGAGATGTCTCTATCAGGAGCCAGCAGCTTCAGGGACTCATGGCAAACTTGTGTTTCAGACAGAACATCAGCTTCCCATTCAATGCCCAGTTTCTGCTCCTCAACTGCAGTGAAACAGGAATAGTCTAACAAAATTACCTACTTATATCACATTTCTAACGCGATCCTCAAAGCTCTTCGCAAAGGAGGTGCTGCTGCCTTCCTCAGCTCCTTCATCTCTGCACTGGTAGGAAAGGAGAGTTGCCCACTGCCATACAGCAAGCAAAAGCCAAAGCCAGGTCATGCTGTAGTCCCAGGCAAAAGCCAAAGCCAGGACATGTTGTAAACCCAGCCAAACTCTCTTTTCACCATTCTACGCAGAGACCCTGTTCGGAAAGATATCCCAGCCCATGAAAACACTGGCCCAAAGCTGAGTAGAAAGGGATCAGATTTTTGTACCAGACTTTAGTACCAAGGCTTTGGTGTGGGGGTTTTTTTAGCTTTTCTGTAAACACAAGCTCTACCTAGACCACAGCCACTCCTGCTGTCATTGTGCGACTCAGTGCCAAAAATGAAGGGTCTTGGGCAGAGAGAAACAACTTCCTACACCGCACTTATGTGCAAGAGTATAGATCGGGAAGGAACTCTATGTGAACTGGAGCTCATGAGTGCTCCCATAAAGCGGTGTGAGGTTTCAGTCTGGACTCCCATCTGCAACACAGTCCTAAAAATGGCTTTTCACGTATCCTCAAAATATCCCTAACGTATGTACGTCCAATACATTCCCAGATGCATTCTTGCACTTAATTGTGAGTAGCATGATTCAGTAAACTACATTAGAACCACGGAAGTAATTTGCTTCAGGCAGGAGAGAGATCACTATTCCACTGTACTGTTTATATAAATAACAAGACCTGACTGAGCCAATTGTCACGAACAGCATAATACCGGACTTTAATTCCAGGTAACTCCAGCGTGCACAGCCTGCTATTGAGTCACGAGTGCTCTGCTCAGCTTAGTTTCACCCATTCTGAAAACTGATTTTACTTTAAGAACGAGGATGTCCTGCAGAGGAACTATCCAGAACAGACACTGCAATTTGAAGCCAGTGTCTCAATCTGAATATTTTTCAGGAGTATATGACACTTTACCGTAAACGCAGCTGCTTTTTCTGACAGTTCTTCTAGCTGGAAGTGCCTCCTATACCAAGGCTTGCTACTGCCCTAGACCAACCTGTTTTCCTTCTGTTCTAGACAGCATGGAGAGAAATGTGCCGTACTACCAGGGCTGGACCAGTACTGCCTTCTAGTCCCAGGTATGTCCACACAAGAGATAACGCTCGGCAGAAGCACAAAAGCCACAACAAAGAGCAGGTCTGTGAGAAGCTGAGCAGCAGGGAAATAAATTTCCCTCCTCTCCCTAGCAGCTGTTTCTGGAACAGGCTGTCCAGAGAGACTGTGTAGCATCCACCTTGGAGACACTGAGAAGCCAAGTGGATAGAGTGGTGAGCAACCTGTTTCGAGCAGGTCTCCAGAGGTCCCTTCCAAACTCAGCTGCTGTGTGGTTCTGTGATGGACATGTAGACCCCTCTGCCCAGGCAAAGGTCCCTCACTACACCAGCTACAGAAACATTCACAGTGACTGCAAGCAATCTCTTCCTTCTGCTAATGCTGTTGATGAAAGCTTGTGTCTTCCCTGACCTTGAAGCTGTGTTATCTGCTTTGGCTGCAAGAAGGCGATAATAGCTCCTGACAACGGCAAGAGACAGCTCTGAGCCAGTGGAACAGGAAATCCCATTTCTCAAGCCCTTCAAAGCCTGCCAGCCTGCCTGGCACAGTTTCTCTCAGCAGCACTCAGTGAGATTACAGCACTAAAAATAACCCACACAGTAAGTTGTGCATTTAGAAGAAGAAAGGACTTGCCCTCAATGTGGGTTTCCCTTCCACTTGTGGCCTCAAGTATCCCTAGACAGTTGAACTCTAGGGTTTTGTTCTCCAAATTAAACAGGAGCTGCAGCTGTTGAAGAGGTTTTAAATAAAATAACAAGATTAAAGGGTACAACAAAGAGCTAAGATACTTTCCAGTTTTTAAACAAGTGTCTTTCTCCTCTCCCTGTTGTTTTCTATAATAAGAAACTCAGAGCTAAATCTGCTTCTTGCCAAAACACTCTGCCCTTCTATCACGAGCTCACATACAATTGATTGGCTACAGCTGGAAAGAAGCAAAGGTAGGGGGACCAGTCCTGCAGACTTTCACACAGGAGACAATCCCTGTGGGCATTCTGCTGCAGTATTTCCGAAAATGTCCAAGCCTGTTGTGCTAAATGCACTGTCCAAATCAGCAGGAAAAATGGCACACCTTGTAACAGTAGGCACCAGAATTACCTTATGCAAGTTTTGCTGTCTTTACGAACACTGGTCTGTAGGCTAGGCCTAAGCCTACTGTGAACCATTAAAGCTCAGTCATTTGTACTAGACCATTTTCATTAAAGTCAATCCGACTAGTGAGGAAATTTTCATGCATCGTTTGCAAGGCTTGGACAATTTGCATCGGTACTCTCAAACACAACTGACTTCTTTCTCAGCCCCCAAAAAGACTGTACACTGACATGTGGCAATGAGAATTACCTTCACGACTATGGGCTCAGCTGCTGATCTGATGCACGTACACAATTTATTGCTTACACAGCTCATGCCAGGTACTGGCTCAATTAGTAACGGTTCACCTTGAGCACAAATACATTTTTTCATGCATGCAGGTATCTAAACAAAGTTAATATCCACAAGCATGCAGACAAACTAGAGTCTTACACACTCACCTCATTTTTGATTTACACTTGGAAGGTCACATGCCGTGCTGTTTTACCCAGAGGAAATCAGACAGATTAATGTTAAACATATTAAGGTTTTTTAGGTACTGAGCCCAAGGGCCTGGGCTCTCCAAGAGAACCACAGAGCTGTAGAGCTCAGAACCACAGCAAATGAAGGACAGGTGTCACAGCTCAGGGCATCTCAGCAGCCATCACCTGGTAGGGGGTTTGGATGAGGGCAACAGCCACCACCTGTCAGCAGAGATAATCCAACCACCTCAACCACAGAGGCATACCAAAATCCTCTGCTGCATTTACTACTTGCCTTTGGATTTAAGCCACAAAATAGGAAGGATGTCTTACAAAGAACAGCTTAAATATAAACTCAATTCGCTCAGAAGTGTAGTCCCTCCTATGCACTACAGATAATAATACAACATCACGTAACTAGAGACTGTGTTATAACACAGCCAAACAAGAAGGCAGAATAAGTGTGGGTAGGCCCTAAGCATGAGGTCCTTCACTTTGCAAACTCATTATTTCCTTCTTACAGCTTTTGGAGACCATAATTAGCAATACTGGGAAACCTAACTGTCAATACTACTGGAGATATAAAAAGATCATATAAGTTGATGAACATTACTGAAAACATAGGAAGAGAGAGAAACAGATACAGAAGCAGCACCCGCCTGCTGCCTCACTGCCGTTAAGTCCCATTGCCCTGTATTACACTCCAGCCCAGCATATCCTTTCACTTTCAGAGCTGCAAATGATACGCAGCTAGTGCCTGGTTCTGGGTTTCCAGTGTTGCAGAGACCAAATCCTGCAGCACTCGTGATTCTCCTCATCTTCCGATCTTTGTCGGCTTCTCCACTCCCCTCACGCTTCTGCTCCTCTCTCTCCATCATTTTTAGCAGACCAATAAATCCCCTAAGGGCCTTAAAAACACTCTGGGTTTTTCCTAGATAAAGGCGTATTCTATATGAATAACTTTGAAGTGACTGCACTTCTGTGCCGCTTTGCCCCTCCACCACAAACACCTTTGGGACGACCGGCGCATCTGCGTCCCTTCTGCATCCACAGGGCACGCCATCTGCGGTCCAAGCCTTCACACCTTACCGCTGCAGCAGGTGCTAACACGAACACTAACCCCCAGAGACACTGCCTGTCAGAACCACAACCTCCCAGCAAACGTTCTGCTGCAGCCGTGCATCTCGCGCCCTGCTGAGGCCTTGCTGCACCAGGGGTGTCTTCGTGAGGCACCAACTCTTGTCACCCCTGCCCGGAAAGCTTCAGGACTTACCTGCACTACCCCAACACAGAGCTCCACCGGGTGACGCACATGTCTGTGGAAGATGCCACAGGCCACAACCATGCCCATGACGCCCCGAAAGATGATAGCTACAGAGATGCTCCCGGCGTCTCTGACGCACCCCTTCCCTACCCGCGCACCCAGCCTCCCTGCACACCACTACTCACAAGACCGCCCGGGGGAGAGGCTGCTGCCTGCAGGCCTGGGAAGCAAACCCTTGGGGAGCAGCTCCAGCTGCACCCCACGGAGAAGGGCTACAGCCCCAAAAGGCGGCCACGAGCGCAAGCAGGCGGTGGGGCAGCGGCCGTCCCTCTTGCCTGCCCTGACAGGGCCTACACCACAGCTGGCCCTCC
This sequence comes from Steatornis caripensis, assembly GCA_013398225.1. Lineage (NCBI taxonomy): Eukaryota > Metazoa > Chordata > Aves > Caprimulgiformes > Steatornithidae > Steatornis > Steatornis caripensis. The sequence goes on from VZSC01004055.1 coordinate 646,312, forward strand.
CGAGACGGCAGCCGCCCGGGGCCTGCCTGGCACGGGGGGAGGCTTCCCGGGCCGAGCAGCTCCCAGGCGCAGCGCCGCCGCGGCCGGGGCGGCACCACGGAACCTTCCGGAGGGAACCTTCCGGACGGCGCTTGGCCGCGACGCCCTCCCCGCTCGCCCGGGGCCAGCGCCGCCCCGGCCCGGCAGCCGCTGGGCTCCCTCCCACAGCCCCT
>VZSC01004055.1:646876-679952 GCA_013398225.1 Steatornis caripensis
GAGCGGCCACAGCGCTGGCGCCGCAGACCTGCCGCGGGCCTGGGCCGGCCGAGTTCAGCGCGGCCGTGCGGGGATGCACCCCCACGGGCCTCGGGGCACGCAGCAGGCAAACGTGCGAGCCCCAGAGGCGAACTGCCGGGCTCTCCTGGTAACCTGGAAGAAGTAACAAATCCAGCGTAAACACCCAAAAGCTGAGAGACGCGTGACAGGCCAGCAGCCACGCGAACAAACAACCGACCAACGGGCAAAAGAACCCCCGACCCCACGCCAGCCGGGGACGTACCTGATAAGCTTTTTCAAATGTATGTGACTGAGAGTATTTCAGGCGGGGAGGGTGGAGAAATCCTTCCTACGCTAAATCTGGAAGCAACGCGAGAAGCTCAGGTTAGCGATGAGGATGAGCACGAGCACAACAGGTTTTGGCACAGTGATGTCCATCCAGATCAGATCTGGGGGGGGGGGTGTGTGACTGCTCTGTAGTTTGTATTAATCTTTTTCAACCTGTGGACAACCAGGTTTACAGGGTCGAGCCAGCCTTGCTCTCCGTCCACACGCAGCGCGGCTGTGCCGTGAGGGGGGAGCGTGCCGGGGGCAGCGCTCCGGACCCCAGCGCTGCAGAGACGATGTCAGTTCCGCGGCCGGGAGGGTGCTGCATTCCATGCCGGCCGTCTTCAGCAACTTTGGTGTAGAAAGCTGCCATGCGGTACTTACCGGGTCCGGCACCAGCGAGAAGTTCGTTTTCATGGACATAAACAGGACACTCAACAGCTAGTATCTTTACTGAATGAATTTATTGGTTTTTGAACTAAAGTTGCTCACAGTTATTTAACAAGGGATACATCAGATTTTTTTGTCCATTTTAAACCATTAAATAATGTCAGTTTGTGTCTGTATATGTGTGTGTGCGTGCGTGTGTGTCTTCAAAGTACAAAATAGGAAGGATAACAAGAGGTATTGCTTTCATTTATTCTTATATCTTGTGTAAGTAATCCCCTTCCTGCTTGTACCACATGGGTTTTGCTGATATAGGTATTTTTAAATTATTATTATTATTATTTTGTATTGAAATCCCAGCCTTTTGTAGAGGTACAATGTAACAGAAGCATCAAAATCTATACACAAGGGAAGAGAAAAGAGGGAAAAGAAGGACGGGGGTGATGGGAGGGGAGCTCGGAGGAGAAGTAGAGAGAGGGCAGAGGCAGGAAAGACAACAAAAGCAAAAGAGACTAATTTACAGCAATGTCATGCAATTAAAACTGCCCCCCTCTCCTGCACCCTTGCCTCCCCCCCTCCCCAGCCATCACTCCCCGTGTCTGACATGCACACAGCAATACGAGAGAGAAAAGTTTAAGTATAGGGAAAATAAATAAATAAATTAATAAAACGAAAAAATAAACCAAATCCCTCCCATTTGGGGAAATGGGGAAACGGGGCAGAAGTCAAAGGTCTTTGCCCCAGTTGTGTCTTTAAAAATTCTTTTTAATCTTCAAACCTATGTACAAGTAAAACGGGTCCAAGAAGGGGAAAAATGATTAAAAAAACCAACAACGACAACAACAACAAAAAAGAACTCATCCAACATTATCATTAAAAAAAAAATAATCTTGCGATACAACATACACCCATAGGAACCCAACGAGCAGCAATCGAAGGTCATAAAAGAGCTGAACACTAATGCTAAGCCTACATTCTTAAAATCTCAGTCAAGAAGTACTCAGTGTTTTGTCTTCCACGCGTAAAACCACGGGTTTTTTTGTTTAACCTTTGAGCTTGGGCCAGAATAAGTTACACTTGGTCACATAACTCTCGAGGAGGAGGAAAAAAGGCGGCGATTCTTCTTTCTCAAAGTCACAAGATGAACACTTACAGGGTTTCTGTGTCTTTTTTCCCCCTCCTCCCCAAAATAAATAAGAATCAATGTTGCCTCTACACAGTTATTAAACAGAAGATATATCTAACAGCTTATTTTTTTAAATATATATATGTATATATAAATAACCAAGACTTAATAACTGAAACACAAAAAAAAAAGTCCCCATCCACCCAATCCCACCCTCCTCCCCTTCAAAACAAAAGAAACCAAAAACTTTATAAAAATATCTTGCAGTAATTTTTAAAGTTTACAGTAGCTTCGTGATTAAGTCTCCCATTGCCCTGACTCCACCTTGTCTTGCTCTGGTGAACTAACTGCCAGTGATTTGCACACACACACACACAGAGGAAATAAAACCCAAGAGAAGTCTCGTCTCTTCCTCCTCTTCGTCTTCTTTTTTTTCCTTTTTTTTTTTTTGAAAAAAATCACCCAAGCCAACAAATGAAACTGCTAACTTAAAGAAATAATAATACTGATATCAATGCAGCACTAGCAACACAACAATTGCCTCTAAATGCAGGGTGTGGTGGAGGATCCAGCTGGTCGAAGAAGGTCCCAGCGCGGTGGCACAGTGGCAGGGAGTTGACAGGTGGGGAGGAAGGTGTCGAAGGAGGAGCAGCAGTAGCAGCAGTGGCAACTGTGCCTGGTGGCGGGAGAGACAGTCCTTGGCAGAGTCTTGTCCCTCTTCTTTGCTACCATAAGTTGCCTTTTCCCTAAGTTTTAATGTTTTGTTTGTATGTGTTTATTCATTGAACCCCCTCTCCCTCCTAAGTTTACTCCTTTCCCCTTCCAGCGGGTCAAAAAGCAAAATGATACAGTATAAAAAAACCAATTATTTTGTATATATATGAATGTATGTATGTATATTTACACATAAATATACACACATATATACATGTATATATATAAAAAAGGGGGCAAAAGAAAAGGAAAAGGTGGTGGGGATAAAAAGAAGGTTAAGAAAATCCCGTTGATGGAGCTCCCCAATATTTTCTTGGTTCAACGCTTAGTTTTGAGTTGCTCCTGGCTGGTTTCTGATGAGAACGCGCTCTGGGTTCATGAAACACTGCGCTCCCACTACACCCGTCTCCTTCCCCGCACCCTTCCCCTCTGGGCTGAGTTCACCTGCGTGGACAGAAGTTGCCAAGGGTATAAAGGTTTCACTCCAACAATTTGCAACCTCCTTTTAGCCCAGACTCTGCAATCCCATAACTGAGCAGATGTCTCTTGTGGAGCACCAAAAAAGAAAAAGAGAGGGAAAAAAAAATGGCGTGCACTGGGGAGGTGTTGGGGGAGAAGTGGGGGAGAAACCCACTTCCTGAAGGGAGAGGGGAGGCTGGGAACCTCAAACAGGACTGGTCCTTGGACAGTCTACATCGGTTGCCTTCCGTCAACAAGTGTCCGCAGAGCACAGAAGGTGAAGCCGTGGCTGACATGTTAACTTTTCGGGATAATTCCTGGTAGCAGAGCGGAAACAAGTGGTGTCGTCAGAAACACAGAGAGAGCATGAACAGAACAAGAAACAAAACAAAACAAAAGAAAACAAAAATAATAATAATAATAATAATAATAATAACAAAAAAATCAGGAAGGAGAAAAAAAGCAAAACATTCAAAAAAAGGGAGGAAAAAAAACCAATCAAAAAAAGCACAACCCAAGATCTGGTGAACTGGGTTTGTCATCTGTGCTACCTTTTCTTTTCTTTCTTTTCTTTTCATTCTTTCATTCGTTTTTGTGTTTGTTTCTGAGATATATATTATATATCATATATAAATATATATATGTATATATATACAGTCATTCCTTCATACAAAATTTGTCTATAGACAGTTTTGTACTGTTGTGGCAAGGTATATACATCCTTCTAGTTTAGAGGCTAGCTTGCTAAGGAATATTCTTTCATTCTTTCTTGCTCTTTTGTTTTTGTTTTTTCTAAGTTACTTAATTTTTTATGTGTTTATTTAAGGTTGGTCTTGTAGGCCGACTGATGAGACCATCTTTGCCTTGTCTTTGCCAGCAGGGTACTTATTGTCTCCTCTAGACCCATAGTCATTAGAACCGGAATCGCTCCGCTTGCTGTTTGCGCTATGCTTGGTTGGCGTGCCGGGGGGGTGGCTCACCTGCCCGTTCTTCTCGTCTGAAAAAAGTTGTTTAATTACGTCAAAGAAGTTACTCAATGGGCTGCCTGGGTACACAAAACAGAGGAGACAAAAAAGAAAGAAAGAAAGATAGAAAAAAAAAACAAGAGGGAAAGAGAGAGAAAAAGAGGAGAGAAAGAGAGAGAACAAACAAACAAATGAACAATGGGGTTTTTAACGAGAAGAACATGATGAGGAGATCCAGAGCCACGTGCGTGGGGGTGTGTGGGGGATGAAGACAATGAGCAGGAAGAGGAAGAGTGTTTAGGATGGAACACCTACAGAAATAAAGAGGCTGGGAGCATAAAGCACCTAGGGGGAAGGTCCTAATTTTCTCCTGAGCGGGGCAGCCTTGCTGTCTCACCTAGCAGGAGGACACAGCACTGTGTGGCTGAAACAGTTCAGTCTATTACTTGGAGTTACTTGGCCACTCCACGCTGAAACGTCAGTGAATGTAATGCTGGATACAGGCAAATCTCACTGCTGCCGTTACAAACATGGGGTAGTTGTATGTGGTCGCCATCTGATGCTTCGCTTTGCAGCCTTGCTAAGCTCTCTGGCTACACCGGGTATTAGGCTTTGTTTGCTCGCATTTTATTTCTCTCTGAGCATCTCCTTGCTCGCCTTTCAGTCACCTGAAGTACCAGAAGTGCTCTAAGGGAAACAGCATTTGCAAAAGGAGCTGTGGCTGTGTGTGTGGTTTGAGGCTTGTATTTGCAAGCTTCTAAGCACCTTCAGATCCTTCTTACAACAGGAACCTGGAAATGAAGATGCTGAATGCATTGTGGAAGCAGGCTGTTACGCATCTATTTCTGGGACCTACCAGGGTCCAGAACTACTTCATCATTGTCCTGAATTTGTGTTCTCTCTACAATAGAGCCTCCACGATGCCGACGTTCACTGCAGAGTCAGGAGCCAGAGAGGGGTGTAGGCTTGTGTGCTACTATCTCTTTACGTGTGCGGTATCTCATTACGCCAGCCGCTAGAGCAGGTTGCAGTATTAACATGGGTTGGGCACTGTGCACATGAATACAATCTTTCATGCCATTTGGACCTCCAGGCAGCAGGGTTGTACGCTGTTAATCTAGTCCTGTGTCAGAGGATGCGGGGAAGGCCATACCTGAAGAAAGGCTCTGGCGCACTACTGAGGGAAAGGGACCAGCTATTACTGGAAAGGCAGCCTTTTTGGAACATTTCTAGTCCCTTTTAAGTTTCTTGGATTGGGGATTGATCCTCATCAGACATAGGAGGGGTCACACTAAATTCTCTGAACAAGGATATTGAAGGCAGTTTTCATCTTAACATACACCATGGAGCTGATGCCTGTTCGTGATCACTAAAAACCCATGATGCTTTTCTCAATATTGGGACTGTTGGCTCCATTGTGCTAACAAATTCCAGTAATTTATATCCCACCTAAGTAATTTCATTCTCCAGCTCCCAGAAGGAAATGGGCTCCTTGTATCTGCCTTCCAGTGCTGTGGCATGCTGCGAAGAGTGGAACCTTTCGTCCCCGAGATGGGAACATTCAGTCGGGGGCAAAGGGGCTTCTTCATAGCAGAGATTCCCACTTATCCACAGCTGTTGGACACTGGTGGCTTGGTAATACTGTATTTTCCTTCACTCTCATTACAAACATAAGCAAACCAGTTATTATACAGCAGGCAAGTACTTTCTGTGCATGGTAACTTGTCTGAAGAGCTGCTTGAGTGCTTTCTTATTCTCTAATGGAAAATGCCAGGCAGACACCAACAGCGCTTATACAAAGAAAGAGTAAACACATCGTATTTGTGCCCTGCAAAACTGAATGTGTTACTCTCTTTTTTCCCGCCCTGTGCTAACCAGGTAGTTGCTGCTTTCCTCTGCATGTTAACAGGCATTGAGAAAAAACAAACGGCTGCCATATACAGTGAAGGATCTCAATCTTAGTAATCTAATTCATTCCTTGTCGTCCTCTACTTGCTGCTTTGTGGTTAACTGACTGCTGGCCCTGGTTCTGTCTGTGCCTTCAGTTAAACCAATGCCACCAGCAAACAGCTGTTATTTTCTAGAAGGGCATCATTCACCTAACTGACTGAAGCCTTAGAGATGGGTCCAAACAAACAGCCAGGCAAAGCAGGTATCTCAGTTCCCGGCTAAGAAGAGAAGGCCTATCAAACTCTCAGACGTTTCGGGGTCAGACCTCCGTGAGCTCCATCTGCTTCCTTCCAAATGCATCCAAACGCTTTGGAAGGGGGATATGTGTTCCACATCTGCTCAGAGATTTCCCTGAGCCTCCCTAAAACTGTTTTAGGTTTGTGGGAGCATGCTCTGCTCAGACTAATGTCTACTTCTTTTAGGTGGATACTCTTTCTCAGTGAAAAGAAAGGAAAAAAAGAAAGCAAACACTCAGCCTTGAATGCAGGAATGTGGGCAGATCTGTTTCTTATGTGGCTTTGGACCCCTCATCTTCATAAGCAAATGGAGTTAGCAGAGAGAATGAAAAAGAGCACTGAAAAAAATGCTGGAGAGGTTGGGAGAAAAGGGGAGGGGAATATTTCTTGTTATTCAGCTGAGCAGTTTATTCAACAAGCTTAGAGGGAAAGAAGAGGGCAGAGTAAGCAGGGCTCTGCAGGAATCGGGGAAGTTTTTTGATTTCAGGTAGACAGGAACAGTAGACAAAAGTACAACTTGCAAGAATGGAGCAATAAAACATTTAAAATTATATTTATATAGATCTTGTATTTTCTGAGTCCCGATACAGGATTTTTAATCATCCTATTAAAATATGCAGCCCCTGTTTCATCCACCCTTTCTCCTCCCTATGCCCTACTGGCTTTCAAGTGCCTGGAGATTTACTGCAGCAAAAGTATTTAACAGTCTGCTTTTCTTTGCCTGTATCGCTACTGGATTCCTTACAATCAGCATTTTCAGGTAAAATTTTAATGGGAGGTAAGAAATCCTTAGGGATGTTTAAAGAGAGCTACTGAAAAATAAAATAGGCCATTTCACTAACCCTTTCCTTCCTTTGCCTTTTGTGGTATCTAGACTTGTAATTAACTACTAGGTAATAATGCTCTCCTATCCTGCAGTCAGGAAAGACTGACTACACCAAGCAATACAGACCATCACTGCGCTGATGTTGCCTACATGACAGCTTGTTAGCCCACGGTTGGGCTGGTCTAGAAAATGGTCTTTGGACAGACAAAGAGTCCTCACATTTTTCTCTGGAGATAAGTAAACATGGGTCAGCTATGCTGGAAGCATGAAAACGGTGCGTGGTGTTGCTCCTCTTAGTTCTCAGTTCCCTTTGGGCTTATACATCCAGTAAAACAAGACTTGAAAATGCAGGCGAAGGTGGATTACAATAGCTTTTGCAGCAATCTTCCACCCCTAGCATTCAGTGCAAAATGTGTGATAGGCTCTTACACCTGTAAGTCCATCTGAGGGCCTCAAAAAGGCTGCCTCTCTTCTTTCACAAAGTGAGATGACATCCCGTTTCCTCCAGACAGGGATGAAGGTTTGGCTCATTGATTCTTCAAAACTTTCCTGATGTCTCATGCATCTGTAACTAAGGTCTTCTTTCCCCTTCAGAGCAAATGTTCACCAACACAGAGCAAAGAGGGCATGAAGGGTAGCAAGCGTGAGAAACCGTGAGAAGGATCGGATGCAGGATGGGAGGTTCAGAGCATTAGGTTTACGTCTGTTAGGAGGAGATGGATATGTGTACTTTTGAGTTAGACCAAGGAGCTGTATGCCGCAAGATGGGGAGGGGGAATGGGTTTGAAAACAAGCACTGAAGCTTATGAAAGGGTCATGTACTGAAGGAACGCTAGAGAAATATACTCATGGAGAAGGCACTGGTTTGTGGCACCTGTGTGCAGCACTGTCACGGCTAAATATCACGAAAGAAGTCGAAACTGTGAATGCATTTGAATACAACAGGCACTAAAAGGAAGAAACAGGGCCAGAGACATACAAAAATGTAAAAGGAAGCTGGGTAGGTGGCTTGTATCAACCCTCACAGTCCTCACTATTTCATCTGTTGTTCTTAGGAAGTCTGTCTGACACTGACCTAGCCCCAGTGGTGTCACAGGTTTGAGAAGCAAAGTGGAAGTGGAGCACCCAGGTAAGAGAGGAAGGAGAAAATGAGGTGATTCACTCCAGGCACCGGGAAAGGATGCACCTTGCAAAGACCCTGCTCTGATCTTGCAAAAACTCTGCCCTGACCTTGAAAAGACCCTCAGAATCCTCCACAGAAAATAACAGGAGGTGCTGACCAAGCAGCTTCAGGACAAGCCTGGAGGCTTCCGTCACTGATGGGAGCCTGCTGTTTTGTAACATTTTGAGACATTCGGATTAAGGACTTGGTCCTCTTTTCATTGAAGCAAATAGCAACATTCCCATTGACTTAATGGAAGCAAACCCTGAGGCACTCCCTTCTCCTGTGAAACCATCTCTCTCAAGTCTATGTGTTTTTAATGCACTAATCCTTGTGGTGCTGAACCCAAAGTTGCTCAAAACAAACACGCTATCTGTGGGATTATCCTCTGCCCTTCCTTTCTCTATAGCCTGGGAAATTTTGGGTTTCTGCATTTTTAGCTTAGGCTTTGGGAGAAAGCGAAAGGGAAAAGACAGGTCTCCGCTGGAAACAGAGACACCCTTTGTCAGCCTGACTTCCCATTTTCCTTCCCTTGTGGCTTTCACATCCTTTCCGACTGTCTTCTGCCTGCCCCTGCTGCTGAGGTTTTCTGCCTATACTCATTCCGTTCTCTTTACCGCTTGTCTTTTTCATCCCTAGTTTGCTCTGTATTTCAACAGCAGCTGTCGCTTCAGTGTATTATGTAACAAAAATCCAGCTCCTTTCATGTAAAGCATTGAAACACTCTCTTGATGGGTGATAATCCATTCCCTTTCAAACCTATTTTGCTACTTTGACAGAGTTCTAGCCCTCTGTGTTAAGACTAGGCATTTTTTGTCTGTTTGCTTGGTTTCTGTTGACAGAGTCCCTTCTGCCTTTGAGAACAGAAGACTTAAAATGTAGAACCCACTCCAAGAGTATATGCAGTGAAAGGGATAACAGAAAGATAAAAGTGGCCTATTCCTCTCTGTTTAGTTGTAATATCATATAGGGGCCTTCCTCCAGACTAAAGAGCCCCTAGGCTAGGCACTGTACAAGTACAAAGCAGAGAGATGCCTTAATGAGCTCAGCAACTGCTGAAGATGGCTACAGAAAGAATGTTTTGCTCCTTTAAGGTTGGATGTATGAGGCTTCTCTCTGGATTGGAGAAGGGTGACAGAAAGGCCATTGCAGTGCCTTGCTGGAGGCCATCACACAGAACTTCCTTCTAGTCTATGAACCCATCCTAGGCCACTTGAAGCGAGCTGAAGAAACTGCTGAAATCCCAAGATGAGTAATTGTCTAAAAATATAGGAAGCCGGGAAAGCATTTCAAGAGACATGGATGTGGGTTTTACTGTGGTTTTTATAAATTGTCACTATTTATTTTTTCCTCCGGTTAGTTACCTAATGGGACAGTTGTTTTAATTTCTTTTCAGTTTAGGACGAGGAAATGGAGACAGTCCACAGAACAACTCCAGTTTCTTAGCAGGACACCTGAATTGCGACCAGGAAAGGTGACTTCTAAAGATAACAACAGAGTTTATTTTCCAGAGTCCTTAGACTCTGCCAGTAAAAATATCAACTGAAAACAGTGTCTGCAGAAACAGACTGCTGGTAGGAACTACTCAGATTATCACACACTGCTGGCACAGGTGTCCATGCTACCAGCAGAAGGTGGGAACTTGCAATTGCTACACACCTGGGCAGGTCTGAACAACCAACCTGACATTTCAATGCTCTATAACCCATCCTAGTTCTTACTCCCCTAGAACATCCCGTCTCCTCTGCAGGAAGGTAGCCCAGTATTTGTGACTAGCCAGATGCATCCAGATGGCCATTCGGTCTCTATCTTGCACATTTTCTCTCTCTCTCACACACAGAGAGAGAAGTCGAGATCCAGTTCAGGCTCTCCTGTCACAGACAATATAACTGAGACAAGTAGCTCTTGAGTAATGAGTTGAGAATGGTGTACACAGGCAGCAAAGATCCAAATAGATGAGGCATATTTCCTCACTGCTACCTTCTGCAGAGCTAAGGCATGAGTAATTAATCAGAAAACAAACGTGTCTGTTACTGATGAATAGCTCTGGCCAATCCAGCACCACCATGTAACATTCAAAAAAGGAGACGTGATGACAGAGAAAAGGGAATCGTACATTTGTTTGGATGGCTGGTGGCACTGAACGAGCAGGCAAGGATAGTGGTGGGATGAAGAGATGCCAGATTCTGTTGTGGAATCTTGCTGTTCTGGCAAATCGGCTGGTAAAGGACTCAGCCCAAGAATTGTGTATCTGTCTGTCCTTTTACAAAGATCTGCCTGTGCAAGTCCGTGCTGAAAGGGGAATCTGATGACCTACACTTGTAAAGCCACAGCAGATGACAGTATTGCTGCTGCCCATTCTCTTAGAGACTTCTGCTGCTTTAGTCCAATTTTTCGTCTACATAAATGTCAGAAATGTATTGGCACTTAATAGTATGATTTTGTCCTTTCCTGCGAGATGGATATTCAATATGATCTTACGGGTTTTAAGTTGTCTGACCTGTTACTAAGGAGAAAAATGACCTGTGGTGAATGGTGAAACGTTGCCTCCTTATTTCCTCTGAATCAATCCCTTCAAAATACGATTTAATATTCTGGGGAGGCCATCTCAAATTTAGCTTAGTACAGCAAGCAAATATTCACATGGAGTATCCTGAAGCACTGCCTGCCACAAGTAAAGTACTGTGATCTTAATTGAGAGAGAGATATCTGTGTTTCCTGTGTTAGATATTATTGCAGAGAAAGAGGAAGAGATCTTGTATTGGACAGTAGAAATCTAGCCATAGCTGTCAAAAGAGGACTTGACATGTACCAAATAGTTCAATATATCTGGATTCATCTTTAGTGCCAAGTTGCCATTTTTGTTGCTACCTTCTTCTACAGTGCAAAAACATGAGTCATGAATCGGAAAAGAAATGTCTCCCCAGCACAACACTGAATGAAGAGATACGACTACAGTGCGGGGGGAGTCAGCCATCCATTTGGACAGCAAAGGATACTAGGAGAATGGGCAAGGATAACTGGGAAGCCTGGCTCAAGCTCTTTGGAAAATCAGACTTATCTTACTTACTGATCCAGCAGTTATGAATGAATGTGTGATCTTTCAGATGGGTCACCTTCCTTTTATCTCTCATTAGGATCAAAACTCAGACAGAAGAATCAGCCGTGCTCGGAAAGACCAATAGCCAGCACGTTTTTCAGAAATGCTAGTAAAAAAATACTGTTCTGACTACCTCACAGTCTAACAGCGGGAGGCAGCATACGTTTTCTTCTGCAGGTTTCAGCATCAATTACTGCCATCATGACTTTATGAACGCAAATCACCAACCTCCTATCAAACAGCTACCTTGCGAGAAGCAGGATTACTCTAATTAATGCCAATATGGATCAGGATCACTTCCAAGAGCACCAAATCCAGGTATTTGCTGCTGCTGCTGCTAGTAACACCATCAGTCTCTAAATTAGCACTCACAAAGCTGCACGCTGCAATTGCAACACATTGCGATGTAAGCAGTTTTAAACTACAAAATATCTCCTTATTTCTCAAGTAGCTTGGGATGCTATTGGCATGGGCCTGCGTCTGTGTGACTCAAACTGTGATTGCAAGGAGCTATGAAGAGAAGCCTTTACTGCACTGCAATTGCTCTATGTGCACAGGGCATGACTGGCCACGGGGGACAAGGTCAGATGGCTCTGACTAGGAAGTTATGTCAAGTCCTAAACACTGGAAGCAAGACATTTGAGTGAGATATGCTGGAAAGATGTGAAGGGCAAGCGGATTCGCTGTGCTACTGCTTTGATCAGATCATATTGGTGATAGCCACTGGTACACATAAGGATTCGTAAAGTTTTTTGTTTAACTCTGGGGTCAGGAATCAAGGTTTTGAATTTTAAGTGGCAACACGGGATGCTTAAGAATAAACATGAGGCCTTGTGGCCAGCCTGTTGTCACACGGTTATGGTCTAAGACTTCACAGGAATGTGTATTTGTGCAGTGCCTAACATGATAGCATGGTTTGACTGGAGCTGTACTAGTTATACATATTAACCTTTTTCTCCTCCTCAGTTGGTTCCATGGAACTGCCACTGATGCAACTGAGGACTTTCCTGAGAGTCATGAGGGATGGAAAGCAACAAGCAAAGATTGCCTTACTTGGAAATAAAATTCAGCCCCAGACAGCTACGGTGTGGAGACTGAAAAGTTTGCAGGCTCCCTGGTAAGTGCTTCCCAGAAGGTAAAGTCAAGAATAAGGCAGGCTTCTCACAGCTTTCTGCCAGCAGCCAGCACCTTGGCGAAACATACTTCCTAAGGACTCCAAAAAACTGGGGATGGCTGGGAAGACTATATACCAGCTCTGCTATTGAGTCAACCACCCACAGAAATTCTCAGCTCGCTATTTAAAGGACTTAAAATAATTAAAGTTTGTAAAGACAGACCCTTTTGTGAACAAGGACTACTGAAGTGGCACTGTGGGCTCCAGATCCATCATGCTCAATCTACAGTGATACTTGCTTTCTAATTCCCAGCAATGTGGTTGAAGCTGGAGGGCTTTCCAGTTTGTGTATTATCTTGATATTTTTTTTTTTTAAGTAAAGGCTCTGCAGAACCTATTAGAACCTCATTGTCAATTATACAACCCATTCTTCAGTGAGACAGACATAAATACCAGATTAGATGGTAGAAAACAGTTCTCTCAATCCTGCCTCAAAAGAAACAGAATCTAGCTCGTTCTTTTACAGCTGTGTTGATTTTATAAGGCTTAACAGCAGCACATAAAGTGGTAAAGCTTACTTGTCACTAAACTGATTTGGGTCTATATACACAGAACGAATAGACCAGCTAAATTGGAAGGTATCACTCCTACAGGCAGTTTTCAGGTTACAGCTGCATTTTAAATGTAAAGGTTTTAATTTTTACAAGGTAAATTTAATCTTACCAACAGATATGAAAGACTTAATAGAAACCAGTTTAGTCTTTCTGACAATAGAAATGCCCATTCCTTGGCTGCAATGGGTGGAAACATAAAATAAAAATATTCCACCCCAACGTGCATTTCAACTTTATTATGAGCAGAATTATTTTCTTCTGTTGTGAAATACTACGAGTTGGCAGCAGTTTTCTGGTGTGCACAGGTAGGGCTGATGCAGCAGCTGTTACTTCGTTTGGATATGGGCAGCTCCTACAACATACCTCTGCTGTTCAACATGAACTTGTTTTTCAATGCCAATGGCTATATGCAAAACCACTTGTCAGACTGATGACCACTGCTAGCAGAAGATGAGATAACATTTAAAGGCTAAATAAATTTGCCTTGCTGTTAATTACAGCATTCAATGGTTTCTAGTGGGTGAAAAGACATTCCTCATTCCTACCAGACCTTTCACATGGCTGAGCCAGGCATAAAGCATCTGACTGGCATTTCCGGCTCGAGTGTTAACTCTTTGGCAAAAATGACCCCCTGTGCTCACTCTCAGAATACCGAACAATGATGAAGTCAAAAAACCACATAGCATAGTTTTTCTTACGCTATTTGTTGTTGCTAGATAAACACTGTGTCAGCTTCACAGAGGGTTGGTTCCCTGCCTTCCAAGTCACAGAGGACAGTTTGCCAATAGTAGCCTAAATCATCATTCCCTTTTGCTCCCCCGTCTAAATTGTGGGTGAGCTCTCCTGCACACGCAAGAGCTCTTCACTCAGATAGGAGGGTGGAATTCAGCATGCTGCAGTCACCACTGCTTATGCTGTGTGTGAGCACACCAACAGGAATACGATTTAAAGGAAGCAGCTCCATTAACTCCCTGCAACCCATTCTCTTTTCTGGGTATATATGTACGTGCTCTGTCTGTGCTGTAGCTGCCACAGAACAGTCCCCCTGCTGGCCTTCACCTTGTCCTCTTTGTCCCTTGTTGGATTGATGCTGACACCGTGACAGCTGGAGGGCACCTGAACTGGCAGTGAGTAGTAATGCTCTCTAGAGAACACACAGTATGGACTGATTATCTGTAGAGCTCAATTAACTTTCAAGCAATCAGTAAAATCAGCATTTCAATATTTTCATACGATGTGAATGCCAGATCGAGGCAAGAAACAAAGGCTGAAGGAGAAGAGGAATTTGCTGTCTGATGCCTTGAAGAAGAAGCTGGAGGTCTGCCTGCAACTTAAATGAGTCTTCTTGAGATCAGAAATGGTATAACCCAGAAAACTCAAATAAGAAATCAAACGAGCTCCTTTCAGAGCAAAGGAAAAACTCCCACCAGCAAAGCTGGCAACTTAAGGGAAAGAGATCATCTGAAATACAGGAAACCGGCCAAATTCTGCCTCAGTCACACACACATAAACCTAACATTATCTCCACCGTAACAATTTTCCTTTCTTGTTACAGACTCCACAACTCCGAACAACTTCCCTCAGTTTACGAAGAGATAACACAGGAGTCACAGGGCCAGCTGGAGAGCGGTTCTAGCTCGGTGATCGCTTCCTCAACAGCTTGTGTTCCCTTTCACAGAGGTATCTGAATTCAACCTAGATACCAGAATGGAAATCGAAAGAGAATAGAGTTCTCTGGTACAGAACCTTCCTGTACGAGATATAAGCAATCCCTCTCTTGATAGTATTTGGCTATTTCCACTATTGTATTTGGAGGAGTCAGCAGGGGCACAGGTACTGAAAGAAAGAACACAGCCCATGTGTCCACAGAGGAGAGGGAAGGCAAGGGACAAGTTAACCAAAATTCATGGAATCCCAAGCATGTTGAGCTGCAAGTTTTGCAGGAAACTCTTTTTTTTTTCTCATTCCTAGCAAAATTCCGAATCTCCAGTAGGTTCACTACTCCTCCAGCCAGAGACACCACATCCTTCCCCAAGACCAGACTGGAACTATGACAATTCACACTAGCTAAGTGTCTGACAGATAATATGCAGTGTATCTTACGGAAGATTTAAAAGGGTCTAACCCCAAGGATATCTGGGGAAGAAGGGAGCGGATGCAAAAGGGAATTAAGTAACATAGCAATCCTGTCTCAATAAATAGCAGGAAACCAAGGGAGACAGCAGCTAGCAGGGCAGCATTCAGCTTCACTGCAGAAAAGGGACTGAAGAATCGTGAATCAAAGGCAGCAAGTAAACAAAAGAGGGACAAAAAAACCAGGAAAGAAAATCACTGGCCTGGGTTACAGTGAGGGAGGGAATCTCAAGTGCAACACCACACACTTGTGCTATGACGGGGAAAGCCGTGGTGGAGCCTGTGCATCTGTGCATGGATGGGGAGGAACAGGATAAGGGGTAGGTGCTTGTGTCCACCAGGCAAGTGAAAGCCATAGTGGGCTGTTACAGGGAGGGTAGACTTGAAAAGAGCGCGGGAGAGCAGGGATAGGGAAGGGGAACAGGTGGAAGGGCCAGGACGGCGCATTGTTATGCTGGTCAGCAGGGGCTGGGGAAGGAGAAAAGGCAGAAGGGAAGGAAGTTCTTACCACATTTGGAAAGTCTGCCAGTCATCAACTCCATACAGTTAGTGGTGTCTGGATCATAGAACGGAAAGAGGAGGGAGGGAGGGAAAAACATAAAAAAAGGTTTCCATACCTCTGTGCATGAAGTAGTAACTTAGCACATTATTACCTGAAGCAGGAAACATATACACATCTCGGTCTTTACACAACCCAGGCCAAATTCTGCCACCCACTGTATGCCAGTGCAAACCTGGCCCTGTGATGGAGAGTAGATGCTGCTTCAGCCCTGCTGCTTCCACTCACCTCTTTACCACAGCTATAGGTATTTATAAGATGTGGGAAATATTTTGCTACCACATGAGGAAACTAAAAGCCTAGGGTACATTGTTTCACCTGCCCAGCTTTGCAAATTAGCCTGCAACAGCCAGGAAATGCCCAGCCAGCTGATCCATTTACCTCAAAAACCTGGAGAGAGGGAGGAAATGCAGCGCTGTGCTATTGGACGTGGCACGAGAACGCTACTTACACAGCCCCAAAACATCTTTTAGACCTCGAAGGATAACATCCACGTCCTCAGCATAACTCTGCCTCTCTCACTCACGTGTAGTCTCTTACTCCTCTTGCTTTCAATGTCGCTATTCGCAGGCAATAGAATTACCTCTGGAAAGGGTGGCAGAATCTGGCCCTAAGACATTACTGTCCACTTTGTGTATAGCTCCCATTGCCATAGCTTCTGAGTGCTTCTCACTCAGGTGGGATAAGCAGAAGGAGCTCTACATGTCAGCTTTAAAGCAGAAAGGACCAGCCCTGCTGGACACTTTCATGTGGAACCTGCGGCAAGCCAGATCTGCTGCTGTCAGCCAGGATTCCCTTGTGTTTGGGTTCTAAATCACTGCGTCCACGACTGCTGGGTGATGTGGAGCACCTACTTGCTGCTGAGCAAGTGTCTTAATGGTTAAAGCACTCAGTTCAGTCTCAGATCTCCTCTTGCCTGGCCTCTCAATGAACGCTCAGGTATTCAAGAAACAGGCTTCTTGGAAACATGCACACATATGCTGAAAATTCCTAACTGCTAGGAAGCTCTAAGTACTCCCTGTCTGCTGAAAAATCTGCGGGAGAGAGGGAAGGATTATTTCTTGTCATTCCTCCTGTTAAATACCAAGAAAAGTAATTTCAAAAAAGGGGGCAGGGGTGCTGGATATGCTTGGTTAAGCTGAACCCCTGCTAGAAGAGCATGGATATGTATGTTTTCCAATGGAGTCAGGCCTGTGCTGCATAGGTCATCTGGGAAAGCACAGAGTAGAGAGGACAGGTGCTTGGTCCAGTGACACTGGTCAAAGCATCTAAGCAGCAGTTATATGCTCTCCACCCCCAAGGTTAGAGGCGGGCTGGCAGAGGTCGGTGGGAGATGACACCCATGGAACGTCTCTCAGAAAGGCACAAGATCGAGAGAAAGAGAAAGCAGAAAAAGGAAGGAGGTGAAGGAGAAGAGAGGATTCAAGAATTGGAACAAGGTATCAGAGGTGTCAGAGAGGCCAGGAGGTTACCTGCCTTTCCAATTCTTTGGCTTGTCTCAGTGAGTGAAGGCAGATTAAGCTCCCAAAATACATTTCTCTGATGATGCCTAACAGGTTTAAGAAGTGCCTACAGCTGCTGATTGAGCCAACAGCTAGAAGTCACAGTCATGAGTTTGTATCATTTTTTCTCTTTAATAACTTGGAGAAGTTTGTTGTCTCATGCCTTTTAGTGGTTCCTGTCCAGCCCCGCTCTGAGTCAACTACACCTTGTTGTAATGCACTGTAATACAGACCTATAGTGGTAGAGCTCAGAGCATTCACCTAATTGTTAGCAGAACTTATGCTCTGAAAAAAACCCACATACGAGCAAGGAAAGCCTCAAACATGACTGAAAGATTGTTTCTGACTCACACCTCCAACACCTGGAATTTTCCCCTCAAGCATATCCAGACTGACTGTCTACGCAGTAACTAGCACCCTGGAAACAAAAAAGGTAGTATTTGGGCAAGGTCAGAGTAGGTAAGCATTCTGTCTGGTTTGCTAAGATTCTCCTGAAATTGGTATTTCTGTTTCCCTGTTTATTTTAACAAATTAAAATTAATCCTGTCCCCTTCAGAATACTGGGGGTTTTTTCTAAGTCACCTGCAGTCAGCATAGCTCTCTTTAGTATTTCATTCAAAGCTAATTGTGTAACAGGTCTACATGCATTGGTCATGTGATTAGAATACAAACTGAGACATCTACAACAGGAAAAAAGGATTGTAACATAGGCTTTTCGACAGTGTAACATCTTGGGCTCTGAACCACTTTGTTCCTAAAAAACTAAATTTGCAGGTTATACAATTGGTTTTGATGGATAAGGAAAGACACAACCCTTTTTAAAAATACAAGACCATGGAAAAATATCAAAGGAACACTAATAAAACCTCTCATCTGACTTTCTTAAAACTTTTATGCACAACTATAATTTGCATTCGCTATATTGCCAAGGACAGTCTCAGCAACTGCACAGGAATGTATTTTTATTTTTAATGTCTTTCCAGGACTCGATCAGGTTGGTTTTCTCCCTCACTAAGGCACAGCAAACATGAGCACACCAGAAACAGTAGCTCATACTGCATCTCCTGAAAGACTAACAGAGTTAATATGCCTTCAGCTTCTCTGTTTTAATAATTACTTTAATACCTCTTTCATTTCCATCATATTGTAACATCTGCTTTAGTAAATACTCTATATGATAAAATATTTCATCATTTTAAAGCAGAATTTTCGTTCTAATTAAAAAGCCTTAGATTTCTTGGCAGCCAGCTTCTGCTCATGGATAATAATCTATAACCCAGTGACTGTGGGATCCAGATGTTATGTGAGGTGAACAAAGCCAGGGTCCAGAGGCCTTTAGCTGTCTGAGAAGTGTTGATGGGTCACGTAATCGCGTTTTTAATGGGAGATGCTTAATTTTTTAATTAAAGCATAGTGGCAGTGTCAGATCTCAATCCTTCTGATGATAAGGCAATTCCTTATTCCACAGAGACTGCTGGCAGTCACTCATGCTTTGGATTTGACCAAGACTCTTTCATAAATGACACCCGGTTCCATTCATTATGGCAAACGCTTTGGTCAAAATAAGACCTTGCTTCAAAAGGCCAAACAAGCTCTGAATCCATTAAAAAATGCTAGCGTTCTGCTGCATTTTCTTTCCTGATTTTCTTTTTTCTTTAAATTCTGTGTTTCTATCCTACATAAAATTCACAATCAATCTGCCTGGTTTGTGATGCTTCTGATGTCTCTGAGACTGAAAGATGTCCCAGCCCAGGAAATCTCACCCAAACAGCTGCTCCTCTGAGATCTCCAAATTCAGGGCTAGATCCCAGAAAGCACTGAGCATCTCCTGCCAGATGCTCATAGTCCCCAACAAACATTTCCATTAAGGGAGATGATGTCAAGCGAGCCGCCAGTTCCTCTGGTCTAAGGCAGTTATCATTTACACTGGAATTCCCCAGTGTCTGGGTGCTTATTTGAAATGCACTGTTCTCCTATCAAAACTCTGGAGAGCTTGGACCTTTTTCTACATGCTTGATTTCAGGACTACTCAGTTAATTTTAATGAGGTCTATTCAGTATCAATACTAAAGCTGTTTAGCAAAAACCCAGCGCTCTGCCAGCCCAACCAGGCATTACATGGCACCTTTTGTAGGTGGGAACCATGACAGCAAGATGAAGGGATCGCCCCAGACACTGCAAGAGCAGTAAGACATCAAGGACGGCACAAGAATGCAGGAAACAAGATAAACTTGGAACCTGGATGAGCCTCGGATTAAAACTGACTTGCAGTCCAATTCCAAGGTGGCATTTGTGTAGCCCTGTCTCGAGTCTGCAGCTGGAAGTTTACCTTGCAAAGCACTTCACTGGCTCCTTACTCCCTTTTCTGTCTTGATGCTAAAATCTTTTGCACATTTGGAAACCGTAAGTTTCTTACGAATTTTTTGTAGCAAATTAGCCAACCTACAGCTCTTGTGAGCCATAAAGATGAACACTCAGAATTCACAGATGAATACTCTAGCAAAGTTTTTTAAGTCACGTGAACACGTTTTGCTTTTTGAGATGTACACTAGCACAATAAAAGAGCTTGGGTGCATACACAGAAGATACACACAACGAGCAAGAACTTGCACTGCCCTACTTTGAAGCTGGATATGGTCTCTAAACACTTGTTTGTGCTGATGAAAGGCATTTTCAGCAGTAACACTGAGATGTTCTGAACTTCAAGATGTCAATGGTTAAAATCTGACATGAAGCCAGCAAACACAATAAAGAAACAGAGAAACTATTACAAAGAAGGTATTTTGGTATTGCTATTCAGTAAGGCTATTTCAGTATTGCCGATTGCCCAGAACACGGGAAAACGGGAAATAAGAATATGCAGCACCCCACACTTAAAAACAAAGCCCAAAGAGGCAAGAAAATACCAGGGAAATAAAAATTGATAGGCTGTGAATGACCACAGATGGCTTTTGCATGTCTCTATCCACCAGCTACTTCTATGACTCTTTTGTGCAAAGGCACTGAAGGAAAACAGATTATGATTTAATAGAAAGAGTATTGGGCTCAAACAAAGGCACAAATCTGAGACAGTTTCTCCCACAGAGAGGGATCCTTTTATCCCATCAAAGGGCAGGCCTGCCCAGGGATTACATAAGTAGAGATTCTGAGTCTAAGGCTTCTGGACGGAGCCATCCATGGACGAGAGACAAGGCCAGCTGCTCTCACAGACACCGATACTCACTCTTGATCCAAAAGGGACTGTCCTTTCAGGGCCTTGCTGGGCTTAATTTTGCAATACCAGTAACAAGAACACATGGATAGTTATTCTGGTTCAGAGCAAAGCCAACATAATGCAGTACTCTGTTTCCATCAGCAGCCACACATAGATATGCAGGAGCGTAACAGCAGGCCAAGCATACAGAACGCTTCCTCCTAACACTACCTCACTCTCTCACCACTTTCAGGCCAGAGATTTCCTAAGCCTGCTGCAATTTCTCTGTTTAGCAATCCTCATGAAGATTTATTTCCCTTCCAGGGAGTCGTCCAGCCTCCCTGCGAGTAAGAAGCACTCAGGTGAAGACAAACATCTGCAAGCTCCTTTCCTTCAGGACCTGCTTCACCGAGGAGTTCCACAGGTTTTACATCACATGAAGACCCACCTTCCCATATTTTTTTGGTACATGGCTTCCACTAGTTTCATATGATGGCCTCTAGTTCTTTCATGCTACTCATTCTATGCTAGTCATAAGTTTGTAGACCTGGTATTGTCTCAGCAGTTATACCACAGAGGAGTTAATGTCCTGAAGCATTAAGGTAGAAGGCTGATATGTTGCACTAAATTTGGCCAACTGGACAGTGGATTTTAGAAGTATTACATTAGCTTTTGGGATAGATTTCATTTATTTACACACTTATTCAGGTAAGGGAGGGAAGGTAACTGCTTCAGAGTACGTCAGAAGAAATAAGCACAGCCAGTCTTACGAAGGAAATATGGAAGTGGATGGAGGGATATTCAGAGCGAAGGGAGATTTTAAGGAGCTCAAGTGTGACATAGAAACAGATCTGCCTAAATCAAGTACATATCGGGCTCACATACGTATACACACACACACAGATGCATGGGCAACAAGACATCTACAAACACTGTTGTGAGCTGGAGGAAATGAGAAAGAGGGAAGTGCGTTCTGAAACCCAGGCAAGCCGGCTTAGCGGGCTGGCATGCTGCATAACAGATCAAAGAGGGGCAGGAGAGAGAATGACTATCAGTGCCATATGCTTATTAGGTCTTGCTGTTCTGCTTTATCCTGTGTTAATTGAATCTCCCCCTTCTGCAGTCTCACTTTGCATGCATGCACCTTTCACAGATGGTTTTCATCATCCCACCTGTAATGACACCTGAACTAAGAGGCAGGGG
This sequence comes from Steatornis caripensis, assembly GCA_013398225.1. Classification (NCBI taxonomy): domain Eukaryota; kingdom Metazoa; phylum Chordata; class Aves; order Caprimulgiformes; family Steatornithidae; genus Steatornis; species Steatornis caripensis. Next base: position 668,446 of record VZSC01004055.1, read on the forward strand.
AGACAACTGCACAGAGGATACGTCTGCGCACAATGAACTAGGAAAATCTCCAGCGCTGGGCCAGTATTGGTGGTCAGAGCTAGCAGTGTCCTCAGAGCCATGGAGGAGGAAAGCCAAAGTGAACTGTGAGCTCATTCTGTTGCAGCACTGGACTGCCTACAGAGTATCCTAAACCACAAACCTGAACAGGAGTCCAACTACCACAATTCCTGTGAGATGTTCAGGGCTGGGAATATGGGAGAAGAAGAGAAACAGAGAAGAATTTGCCTTGTTTCTAGTAAGAAATGCTGAGTAATTCCATGGCAAGTTCTAGGAAGCTCTTGCACACATCATTCCAACCACAGCCACCCATCTAAGCAATGCGTTGAATGTGAACTCTTGCTGTCCCTTTAGCCCTTTATTTCCCTTTAATCTCTCACTGGCTGGGGATATGAACCACAGGGCTTCCCTACTTCGATACAAAGTTTGTCTCTTCTTGGTAACAACTATTTTTTTTCCCCTTCCTTTTCTCTTTTGCTTGTACTCTGCTCCAACCTAAATTTTTCAGGTTGAATTTTTCTCTTTTTCAAGAGACTTGCATATTCTTGATCAGGTCAGGTGATACGACACAGGATAGTTTGGCACTCTTGTCTCTCATGACCTGTCTTGCCTGGATAACTCCCTGGCCGAAGGAACTCTCATTTTTAAGTTTCAAGAGACCATTCATTTTGGTTTTGCTCCATGTGGAGTTATCCGCTCCACTCGCGCATTAAAGATCAGGCTGGGGTTTCCTCGCCAGAACGACATGCCTTCATGTGGCTTTAGGCAGTAGAAAGAGATTCTGTGTCTCTAACATGGTTTCTCCATTCCAGAACCAGAGCAAAACTGTAATCAGATACATTTCTCACAGCACAGTTTGCCCTAAACATCTCCCTGAGCCTTAGTCAGATGGATGGTTTTTATTCCTGCTATAACATGACTTTTGTAGGGAGATATCCTGCTTCACATGCAAGCGTGCAACAGAGTCCAAGTCTTTCTAGAGAGCTTCAGTAGCCAGCACATACTAAGGTGAAGACGTTCAGAGAGAACTCCATGTTATTTACTTTTTTAACAGTTTTTTCCTCACTAGAAAGTAAGGATGAACTTCTTTCCCTAACAAACAAGGAATGCTTGAACATTGTTGATGCAGGAGGGGTAATATGAACTAGACTCAAAGGATGGTTTTCTATATAATCCCCTTCATTCCCACTTGGCCCAAGCATTTCCCAAGAGGAAGGGCTGCTAGAAAATTCTGTCTGCTTCCCTGATTTAGTTTCAGAAGTCCAGATATCAAAAACCTGAATCAACACCAGGTCTAGTATCCTCACCCTTCCTGTCTCCTAACAGAGTAACCCATGTGCTGGGCACTCTTGCAATCCAGTGTGCAGAAGGTCAGGCAGTGCTGGAGGGCAAATGCAAAGTGGAAAGTAGTAGTTACTGAACTGAGCATACTTCTCTGTCATGTAGTGAGCATACAATCTTCTAGATGGATTTATTTTATCTTCAGCTGTTAAAGTCACACTGTTAGACCAGAAGGATGTAACCCATATGTGCAACGAGCCAAGGACATCTGGGATTTAACTGCAGGATGCAACGCCAACTTAATTCCTCCACTTCTGTCTTGGCTGGTTCACAAAAAGGTCAAGCATAGAATTTGGTTCTTATGTATCATATTTAGCTACTACCTTTTCATCATCATACAATGGGAAAGTTCTTCCCACTCCTCCTGCCTCTTTGTCTTCTTCCTGCAGCCTCTGCTCTCTGCCTTTCTCCTATTTCTTCCCTGTACCTGTACATTCTTTCTGCTTCTCCCCATTTTTCCTTCCTTGAAGCACTCCCAATAGCTAAGCTTCCTTGAATTACCAATTTTCACCTTCTTCCTTTGTTCTGTCCTTTTAAATGACAGAAGAATTAAGACTGATTTTTTTCGTGTGTGTGTGTCACCACTAGTGTGCAGAGTGAACATTTGCTACATGATGGTAGGATGAGCTCAGTTTCTGTATTATAAATTCAGGCTGCCTGCAGATTGAGATTGATGTCATTGCACAGGGTCACACAAGTAAGACTTTCTTTACCACCACGAGGAATTTAAATTTACTTTAAAAATACATAAAATACAGCTTCTGCAGAACCTTAGTATATGATTTGTGCTACCACAGTATTGGGCCAAGAGTGTGACCACACTACTGGAAACTATTAGCCACCTTCTGACCAACTGAAAATGCTTCTGTTAATGGCTAAGTTAAAAGTAGCTCTCAGCTTTGTTCTGGGACCCTCTGAAGCTGGATTTTTCTAAAGCATGCCTGAAGGATTTGAAAATCAGGTATCTTTTAGAGCATGTCCCTATTCTGGGAGATTTTGGAGCTGGAGAAAATCTGGAAAATCTATCGATGATGCAGCTTTTGATGGAGAAATGGGCAAATGGCTCTTTGGGCGGGAGGAGGGCAGAAGCTATTCAACTGGGGAATCCACTGGGAGCACTGGAGTGGGAATGAGAGAGGGAGGAGTAAGGTGGGTGCAGGGAGTTACTGCTCTGTCTGAATGGAGCTCGTTTCTTGCTGTAATCAGAGGGATGCCTCCCTCAGCCTCCTGGTACTGAGAGGCACTTCACCTTCCTGTCCCTGCCGAAGCAAGGTGCTCAACAGTAGAAACTACTTACCTGATAACTGCTGCACTGAAGGCTGGTCATGTGTGCTTAACAACTGTGCCTGAATGGTTTCTACCACCCTCTTAAAACGACGGCTTGGACCTGTGAGGAGAGAAGAGGCACAAATGACTGTGAGAGGAGTGGGAGCTGAATCCTCATACAACTCAGGCTGGAGGGGAAGGATCACAAGCATCTTCCCTTCCGTCTTATCCCCAGGAGGGTACTGACAGTGTAGCTGTCCTTCAGCCAAACATATGGCTTTGAGAACTACTATGCAGTCCCCACGTTAATAGGGACTGTGGTGTGCTGGACTTAACAGGAGGGAGGATGGCTTCTGGGCTCCTTTTGTAAAGACAGAAAAGGTGGGAGGTTTTTTGTTCGTCTGTTTTATCCCCTATGAGGAGTATGGGGCCACCCAGAAGAAAAGGGTGATTGCATGTTTCTGTCAGAAGGAAGAAATCAGCAGCCTCACAGTGCCCGGCTCAGATATGGAGACCTTTGAGTGTAACAAGGAGACAGTACCGGGAGATACATCAACTCTGATGCACAGAGCAGCCATTTTAGCACTAATCATGGTTCTGGCAACTTCATCTCTTTGGGAATCTCTTTCCCTCACAGCATTTCCATCACTACCAACACCATTTTTGTTCCCAATGTCCTCCTTGCTCCTCTCTGAACTTTCCCCTGAGGTCAAGACAGTTATATTCTTTCCCCTGGCAGAACTCTCTTTGCAGGCCTCTATACCAGCAAGGACAAAGCCAGCTTGCATCCATTTTACAGCTTTGCCATGGTTACCTGATAAGAGTGTGAAAGTGACAGAATAGATCCCGTTCTCCTTCTGCGCCTCTCCCCCTTCTGTGTATGTTATATCCACCTGGAACTTCACTGGCTTCTGGAAGACAGCAGGACCTCCTGTGGACTTATATTCTGCACGGAAACTTGTCTGTGAGATGACACTGTGACTGAGGCTTGGAATCTGAAACAGGTCGGTAGAAGGAGATAGTAGAACCACAGCACAAAGGGAACAAAATTGCAAAATTGGATTTAGAACAATACACATTTCCAGAGTGGATAAGATTTGCTGGATTTGCTTCTGGACTTGATTTTGTAATGTACAGAGAGTTCTTGTGAAACCAGTAAGAGTGTAGGTTGCTCGGCACTGCAGAAGAATGCACTGCTCCTTACAGGTCTGACCTAAATGTAAAGGTCGAATATTGGTGGAATACCCAGCACGTTTATAAATTTACATGTTGCACAACTTCATACACTCAGTCTTTCTTTTCCTACTCATTTACAAGTTTTGAGAAATGCCTCTTGCCTAGTGAAAACTGATATTAAGGGAGAGAGCAGAAAAGTCAGTGCGATGTAAGAATGGATATAAAAAACCACCTGAGTAGCCTGGTCTGATCTCATAGCTGATCCTGTTTTGAGCAGGAGACCTCCTGAAGTCCTTTCCAACCTCAACTATTTGGTGAGTCTATGGTATTGAATAGACATCAGGACACGGAGCAGACACTTAGACAAGTCCCTGGGATATCCACAGGAAAAGCATGCCTGCAAATATCTTACTCAAACCACAACTCCTATCAATATGTAAAAGAACTTTGAGAAGGTTTCTGGTATCATCCAGTATCTATATCCTCAGACCCGTGGTAGAATTTCATGACTGCCTAATTTTCAAGCAGTTACCATTCACAATTCTTCCCAAAATTTAACATGCTCACATTCTATTTATTGCTTCATAAAGGACCAGATTTTAAAAAAAAAAAAAAAAACCAATGCAAATCACTTGGAAATCTGGCCTCTAATTTAGGAGGAAAAATGAAGATGTGTTCTTTGAGAAGCTGACCTTAAGGACTTACTTAGCAGGCTGTGACAAGACATTTAAAGTTTGAAGTTGGCTGTAAGAGACAATTCATGGGTTTTGCACACAAATCACTACATCAGACCTCAACTCATACACGTGGGGTACGCACAGGATCACCAATATAGACAGTACTGCACACTACTCCACAATATAAACCTACAAGTACAGCTAAATGCATGAAATGGATACAGTAACACGGCTGCTTCAAACCAGTGTGAGATGAATACCAGTGTCTGATGCATGCTACTGTACTGCACTTGCTCCTTGGATGCCTGTACAGTTAAAAGTATTATGGCTGTTTTTCTGGAAGAAATTAATTGCAGCATCACAGAGACTAAAAAGGAATGCAGTATTTTGTGGAAAACAGTATCAATTCAACAAATGATATAAGAAGTTAAGTCTCCTTCTCTTAATTCTATTGAAAAAAAGTCTAATTATGTTGTCAACTACGTTGAATTGAAAAATCTCTCAAATTAACTTTACTGTGCTGACTTTTTCTTCATTGGTACTTCTAGATAGTGAGAATAACGACTTTCTATAGAAAAAAACTACAATTTCCCTCTGCTTTCCTAGATTGTAAATAAACCGCATCTGCAACAACTGATACTCCGGTCACCAGAGGAAATTACCCTTCTTTCTGCCATGCAGCACTGAAGAGGAGATTTAAAGTAACAAATGAAGATGTGAGACAGGATTTTTGTCTGACTAAAGTAGTGGAGGGCATACTCAGCAGAGGCAGACCAATTCTGATGCCTAGATGGTGACTGTAAGGTTAGTTTGACAAAGAAGCAAATCACTGTCTTGATACCAAACCAGCAGCGTGCTCTAGCTGCCATGATATTCCAAGCACTGGTAACCTGGAGACCCTGCCAAGAAGGCTGAAATATTTTCTCATCTTAGAGAGTATTATCTACAGTTAGAAATTCAGACAGAGTCTGAATCAATAGGCCATGCAAATTAAATCCACAGAGGATGCACTTGAAGGAGCAGGGACCCTGCCCAGTAACATATGGCACAAGGAGTCCTGGAACTGACCAGTGAGCAATGCCTCCAAGAGGCAGCTGGGGTGACTTACCGAGAGGAAAGCGTGGACAATATCAGCCTTAATGGAGCTTAGTGGTTTGTCCTTAATGACCACAAAAATCTGTTCTTCTTTCTCCAGGTTGATGAAGTTACCGAACCAGGATTTTTTGGCAAGCCTGATGTGATAAAAAGAAATAGATGGTTTAGAATACTGAGCACTATTTCTTACATACCCCTAGCTAGAAAAAATATTAAAAAACACACAAGGAAGTTTTTATAACACTCCAGATACGATACTACTACTAACAGTAAGTGGAAAAGTGTCAGAGAACATCCAGAGCAACATTTCACTTAGTGAAAAATGTTAAAATGATGGACTACACAGTGTTAGTCTGGCAGCATGTCTGACCAACAACGAAAAATCAGGAGCAATGGTGACTCTTTCAACTAAGCCAATACAGCAATTCATACTGCAAATATAAAGTGCAAATAAGCCAGGGGACACATTTCTGCTTTTTTTCCAGTTACCCCTGCATTTCTTGTGACAATATGTGGATGCTGGTAACACAGGGATTTGAGTTCCTTCCCACCCAGTTGCAATCCCTTTGGTGTTCTAGGATTTGGACAGTTCCTTTTCTGAAGGTGTCCTGTTGGGCGGTCAGTACAGTCACAGGATCTTGCTTCTTAAAGCAAGCTGTAGGTTTCACTGGACCTCCATTCTGGCAGTGGGTGAAATCCACTCCTATGCAGAAGGCCAGGACAAAGACTGTCCCATTCATTAGCCCATTCAGAGTGTCTACGTAATGACTGAACTCTGGCCATCCTACAAAGGAATGAATTTTCAGTATTAAGAGAGAAAACACCAACACCACCAAAAAACAGTTCAGGCTTTCCACTGACAGCAGTCCAACTTCCCAGTTCCTTTCAGCATCAGACGGTGGCCTCATCATAAAATGAAATTGCTCTGTTTTTTCACACTGGTCATATTATCAAATGTTTGATTTTGCTTATTGTTTCACCACCTCAATGCACTTTGTTGACACTCCTTTTTAAGTTAAACTGGCTAAAGGAAAAATGCAAGGACATCAATGTTTTTGAAGGATACTACCCAGAACTTGAATGTAGCACCTCTGACGAGTGTGGTTTTGGGGGGACAGAAGATGCTGTCAGCCAAAGAATTGCTGGACCAACCTAAACCCCAGGAAAATTCCACTGAAATCAACCACATTCTATTAGGGAAGAATTTAGCATGAACGTGTCAGAAATTAAAAAGACCTGCCACCACAAGACCGCGTTTTTTTCCTCAAGAGGATACTTTGTAACGCCATGACAAGTCCAGTTTGCAGTGCGGCAAGCAACAGGCTTTCACTTGTTTTGGCAGACACTGACCACTCAATGGAAGAAGACAAACTCTCCAGACAAGGAGAGCCATCTGCAAAAAGGCTGCAGTACGGTATAGTAGGGCCGCATATATAGTAATGCATCTGCTTTCCAGGAAAGCAATGAACAGTTGGAGAGTTATCAGTAGATTCACTTTTTGTGGCAAAGACTCAGACTGAGGCAGAATGAGAAAGGGCAGAGACTAGGAGAGAGAGGAGCAAACTAGGAAACTAATTTGAAGTCTAGACCTTTGGGATGAAGAACAAAGCTTGACCTCAGCAGCGTCCAGCCATTTGCACTCATTCCCCATTCCAGAGCGCTCCATGAATCACACAACTGTTGTCTCACTGCCCGTTTAATGCACACAGTAGAAAGACCACAACTGGAAGACAGCTCAGCTGTGCAAATAATCATTTGCTTCTTACTTACTTACTTACTGCAGGCACCCAAAAATAAGTACAGAAAGATTTGCTTGCAATTTGGTAAACCAGTGCCCTCCACTCAATTAAAGTGGGCTGGGAAACTGTCACTCCCTAAAATATTCATAGGCAGCTGTAACTAAGCCAGTGAGCCAGAGATTAGCACAGGGAGCAGTAAAGAGAAAGGGCTTCTCATTTAAATGGGTCGTTAAGGAGCCAGGATTAGACCGCGAAAGGAAATTACATACTAATTAGCTCATGTGTCTCGCACGCAGCGTAACAACTCCGCAAGCCCCTGGAGAGCTGGGGCAATAGATCCCTGCATGTAAAGGGTCTATCCTCATTAGTAAATTAGCACCTGCTTACCCATCTAAAACGGCTGGTTGTCTTTAGGCTGGTATGTATCATAATCTGAACTGGGGTTGGCTATATGGCCTCCAGGGGCCATACAGAGAAAACAGGGGAGAGAAGCTGTCAAACATGGAAGCTGGGCCTGGAAAAAGTGCGCACATTTAATTGCAGGTCTGCCACGTTAAAATATGGCTTTTAATTTTTGTATTTTCATTAATGGTTTTGTTGGCCCTTCATTTATATATGTCTTTTAAAAAGGACAGGTTAAAAGGGCCCCAGAGCACAGGGAGGTTTTCTCCTTTTCAGCTTGGAAACTTGGTCTGGAGTCTTGAGGGTCCAGCTGGGCTCTTTTCTTCAGCAAGCTTATCACCAGTAGCACTGACTCTGGAATACCCACTGATAGCCTGGGCTATGCTCCAGCTTGTAAATCACTGGAATTCACCAAATAATTTTGCTGGTGTCACATAAGATGGAACAGATGCAATTGGCCTCACCTGTTTCTGGAATGAACAGAATCAAGTCGTAGTGCACATGCACTGGCTTTTCTCCCTGAAATCGGCAGAACTGGTTGTGTTCATACACCCAGGGAATAGGCCCACTGAAGAAGAGGGGGAAGCTTTGGAGCAAAACGACACAAGAAAGGTTTCCCTCCTCTTAGAGAGTGTTAAGTGCTACTACCTTGGTTTAAATCGAGTATGAATCAAGGATCCTCAGCAGCTTGAATGAGGTGCTCTAGCATCTCACAAGATCAGGCTGTAAGCAGTAAAAAATGTACTTAAAATTAACAATCTTTTCTTGTCATGGCAAACCTCCTAAGGGGGAAGGAGACAGGAGATACGTGTGGGAGGCTGGGTATGTAGACTACTCTAGGGAATCTAACCTGGTGTCCAGTTGATGAAAAAGCAAATAGATAAGGACGAAAATGGAGGATGGTACTTTTATTACTTCACAGTGAATTTCTCACTGCTATAATGTTCCTTTTCCTACTTTTCCAGTGTCTGACTGCATCGCCTTCTGGACAGCCTCACTGTCTTTCCTATCTGTCCCTGAGCACGTGGATCTGTAACCTCCAGAGGTTTATCTGCTTGGCATAAATAACAGCATTTCTACTGAAGTAAATGGAGCTCTGCAGCTTTAAAGCAACTGAAGCTATGTCTCTTTAAATGCTATCCCTAACACATTTTTTAGTACTTTTTCATACGAGAAAGAATAGCATTACCTAGACATGTCAGAGTGTATTACCCAATCATCAGGTTTGTTAAATGAATGGCAGTCATTAAAGAATGCTGTACCTGAGCAAGGACATGTATTTTTATCGCTCAACCCATGAGGTCAATACAGCTCTTGATAAGGATATCTTATTTCTTACAGAAAGGAAGAAAACACTGGAAAAAGTAAGACATGTGGAAGTGGGCACTGAGCAACAAGACATCTATCATTAAAATATAATCCAGTTCATTATTTTTTACGACTTTTATTATGTTTACTGCAGGGTGCAGCCCAACTGAACTCATTAATTTGGCAATTATACAGAAAAAGAAAAAAAGGCCTTAGGCTTTGACTTGCATCCAAACTACCAGCTTTTAAAGAGTGAGTGGGAAGCAGAGAAGGCAATAAATCAACAGAAAAACTGAGGAGAGGAGAGGGAGAGGGAGGGGGAGATGGAGAGGGAGAGGGGAGGAGAGGAATTTAATTCTGAAGATTTTCTGCTTTAATGGCCTTAAAAACATTTTGAGATGAGAGTATCATATATTTCTCTGATAAGGATGCATTCATTTTATGAAATTTTCTCACACCTCCCTATTAGTAAATGCTCCGAAGTGTTGAAAATGAAATTGATTCCATTTTTCTTCCCGGATTTCTTTTACTAACCTTCATTATTCCCTACTTCTCCCTCTCCTGAAATATTTATCCCTCTCTGTTCTGCTGCATTAGATATAGAGTGCCCATCTTATACCAGATAAATGCCAGGTCTGGGGAAAGTTGTTCAAGGCAATACCATTGTCACCAATTACAAAACTTTGGGCCCAAAATTTCCATCTACAACTCACGAATATTTCACACAAGTATCTTGACAAAAGACCGAATTGCCTTAGTTGGCAGGGTAAGTTTATGGGCATTGAGTGCACAAACACAAGCTGTGAAAATAAAAAGGAATAATTTGGCATCTGTTGCATATATTAGGAAGTGTTTGGAGTAGCACTCTCTGGCAGGTACTGCCAAACTTGCCATGCAGTGATGCGTATTTGCACAGTGAAATGGTTAAAATGTACACTGACTTTTCGGAAGGAATCTGGTGAATATGAAACAGCTTCTGCAGTGCTGTCGGCCAGAATTAACACCGCGTTTACTATCGCAGCCAAAGATTCCTCTGAATTATCTTAGCAGAGGCTTCTGCATGTTATTCTGAGGATACAAACTCTCCTGTACTAAAAGGAAGACTTTTTAGTGCATAGTTAGTGCCAGTATAAGCCATTAATTATCCTCTCCATTCCCCAAGAGTGATCTGCTTGACAACCAAATGAAAGAAGAGAGAAGGAACATGCTACAAACCTAGTAAATTCATCAAGCCATGAGAAAATTGAGAAGTAGGCCTATGTGAGCCTCATGAGGTTCAACAAGGCCAAGTGCAAGGTCCTGCACCTGGGTTGGGGCAAACCCCCAGTATCAATACAGGCTGGGGGATGAAGGGATTGAGAGCAGCCCTGAGGAGAAGGACCTGGGGGAACTGGTGGATGCAAAATTGGATGTGAGCTGGCAGTGTGCGCTCACAGCCCAGAAAGCCACCCGTATGCTGGGCTCCATCAAAGGAAGCATGGCCAGCAAGCAGGTCGAGGGAAGTGATTCTGCCCCTCTACTCAGCTCTGGTGAGACCCCCACATCCTGCATCCAGCTATGGGGTCCTCAGCACAGGAAACACATGGACCTGGTGGAGCAAGTCCAGCGAAGGGCCACAAAAATGATCAGAGGGATGGACATCTCTCCTATGAGGAAATGCTGAGAGAGTTGGGGTTGTTCAGCCTGGAGAAGAGAAGGCTCTGGGGAGACCTTATAGACGCCTGCCAGCACTTAAAGCGGGCCTATAAGAAACATGGGGACAGACTGTTTAGCAGGGCCTGTTGTGATAGGACAAGGGCTAATGGCTTTAAACTAAAAGAGGGTAGATTCAGACTAGACATAAGGAGGAAATTTTTTACAATGAGTGTGGTGAAACACCGGAAGAGGCTGCCCAGAGATGCGGTAGATGCCCCATCCCTGGAAACGATCAAGATCAGGTTGCATGGGGCTCTGAGCAACCTGCTCTGGTTGAAGATATCCCTGCTAACTGTGAGGGCGTTGGACTAGATGGCCTTTAAAGGTCCTTTTCAATGTAAAGTACTCCACGATGCTAAAATGAGGTGGNGGAAATTTTTTACAATGAGTGTGGTGAAACACCGGAAGAGGCTGCCCAGAGATGCGGTAGATGCCCCATCCCTGGAAACGATCAAGATCAGGTTGCATGGGGCTCTGAGCAACCTGCTCTGGTTGAAGATATCCCTGCTAACTGTGAGGGCGTTGGACTAGATGGCCTTTAAAGGTCCTTTTCAATGTAAAGTACTCCACGATGCTAAAATGAGGTGGTTACCGGGAGACTGTTTCATTACCTGCTGACCCCACTCCCATTACTGAGGTATAGATTTTATCCCTTAGCAGAAGAACCATTTCACGTCTCTGTCCCACTCACAGGATAACAGATTACAGTCAGATACTGATCCAGAACAGGAATATGAATCATAGAATCGTAGAATGGTAGGGGTTGGAA
>VZSC01004057.1:0-11267 GCA_013398225.1 Steatornis caripensis
CTCTCTTATCTCCAGAGTCTGGGAGTCCTATGCAGTAATTTGTTTTGTTTCTCCAACTATATCAATTTGTCTAATAAAAGTATTAACTGCTCTCTCCACATGTTTTCTTACCTAAGTACAGCGTATTCTTTTGATTTGGTGCAAGTCAGGGAATTTCTCTTCAAGATAGGCTGAGCTCAATATAAAGGTAGATGTAGTACAGGTACTGAATTGATTATGTATTTAAAGCAGTAGTACTAAGGTAAAGATCAGCGAAACTGCTTCAAAGATAGCATCAATTAGAACATCACTATTTAATTGTGGTATGAGTGATTTTAAAAACAGCTTTGAAAATAATTACTATGTTACTGTTTCCTGGTTTACATTAGTATAGCTTATTACCTTCAATGTTGACATATTTGTAGTTTTGATTTGGACAATTACAAGGCCTGTAATGCCAGATGCAGTTGTCATTGGTGTAGTCATAGGAATAAGCATCACCTCTTCCTGGTTTTTTATGAGAATTGTAATACTCACAATAGACAGCTAAAAAAGGTAAAAGCAAGAGAGAAATCAGATTTTTTCAAATTAATGGCATGTTATTTTCAGAGGACTAAAGGGAGGTCAAAATTAATAAACAGTTTGAATAAGAATTTTTGTCACTGAAATTATTAGCTTCTGATTTAAATTTAAATTTACGCTCCAGTGAAGTCAGCTTCTCCTTTGCAAATGCACTATGCAGGCATTTCCACATTTTTTAACACATAATATAGTTAAATGTTGAAAGGAAACCATTGAAGATGACAATTCTAGCATTGATTTATAACACACTCATCCTCTTTTTTCCTCCATATATGGTGTTTTGGAACACCTTTATATCGTTTTCCTGTTTTACAGTGTTCCAGCCAACACAGCTGTCTTTATTTCCTTGACATCCACATGGAAGGCGATTTCATCATAGCTAAAATGAAACGTATTTTTTTACAATTTCATACTCCCTCTGCTGACAAACTGGCAGTTCACTATAGGGTGGCAGCAGAAGAAACAGTCTGCCTTCTGTGACCATGTTATTTTCTCTCTCATTACTCCATGGTAAAAACAGAAAAAAAAATTGGTTATTTTAGCACAAATGAAAACTACAGATTTAAAAACCCAGGTGACTGAATTCAGCTATTTGCCCATAGAGAAAATGCAACTTAGGAGATGCTTACTAAGCAATTACCTATGTTGCCATTAATATACTCACAGTAAAAATAATAATCTCTTAAATCTGTTTAAAGAGAGCTTAAAGAAACTTACGACAGAACTCAGGGGTCCTCCAGTCAATGCAGATACCTTTATCTAAGCATGCCATGGCATATACTGCAATAGCATCACACATGCATTCACAGTCCCCTCCAATGTCACAACCACAAGAGTCCCGAACACAGGCCTCGTAATAGGGCATACGATTCACCTGCAGTGGAAAATGAAGTAATGAGTTTTCTAGGATTCTTTTGTGCCTATTTGTTAAGAAGGTTGGGCTAAACAATTCGTACTCCATTAAGTGAGAGCAACTAGCATTTCCTCTGAAGACTTGTCAAAGCAATTACAATCCCACTTCATACAAATCTTTTTAGCTAGAACTTAGGTGTCTCCACATCAACAATAGAAACTGATGATGTTTTGCCAGATATGTATTTCTAAATTCATACTAGTCCTGAACATATTATGTATAGTCAGCTAAAAAAATCCCCAAGCCCCCACATACATACAGGCACAAGTGCTTAAGTTTGTCAGCTGTACACCCTCTATGGACATGCATGAGCACTGCAGCATTATCCACATTTCTCACTTGTTTTCACCTCCTGAAAGTGGAGATTTTCCTTCAGAAGGTCTGGTTCTGATGAACTTTGCGATATTTTCATTTCCACAAAGTGGGCAACTTAAAACAAATAGGAGGGTTCATGATATCTTGCTCCTCATTTGATCTGCATCTTCTAAGTAATGCTGTTAATTTACTAAGAAGAACAAGGGTTTTCAAGCTTTTCTTAAGTTTGGTTTTCTAACAAAGGCTTAATGGTTTCAAAGGAGTAAACAGTCAGATCAGAATTGTACACCATCAACAGTGACTAATTTCTGATACTTAAGTCTCCGTTCTTTTTTCACTCTGATATTTTTAACTAACAAGTATTAACATTAGCCATACTTAGCTTCTGTGCTTACAAAGGGGTTGGTGAAGTGCAAATAAAAAAGGAAGAAGATTAACATAAATGAGAGCCATAAAACGTTTTCTATATATTTTACTAAAACACAGCCATAAAACATTTTATATATATTTTATTGAAATATTTTGGGGAAGAGAAAATCAAGTGTCAGTGTGTGAGCATTTTGGAAGAATACAGATTATGCCTAAAATAAAAAGAAGGCCAAATCACTTCTTACCTTATTGTGACAGGCAGAAAAGATTTGGCTGTTGATGATGGAACATGTCTTTTCTGCCCATGCTTTACGATAAGGGTTCTTGCTACAAGGGTCCACTACAAAATATACGTCCCCACAGAGAGGATTCTCTTTCCAAGAATTGACAAATTCCAATTCGTTTGATGCCACATACTTGCTTCGAGTTTCAAAATCATCCTTCATATTGCCGTTATAGTTCCCACACAAACCACATATAGTTTCCTAGATGAAATGAAAGCAGCAATGTCAGTTCAGAAAGTTACAATTACTCGCACTCTCTTTTGATTACTGACAGTTTCCTATGCTTTAGTAGTGAGTGTGATCTACAAATACTCCTTCATACATTCTTAGTGGGTGAATGTGTTTCTCCTCTAAACTGCAAACTATCATAATTTAGAGATCAAATTCAACCATGCAGGTGTATAAAATACAAACACTTAGCTCAAAAATTTCCTGACTACAGTAGGGTAATCACTTAAAAATCAATCTCTAGTGAAAATCTCTGCTGTTTTGGAGATAATGATGAAAATGAATTGCTATTAGCATCTCTGAAAAACCTTTGCCATTATAGAGAGTGAAGGCAACCGTCATCAAATGCGCAGGTCAAGCTGAATTGAAGGACAGTTTACTGAGGAAGTTATTCTGCAATACCTGTGTTTCTCTGGAGATCTTGATGAAGAAGTTCATGTGCTTATTCCAGATAAGGGTCATGTTGTATTTTCCTGGGATAATAATATCAAACATCAGGTGAAGGGCGTTCTTTTTCACATTATATCGCACTCCAGGATTTTCCCCAGAAATAGTGAAGGTTTCGTCTCGCAATATGAATGTCAAATTCTGGAAGAAATTTTATCTGGATGTTACAACTTATCAAGTTTCAGTATTTTCCTTATTCTGTGTCACGCTGCTGAAGATCAGATGCTGTGCTACAACAGACTGTCTTAACATTCCCACTTACTTTTGAAATGTCATGGCAGTCAGGTGAAGTCCCTGGTGACTGTAAAAAGGGAAACATTGCACCTATTCTTAAAAAGGGTAGAAAAGAGGACCCTGGGAACTACCACCCTGTCAGCCTCACCTCTGTGCCTGGGAAGATCATGGAACAGATCCTCCTAGAAGCTGTGTTAAGACACATAGACGACAGGGAGGTGATTCGAGACAGCCAGCACGGCTTCACCAAGGGCAAGTTGTGCCTTACAAAGCGCCTGACAAAGACCTAGTGGCCTTTCTGTGATGGAGTGACTACCTCAGAGGACGAGGGAAGAGCTAGGGATGTCATCTATCTGGACTTCTGTGAGGCCATTGACATGGTTCCCCACAACATCCTTGTCTCTGAATTAGAGAGATACGGATTTGATGGATGTACTGTTTGGTTGATAAGGTCACATCCAGAGAGTAGCAGTCAATGTCTTAAAGTACAGATGGAGATCAGCAATGAGCGGTGTCCCTCAGGGGTACGTATTGAGACCCATACTGCTTAATATCTTCATCAATAATATGGCAGTGAGATTGGGTGCACCCTCAGCAAATCTGCAGATAACACCAAGCTGAGTGGTGCAGTTGACACCTGAGGGACAGGATGCCATTCAGAGAGACCTGGACAAGTTCGAGAAGTGGGCCCACATGGACCTCATGAGGTTCAGCAAAGCCAAGTGCAAGGTCCTGCACCTGGGCTGGGGCAAACCCCCAGCATCAATACAGCAGGCTGGGGATATGAAGGGATTGAGAGCAGCCCTGTGGAAANTGGCTCTGAGCAACCTGATCTAATTGAAAATGTTCCTGCTCATTGCAGGAGGTTTGGACTAGATGGCCTTTAAGGCTCCCTTCCAACTCAAACTATTCTATGATTCTATTCATTTCTATTATTCTATTTTAAAGGCTCTTTTACCCCCTTGGAATTATTTTGCACACATACGAAAATCTTCATGGGAAACAAAAATATCTGCCATTGTTCCACCTTCATTGTTAGGTGTGCTAGCACTCTGCCTTTGGTGGAAATAATATAGCCATCTGCATGCAGCCAGCAGAGTAGAGGAAGTATGTTTTTACGTGTTTCTAAGAATAATCAAAACGTTACATAGAAAATAGCTCTCTATCTTGAGCTCTTTTACTGTCTCCCATTCTCATGTGTACTTTTACAACTTTACTCTTGTCATACTGCAATGTTTCAATGTCTAGATAACCACCAGAACTGTTTGTCTGGAGCATACATTTATGAAACTGGATCCTAAGGAAACAAACTTTTTCACCAACTGAAATTGCCAGTACCTAGTCAGTAATGTGGCAAATGTATCCTGCTTCTAGCAACTTTTCGTTGGGAAAAAAATTCATCTGTCTATATTCTTCTCTCTGTCAGATAATGAAGGACTCTAAGATAATCTGATACTACAGGCATTACTGTCCCATACAACTGAGAACACTAAAACTTAGCCAATTCTGGAAGCTGTCACAGAGCAGTGGAAATGAGGATAACCACTCATTGCTGTAGTTTCACAGATATATCTCAGGTAAGATCAGGATATATTTTGAATCATTGATACTACTTGGACTTAGAGAAATCTGCAGAGATTTTGTTCATCATCCATGATGAGAATTCCTCAATTTTCTACTATTGTCTTCCTGAGTTTGGTGGGGGAGTGCTGGGAGGAATCAGTATCTTTTGACTGAGCAATTCACTTTAAGCAATTCAGTTAAGTTCAAAATTTTATGGCTTCTACGTGGGCAAGAAGTTTGGGGACTGAAACACTGACAAGAGAATGGGAAAAAAACTGATGGCAATTCCTACTAAAACTGAAGTTCTAGGTCTAGCACATAATTTCATTTACAAGACATCACTTTAAAGATAAGCTAAAGCTTCCAAAAGGGAAGCAAACATGGGTAAAGAATAGCTATTCAGCTGGATAACTGCAGAATGAAGATCTTACCCCAAGGTAAATGCTGATGGATCTGGAGCATGTAACCCCTGATTTCCCACAGATGACATTCTCAGTAACAATTTTGAAAGAGGAAGCAGGTCTATTAACACTGCAGCCATCCTAAAAAAATCAAAACAAACCACAAAAAGCACAAAAACTGAATAGAGACTGTCTGGAGTCTTCCAACTTAAAAGCATAAAAAGTAAAGAAAGCTTAAACATGTCATGACTCTGATCCTGCCTGTTTTGGGAGGTAATGACCTTTGATTTGGTAGTCAAACCAACATCACTTGCCTAAAAGATATAGTTGGTTGGTACAGAATATATACATATCAATAACTATTTAAATGTGCCACTAAATCTAAAATTGGTTCAAATTGCAAGAAAAAAACCTGTGCTTTGGGAAGTAAAGTCTTTCCATCTTATGTATTGAAACAAGTAGAAAATATAAAAATGCATTAAGTGTTTATAAAGATTCAAAGTACTCTATTAATTATAGATGCATCCCAGGATATTTACATAAGCCATTTAAATCAAGCTGTTTCTTGATGCTAAGATACTGCTAAAATAAACAGTAAGAGGCAGATTACCATAGCTAATATGTATTCACAGTTGCCATCAAACACAAAACGCTGTCCATCAAAAGTGGTGATGTGGCCTTCTCCATACAGATTACATGTTGAGGAACACTTTGATTTCTGAACACATTTCCATTTGCCTTTTGTGCAGGTGCTGGGAGTGAGAAGACAAACCATGTTCAGATTTCAAATAAATGCTATCTTAACCTGCTTCTTTTTATATACAAGCACTTTCATAGACAAGATGTTCATTTAATTGACTTGTGTACACCGTGACCAAGTTACAATTAATGTAAGAACCATAACTAAAAGTTACGGGCTGCCTAGAAGATTAATTCATGATAAAGAAGAAATCTTAAGTCATTTTGCTTTCTTTTTTTTTGTGAAAGAAAGAATGTAAAACTAATTTATTTTTGCTCTTAATGAGAACAGATGTCACTGTTTTGTGTAGGTTGAGTGGTGGCGGTGTTTTTTTAACACTAGATTAGTAACTGGAAAGGGAATAAAGCACTTTGACAATGCTGCTAAAGAGACAGAAACAATCTTTTGGGGAGGTTGCTTTTATCTACAGAAAAGAAGGATGATTGTGCCCTCATCTTTATTTAGTGGACCTGTTAATCCTTGACCTTATGTAGCTAACAGTTACAGGCCCTACTGGATGCCCTTATTCCTGTATATGCATATGGCAGAAATTATCCCATGACTCTTTTCTCTATACAGAAATATTGTCAAATGTTAAGCTTCTCTTTGTCACCTATGTGTTTTGTCACTGTATTCGTTCTTTTCAGCTGTTGCCATTTCCTGCTCTCCTGTCAACTAAACACTTTTGTTATGTAGTTGTACAGTTTAGTGAAACAGAGGTTCTGCAATGGAAACCTGTGTGATTCTTACCAGGTCTCACATTCAGTTTGGATCTGTTCACCTTTTCCATAAGCAAGACCACCATATTCACATGGACACTCCTCAGCTGGAACACACTTGCCATCAAGATTTTCATGTAGCCCATCAGCACAGACACAGCCTGATTCACATTTAGTGGGTATCTGGTAAAGATAAACAGATTGTGAAATGAAAAGAAATGTGAGGTGCGTTTTATCTTGTATGTGAATGGTGTCAAGAGTGAACCTGCGCTAAGTTCTAGTTGTGACTTGATTTCAGTTTTGTGATTCCCCTCATACTAATATACTAGTCAATTGACCTAGTTTCACTGAAGTTGTAAGATATATCTGCTGTGTGAGATATTATACATACTTGAAGACTCTGAAAATTTATCTTGCATTGCTATCAATCTTTCAGACAGAGTACAAGAGAAGCTTCTTTATATCAAGGAAGCTTATTACAATTCTTCCAATTAGTCTGTTTCCTTAACATAAAGGCATAAGAAAACCTTATGAGGACAGACCAGAAGTCCATCTAGCCTAGGTCTTTGGCATCCTGTGACCATCAGCAGCAGATAGTTGGGAAAAAATAGAACAGGAAACATAAACTACATGTTCTATCAGTTTCCAGTGACATGCAGCTTATGGAGTACCTGAGCCAGAGGTGATAGCCATGTAGTTAAGAATCCTTAATGGATTTTTATTCTATTCATTTAATATAATTTGATTCATTAATTCACACACTTTAATTCCTTTAATCACTTCTTGAATATATGTAAATTTTTAGTGTCCACAGTCTGTGGAAAGAAGTCTGATGTTTAACTGTACCACATTAGAAGAACTATCTCCTTTTATTTCACTAGAAGGAACATAGTCAAGTTCTAACTAACAACTAGAACATTCTCCATCTCCCAAGAGGATAAATATCCCTGGGAAACTCACACATTCAATTCCAGTAGCCAGCATCTGACAGGTAGGGGCACATGCAGCTCCATACTTGTTTTCTAAACTGTCAGAACATGATAAATATTTCTTAGGAGCTTTGCAGCTTTCTAGGAAAAGGAAGAAAAGCAAACATTGGAGAGAATGTGAAGTAGTGATTTCACAACATAGGGAAAAATATGTTCCTAAGTAAATCATATCAGACCCATACCTGCAGGATTTTGAGGTTTGCCTGTGCAACTTAGTCTCCCATTAACACAGTAGCTAGGGGAAAAAAAACAACAGGAATTTCAATGCAATTCTCTCCTAAGAAAGAAATTTTAATTTTTTTGCAAAATGGCTTCATGCTTCTTACCATTGGAAATGTTTCATTTATCTTACTAGCTCCTCTTCATCCTTCAAAGTGGAATGTGAGGCAACTTGCCTCTCTTTGCTTCTTGTAGTACATAGTAACATCAATTTTGAAAGTGAATAGTAGGCCATTCACTATTATGATGGCCTATCAAGTCAGTCTTGAGGTTTGTGTATAGCTGTCCAGATGCTGTTGACAAAATCTCCTACTAGGAATAATCAGATCTTACCTGTTTTCTAATTTTTGTACGTAACATTTCCAAGTTTAAGGTAAGTCAAAAGCTTTTTGTTGACTTAAGAATCTTTGTATTTTAGGAAAAGACAAAAAAGAAGTCTTGAAAAATAAATCTTTGCTATTAAAAGTAAAGGAGACTGTACTGGTTTTGGCTGGGATTGAGTTGATTTTCTCGTAGCAGCTCAACGGTGCTATGTTTTGGATTTGTGACCAAAACAGTAGTGATAACACAACATTGTTTTAGTTATGGCCTTTTCTGCTTCTCACCTGCCAGCATGTAAGCTGGAAGTGCACAACAACCTGGCAGGGGACACAGCCAGGACAGCTGACCTGAACTGATGAAAGAGCTGTTCCATACTATAGATCATCATGCCCAGCAATAAAAGCTCAGGTAAAGAATGAAGAAGGAGAGATGTTTGGAGTTATGGCGCCAAGTAACCATTCCCAAGTAACCATTATGCATGACAAATTCGTGCTTTCCTGGAAATGTCTAAACATCTGCCTGCTGATGGGAAGTAGTGAATTAATTCCTTACTTAGCTTTGACTGTACATGCCGCTTTGCTTATTAAATAAGCTTATTTTTGCTCTTTAATAATAAAGAAAGTAATTAAACTGTCTTTCTCTCAACCCACAGATTTCCTTGCTTTTGCCCTTCTGATTTTCTTCCACATCCAGCTGAAGTGGACTGAACAAGTGGCTGTGCGATGCTTAGCTGCTTACTGCTGTTAATCCTCAACAGAAACACATGAAGACCCCTCGTTTCCATTTTCAGTTTGTTAATCTTTAAACATGATGCACTTACCAGGTAATCCCACCCATTATTATTGACTGGTCAGGCAAGATGTACTTTCTATCTTCTAAATAGCAGGGACAATAAGATTTACGAACACACTCATTCTTGTGGTTCAAGTACAGCCCGTTAGGACAATGGCAGCCTTCAATAGGGATGTCAGTTGGATGACATTCCAGGGCTCTATTGGAGAGGGACAAGCATGTCCTGTCACAGGCCTGAGTGTTGTAGCTGAATGTCTGATTGCCAGTACAAGCAATGGCTGTAAAACAAGACAAGAGTGTATGTTAAACTTCATTTACTTCTCCTCTTCCTTGTGAAAGATAACTGTGCTCATAAGGCGCTGCATACATTGTGTCAATAGTTTAAATACTTAATGCTTCCTATTCCCTCCTGTGGATGTGGAGCTCTAGCAAAAGACATTGCAGACCAGGGCTTTAACGTCAACCATGTAGCTGTTCGGAACTTTTATGAAGGTTAAATATCTTATTGCTTCTTTGTGTATCTTGGAATAAAATAACGCAAAGAGAAGCTTTGCAGAAGTACTGATGTATTTTTAAGTAACTGTGAAACCTGTGCCTATGTCTAATTTGCATAATACAAAAATCACATCTGCCACCGGAGTTTTTCCTGGTTCTTTCTCATCTTATGGTACAGTATAGCTTTATTTATCTGTCTATTCCATCACTTAATTATCAAGTCCTGGAAGCATCCACATGCTCATCTTAAAGCATTTAAATAACCTTTTTCATGAAGTCTTAAAATAACAGTCCTTTTCTGAAACAGACTAGAAGCGTATTCACGAGTCGGATATCTGTGATCCCATTTTTGCTTTCCTCTTATTTCTGTTCACTACTTTCCTTATTACTCTTAAGATGATTTGGATACTGTTTAGAATACTGCTTTACCATTTGTGGTTTTTGTTGTGTTATGACACATCTGAAGTCAGCAGCTCCTGGGAATATGGCTTTTATAGCTGCTGGTTGGCTTACTTGAGAATAAGAGTCATTTTCTAATGACTGACAAGTAGTTTTAAAACATGTTCTTGCTCTTATTCAGTTTTGTCCTAGGTGAATCAAACATGGGAATATTCTAAATGGAAACAGATAGACCTGTATGCATGCATTCATCTGATGTCACACTATTATGAGTTGGTTCCATTACTTACTACAATTGTCCATACTGTTTCTCCAGTTCTCAAGGATTAAACCCATTGAACTGCATGTTCGTGCATACGATCCCAGAGCAGAACAAATATAGGGAAACGTCTCTTCGTAATTACAGGCTTGGTAGACACATCTCTGAAACCCAATACATGGAGAGTACTCTGTTACTGGGCAGCAGACATTTGGAAGTGCTAAACCATAGAGGTATTTAAAAGATGTATAGATGTGGTGCTTAGGGACATGTTTTAGTGGTGGACTTCGCAGTGTTAGGTTTACAGTTGGACCTGATGATCTCAAAGGTCTTTACCAACCTAAGTGATTACACAATTCTACGACTCTATGCTGAACTGCAGAGCTAAGTAATGCAAAATACATATTATTGCATAATTTTAAAAAAGATCAGATTAATTGCCTGATTGACATGAATAAAATAGATGTAGTACCTAAAAAAATGTGTTTGTTTATTCACTGCTTTTCAATTTTAATTTTCAAAGTGTTTTGTGGAGATTGGCAAATATAATGAGCTCTATTATGCACATGGGAAAAAACTTTGCATGGTTAAAATTGTCGACACGGAGAACTGCAACATGAGCGAAAATATCTTCTGATTCATAGGGATGGGACTGGTACCTATGAGCAAAGAGACTTTTAGTGTGGTGGAGACATATTTTTCAAAATCACACTTGTTCCTTAGCTTCTATGCATTGCTGATCCAAATGAGTGCAATACTGCATATGAGTACATTCTGGTCCATATTTGGAGTCCCTCTGTACAATGTCTATTATAATTTCCTACCTTGTAGAAAGGAATAGGGTTCACTACAGCATGGCATTTCTCAAACACTGTACCCTTCTTGGTAAGAACAGAGCAATGAGTCTCAGCAGATATTTCTAATGGAAGTAAATAATGGACATCAAACAGAGCAAGTTAGGAAAACGAAAATAAAAAATGAACACACACCCCCTCCCCCCCCAAAAAAAAAAAAAAAAAC